>JAODKN010000050.1:5116962-5133376 GCA_026774425.1 Petrocephalus zakoni | reverse complement strand
GTTTAAATGTATTTTCAGTATAATATTCGCTCTGTTTAAATGTATTTATACGTGTTTAAATGGAAGTGGACAGGAAGCCGTACAACAGCCATACTGGGGAAATGGCTAGCAGGTTTCCTGCTGCTCAGAAACTGATTTAATTACAGTTTCACTGGTACTCCCGGTGGAGAGATGTTGTCTCTCGTCGTAATGGTATATGCCTCACTTAAATTACAGAACACATACCAGCAAAAGGCTCCTGTCTGCATCTACAGAAGCCCTGTAAACTGTCCAGAGACGTCTTTATTTTGGACAGGCCCCCTTTAAGCACTAGCAACCCCCTCCAGCAGTTTCTGAGGCCACTGACTGTTCAAGATGAAATGTAGTGCTAGAGGCCTTAGCTTATACAATCTGTATTACTGTTTACCACTTTAGCATGCTGCGTTCCCAGCCTATTTTCATACTAGTATAATGTACAGTACCAAAAGTTTGTATACAACTACCAAGAGAAAGGATTAATTGTATTGCTGTCTACATTATAAAGACATCAAAACTGTAAAATACCATGTACGGAATTTTGGGGCAGATCTGTGGGTTGGGAAGGTTTCCAGTTCCAGTCCCTGGATTGACAGAGTGATCCCACCATTGGGCCAAGGCCCTTAATCCCAATTTCTCCTCTATGCCAGTTTCATGAGGTGGCCTCCTGGGATGCTTATCCAGCTGTCCTGCAGGAGGTCCCTCATACGGTATATGTTGAGTACTGATTGGCCGCTTTTCCTTCAGTCTCTGGTCAAACTCCAGAATCATTTTGATGTTTAGGTCAAATGACAGAGGTCATATGATGTGATGTTCTATCGCTCTCCTTTGTAGGTGGCTTTGTCTAGTACTGTATTAGGTCTGACAATAACATATAACTACAGCAGCTTATACCATGTATCTTCCTACCTTCTACCTCTTTGTGTTATATCATCTTTATGAAATGTAAGCCTGTCAGCTTGTGTCTGTTTCATACAAACAGGTTGAAATAACTAAGAGAAGGGTGAGGAGACCAAGGGGTCTTGATTCCCCCCACCCAAAAAAGGAGATATTTGATGTCCTGTGATGCCCAAGGCAGAAGAGTATCTCTAAACCACATGGCACACCAAGTTCAGCTTCATGGCAAAGCTGTTACTTGAAGACATTTACACAGATCATTAATATATCTTATGATTTAAATATTCTCACAACTTACTACTGATGGCAAAGGAATCCGGAAGATATTTTGCTGTTGATGAAAAAACATATACTTTATTACTTTTAGAATATTTAAAAAATGCTCTCATGCACTGCACTTTAAGAACCTCTGACCTGTACAATGTTCCTGGGAAGTTTCAGAAAGATTCACGGAATACATCTATGTTTCGCTGTGTTTACAAAATTGCTACTCAAGCTTTCCCTTTCATTCTTTGCTGCCACGAGGTGCTGCTGTTTCAGCTCTGGGGTGATCTGTCTTGCGTGTAACAGGTGTAGGTGTTCCATCCATATGATGCTTTTGAGAAGTGATAATAAGATCCATCAAGTTGAGTAAATATAAAGAAATATCCTGTTCACAAAGTCACCCAAATTTGATCAGTTCCAGATCTTCACCCTTATAATGTGTCTGCAAATGTTGAAAAAGATCCATTGAATACTTGTTCACTATGCTAAAAGTCTGCAGAGTCTATGCTAACAGTCTGCACGGTGCTAATTTAATTTTGGTGCATTTTGTTTCAATATTTGATTACTTCCAGATCTTCATACATATCATGATCAGATTCAATGTGACTGCAGAGTTTGAAAAATATCTGTCAAATACTTTTTGAGTTATTGTCTTAACAAGAAAGTGTCTGCAGCAGACCGTTCCCATAACCATATTTATTTCCCATCCGGGGTGAACAAATAAAAATTACTTTTCAAAAGTAGCAGGAGATCATGAGAGGTATATAGTTCAGGTCCAGAAAGTAAAAATCTGTACTAAGATTTTGTGTCAACCAACCAGTTGAGAACTCTGTGACTGTTGCTCTTTATACTCAGCTGGATGGTTGAAACAAAATCTTGGTCCAGATTTGTACTTACTGGACCTGAACTATACACCTCTGACTATCATGTAACACTGTCACATCTGTAACATTCAACCTATGGTACTGCAGTGCACTAGGGCTCCAATAAAGAGTGTTTAATGAAATCCCTAATTGGTTGTTTCCTTCCTGTTGTTTACCCATCACACAGCCTCTCAGGGCGAGTTCCTGGCAAACTTAAGAGAGCGACCTTATCTGGAACGGTGACTGATTGCTGAACTGAAGGTCAGCTTATCGGGCCTGTACGGTGGCCAGGAGGAGAACTGTTTCCTCTTTTTTTTTGTTTCCTTGGAACACGTTGCTGTTTCATGGCCATCTTATGGACCATAACATGCAGTTCATTCACAAGATAAGATACCGATCCAGTGAAAAGCAGTCGTGGTAACAATTAGAACATGGGCCACCTCCAAATTCTGCCTTCCCGTCTGTAAAAGCCATGCCTTTTCTCCCGGTGTGCAGCTCACACTCTAATGAGGCCCCCGGAGGGAGGCCTTTCGCGTGTCGATAACCACAGGGAGAAACTCTGATGCAACGCAGAGGAAGAATAAAAAACACGGAGACTCCACTGGCGCATCAAGAAAAAACGTGTTCCTTCCAAAGGTCATTCGGCAACCAGAAGATTGTCACTGCTGCAAGCATATTCTGAACTTAAGAGATTTCAGACAATAACACCAAAGTTTTGAGGTTCACATGGATTTAACAGCTACCACCTGAGGTACAATGAGTTTACATGCTGCACAGTAGACTTTACAGGAGAATTAAGCCAGTTGGCTTTTATTCCTCCCATGTTTGTGTGATGTTTCCACCACAGTCAAATTGTGAATGTATAACTGTTTTTCATAATTTACATTGTGACTGACAGACATCCTATTTAGAAGGGCAATTGATCCCTATGGTTATGAGAACGCTGTGTGACCTGGTGTCTGGAAGGTGGCTGGTTTGAATCCCATGGCACTCAGAGTAAATATATCAGTACTGGGCCTTTGAGCAAGGCCCTCAACCCCAATATCTGATTAAATTCCATTGTCTTTCCTTGTTGTGCAATGACAATAACAGCTTTCAACTGAGACTGGAATGATATTTCAACAAAGGATTTTATATATAACATAAAGAGCAGTGTATAGTCTAATAGTGCAATATATTAATCAAGACAATGAAATTGGCCAGAATAATATGACAACAGTTAAGGCTTGGTTTTTTGAAGATGGGCAAGTGCTCATCAATGTCCATAAATGTGTACAAGAAGCAGTGAGCAAAGCTGTCAAGTTGTATCAGAAAGCCAGGTTGAGAGTCAGATCAATATTTACAGGAAATGTTTAACTATACTTAATACTTGAAATGGTGTAACCAGTTGTGAGTGTAAAGCATTGCTTTTTTCCTTAAAGAGTGTTACGTTGTTTTTATTAAATAAACGCCAGCAAAATCACTGTATGGTTTTAACTGTTCATTTGCTCAGTGATCACTTTTGCTTGAAAATTATATTCAGTGTCGAAGTATGCAATGGTGTGTAAAATCTGGGGGAAGACTTTTCCCCTGTGCTGTTAATTGCTCATAGGATTTCACTGTATGATTTGTTAAGTATTACCTGTAATCAGCAAAATCACATTTTGTTATGGACTGTGCATATTTATTATTGTTCTGAGAATATTATTTTTAACACAAATGTAGTTAAATAAAATTTTTGTAAAATGTCATATCATGTTTAGTTAAGTACTATTCTGTATTTATTATTCCTATTATGGCTCATTTAAACTTTTTTCCCCACACAAACATGGTTGTTGATTCTCACAGTGGGTCTCAAATATGCCTTTGGCACAGTACTTCTGAGTAACTGATTTAAAATAGCTTCTATAGACATATAACGTATCCCTTTTAACAGACTGATCTACAGGTCATGTAGATCAGTCATCGGGTCTGTTCTTTTGACCTGGACATAAATCTTGCTAGTGATCAGCTGCAAAGTTACTGGTAATTGGCTAACAAAAAATGTGTTTAGCCAATCACAGGATCCCAAGACTATGCTGTTGTACCTGGAGAGGCCATATGTATTGTCTGGTTCAAGCGCTTATACATTTTTCTGAGGTGACATCACTCAAGCAAATGCTTGTATTTCACCTCTGTCAAAGACTTTATTAGTATCATTCAGACTCTCATGAGTCTGTTTCAACAAAAGATGAACAGAAAACTGAAATTCTATATAGTAATGATAACAAAAGGAAAATAGCACAGGCTCTTAAAGGCAGCCCCTTGTCTGATGTGGGTTCCAGGATGTGCCTCTCTTCTTGGCTAAGGTTACAGTTTAATACAAAGATTAAAAATGCAGACAGGCATGCATCATACACACCGCGGTGTTTAATAACAGAAAGTCCATTGGATATTTGGCCTACGGCAAGTCTACACATCACATGCTAACCCTACCAGGTGTTCACCAAAATTCATTTTTCTGGGGTTTTATATAATATTTACACTTTATTCAGGTGTGTGTTTCTATTCACTTTTCCAGCTTGTAAGAAAATCACAAGCACATTCTTGTGTAGACATATATTTATTTTGATGAGGATCATTTCTAGTGTCAAAAAATTAAAAGAAATATCTCTCTCCAACATGTTTGTTCCACAGCAAGAGGAAAATATTGTAAAAACAGCTACAGTCAGGAATGGCAAAATGGCTGCCCGAGGCTTCAGTGAGGAATGTCTTTTTCAGATGTATTCCCATTACAGTCAAAAGTGCAGCTCACTATTTTCAAGCAAAGGCTGGAAAAGAAAACCCGGGACTCTCCGTTTATGGACTCGGAACTCATACCTCACCAACGTCCCATTTTATGGTCCGTCTCATAGTGTGTTGCTATCAGTAAATCTGTCTCCCAGTATTTTATTTGTTAGTGGAAACCCCAGTGCTAAATAATAACACACTCGATTCTGCTGATAGTGAATGCAAGGAACAAAGACTTAGGAATATCCCATTATTAAAACTATAAATCATGCGATGTGATATTGCAAACCACACCATTAGAGTGGCGACTGAGTTCCACTGGGGCCCTCTGCAGACTGTTAGCGCTTGTAGAGACTTAAAAGCCAAACTTTTCTCTGTCTTACTTGCTTTGTACTGCTTATAGCAGAAGCTTCTTATTTAAACTTGGAATCTTTGGGGCTGCTCTTCAGAGCATAACATGTTGTGGGAACCAATATAATTATCAATTTTCCTCAGCATTGCTCAATATGTCTGTCCGATGGGAACGTCTCATCTTCTGAAGTAAACTTACGACCTGATAGCATTGCTAATGCTGCAAACTCAATTAGGCCCCAGATTTAAAAGGTGTCTGGTAAGCCATGTGTTGCCAGATTGGTCAACATTGTGATCTTTATATATGCTACATCTTAGATATTAATGCAGTTCTTTATGGCTTACCACTAAAGTAGCCTGGAAGTTCAGAGGTAACTGTCTGATTAATTTAATTGCTGATGTGTGTTGCAACTGTAAAGTCTTTTTTTTATTTAAATGTTCCGTTCAACCTTAATTCATACTTTTGTTGTTTTTATAGAACATGGAGATGGTATCTCCCTAATCACCCTTACAAAATATTCAGTAGAACTTTTGCTCCCTACCTACATGTCGTAGATTTGGTTTGTTAAAGGATTTGGAGGCATGTGGAGTCAGTGTGAACAGTTTCACAGCTTTGACCTCCTGCACCCCCAGGCCTTTTTCGTTTCATGTTTAAGGATTTTGAAATGTGTTGAGTCTGCTATGTGCTCCATCATAAATTACAACATTCAACTTAGCAACGTAACAGTGCATGAACCTGAGGCTGGTCATGAAACAAAGTCAATGCTCAACCAGTATTGGTAGAAAGACCAAAGTAATTAATGTCACCCAGTCATAAACAAACCGTAAATATTTTGCATGCCAAGGATACATCCTGTGAAAGAGCTCATTATGTCTTGAAGTAAATTTTCATGAACACGATAGTTACCGGCACCAAGGCACCAGCACAAGAACCCTTTAAGAAGATGCATAAAACTGTCATTCCCCCCCGTGAAATACCCAAAGCGTCTAGAGCGTCTAAATCAATTGGAGTTCACAAAGTCAGTTCTAGAAGCAGTGTCCTTTCACACTTGTGCAGTGGGGAGCGTTTATTTCTGCCTGGCTCCGCCCACTAAACATACACCCCCGGCCCCCTGCCTAGCTCCACACAGGCTCCAATCCTGATTAACAGCAGCTGGAAGCACCCAATGATTTCTTCACTTAATAATAAACCCCAGCCCCCTCACTCTACATGCCGGCCAATTAGCAAGCCTTCAAAAACTATAAAAAGTTATAAAATATTAAATATACATGGATGTTTGGGAAATTAGCTCATGGACAGTTGTAAAGCAAGCAAACTGACACAGAGCTCCAGATTTCCTGCTGGACGCTATTCCAAGGGGTTATGATTGATGTTCGTGTGTAGGCACTGAACACCCGTATCTGGCCTTCCTGGAGTTGTAAGGACTCCATAATTCTGATGCCAGACTTGTTCATAATGGTAGTGACAGTGAAACCTGGAAGTGTGTGATTGGGAGGAACAACCTGGCCAATATGAACTTGAGCAGCATTCTGTTATCGGATATCTGTTCTAACCACAGTTTATACATAACAAACACCATGTTTGGGCATAAGTGGACCTGGCACCAGATCACCCACAGTTCGATGATCGATTGTGTGATTGTATCATAGGATCTATGTCCACACTGAAGAGAGGAGCTCAGCTGTCAACAGGCAGAAGTCCCTGGCCAGAAGATCTTCAACTTGTACCTCCGGCAGAACTTCTCCTGCATCCTTAAGGAATCAGCTCTGCTTCCTTGGAGGAAGTATAGCTGGAAGACTCAGAGGAGAACTCCCTGATCATGGAGGCTGAGCTATTCGGTGGTAAGGCTCCAGGAGCAGGTGAAATTCACCATGAGTTCTTGAAAGCTCTTGATATTGTTGGGCTCTCTTGGCTGACATGCCTCTTCAACATTTCATGGAGGTTGGGGACATTGCCTTTGGACTGGCACACTGGGGTGGTGGTCCCAGTCTTTAAGAAAGAGAACCGGAGAATGTGTTCCAACTTCAGAGGGTTACACTCTTCCTCCTCCCTGGGAAAGTCTATGCCAAGGTACTGAAGAGGAGGGTCCACATGTTAGTCGGACCACGGATCCAGGAACAATACAGATTCCATCCTGGTTGTGGAATGCTGGACCAGCTCTTCACCCTTACAAGGATACTGGAGGGTTAATGGGAGTTTTCCCAACCAGTCTATATGTGTTCTGTACTTGGAAAAGGCATATAATTGTGTCCCTTCGGGGGTTCTGTTAGGGTGCTTCAGGAGTATGGGGTACGGGGTCTGCTGTTCCGGGCCATCAGGTCCCTCTATAAATGGAGCGAGAGTTTGGTAGTAAGTCAGACTCTGGCAGGGTGCTGGACTCCGCCAGGGCTGCCTGTGTCACCAATTCTGTTCATGGATAGAATTTATAGGCATAGCCAAGGGGCGGAGGGGGTCTGGTTCAGTGACCTCAGGATTGCATCATTGCATTTTGCAGGTGATGTGGTCCTGTTGGCTTCATCGGGCTGTGACCTGCGCTGGGGTAGTTTGGGGCATGTCCAGTTCTAAGCACATCCAGGACACCTAGGAGAGATGATATCTCTCAGGTGGCCTGGGAATGCCTTGGTATTGCCCTGGTGAAGCTGAAAACTGAATTCACATAATAAATGGCTTACTTGGAAGACGCAAGGAGAATGGAGTATTTTTGAAGCCATACCCAACAATGGGCTTTGATTTAATACATGTTATTTTTAAGCTGCAATGGACTGGCATCCCGTCCAAGATATATTCCCTGTTCTGCCTGGGCCCCTTTAACTATGACCCGTACAAGCAGTGGAGATTGCAGTTTGATGGCCGAGATGTGTGTGGTGATGCACTGATGTAGGGGTCCCGTACAGTGCAACATTCTCTCTGAGCAAAAAAGCAAAGACGACCCACCCAAGCTTATCAAAGAAGTTGTATGTTTTTTTCTACCTTGGTGGCCCAGGATATGCATGATCAAAGGCTAGAACCCCTCCAGGTGGTGTTCAGATCTGGGGGGTTAGAATTTTCGTGGGAAAATCAAAACTTTCTGACAGTGCTTAAACATGAAAAAAGACAAAATATTGACATGACACCTTTAAAACCTATGCAGTATCAACTCATCTACTGTCAACATTTTTTGCATGCTGCACGCTGCAGCTGCCCACATCTGTATGGAAGGCCCACTGTGTTGCACACTGTCACATTTATGTGGACCAAAAGGGGAATTCCTTAAGGAGGGCTTCATTGTGTTGAAGACAACAAACCCAAACTACTGCCTCTAGCTATTAGGGAGTCTCATATTTCCAAGACTTCTCTAGACAAATGATTTGTCCAAAATGACATTTTGCCTTTTTTTTTACCATTTCTGCCCCTTTATAGAGTGGATATGCAAATGATATATTCAGTCTGTCACCCCTTTCATGTACTGTACTTTTTCAGCCTTGTTCTCCTTTGTTTAATGTCTATGGGATGTACAAACAGGTCAGTTACTCAATTACCGAAATGATCTGTTTGGTTCGTATGGAGACATGGGATGTATTTCATGCTGTGGGCGTGCGTGTTCAGAGAAAAGTTTACAGTGACTGTTCCTCCGTGTATTGTGTGTATGATTTACTGAAAATCTTGTTTTTCATCACATACAGAAAATGTTACAAACAGTCCCATATAGTGCTTTAAGTAGTACAGAGGATTTATGTTGTTGTATAGTATGTCATCAAACCATCCACCCATTTTCCGAGAACCACTTATCCAAAGCAGAGTTCCAGTGAGTCAGGATCCAAACTAACTAAATGGCACAAATCGGGGGATGCCCCATAAAGTCATTGCAGAAGAATGCATTTGGAGACCTCTGAATTCAGTTCTAATCCAGTCTGATTTATAGCTGGCTAACTGAAAGCAAATTCTCTACCCGGTCCATACTATTTCAGTCAATTTTTTGCAATTTTTGATATTAGACTGCTAATGACATAAAGTAAGCCTTCCTTATCATATGGTTCTATTTCTAAGTAAACTTTATTGTGATTTCAGATATATACATGTATACTGTGAGACGAGACAGCATGGCTCCAGTTTTTAGTGCACATAGAAAGGGACACAAAATACATATATAAATAAACTGCAAATATAAACTCTAAACAAGTAGTAAGTAAGATATTATTAACCTTCAGATAATGTACAAAATGTTAGTGTTGGGAACCAAAACTCTCTCTGTCCTCACATAATCCAACAAAGATCTTTCGTTAAATTTCCAAAACTCATTACATTGACAGGAATTTTCTTGCAAACATATCCCATGAACTGAGTTAAGTTTTGGAAATTTGCTTTTCAATTTGGCAAATCCCTTTTGGTGCAATGCTTGAAGGGTCTCAGCGATTATGATTTACATAGCATTTATACTTATCAAATAAATCCTCAATGTTCTTTTTGGAGAAAATTGAATGTATTATTGTGGGCATTAATCTAATTATTCTGTGGGCATAGATTCACATTATTGGCACTTACTAACTAACTTACTGCTTTTACATCTGACTGAATGACAGATTCATTTATGCTTCATTGCAGGATAAGAAGTGATGTGCTTACTCACGCCTTACAAGAAATCACTGTTTGGTTTACTCAGAGGAAGAGAATTTTCACATAAAATCAATCAGTTGAATTATCTGATCAGTTAATCTGAGCCTTTTTAATTTCTCACAGTCAAAGTAATTTACAGCATTTATTTATTTATTGTATTTATGTTTTTGGCAGAGAATTTTAGCCAAAGGTTAGGAACTACAATTAATCATCAAAACAAGCACCTTATCTTCCAGGCATAATTTTAAGCAGCTTTTTAAAATACTTTTACAAACCAGAGTACCAGAGTAAACGACAGGTGTTCTTCAATATCAAGAACCCCAAGATTTGTCTTCCTGACAAGAACGTTCTTGCTAACTTGACTCCCAAGGATGAAATTGGGACACAATGAATCATGGGATTGTTCTCGGTAGTGAGGATGCAACCGATGCATCTTTAATACTGGAGGCAAGAACAACATCAAGGAATTTTTTATTGTCCTCTGTACTCTTGTTGTAGAGTTTTGGAACTGTATTTCGGCAATGGTCGATGACGTCAAACGGGTACAGGAGAACATAAAAATGGTCAATGGTATGCATATTGATGAACTGATGAATTGATGTCCCCCCACACATGCAGAGCAAAAGCGAAATTCAAACCTTGAAGGTATGAGGCAATAGGGCCACCCAACTGAGTCACTATTATTCATACATTATATGCTACCAATACCCTTAACAGGAAAATACCACAAAGTCTATGAATGATTCCACCCGAAAAACATAATTAAATGTGCAGAAATTGGTCACATCTATGCTTGTTCCTGGGTTAGCCACACTTGAGTGAGCCGGTATGTGATAACAAAACTCAGAAAATGTTTCAGTTCTGTTAAGTGGTGCCTTGAGGGAATCAGAGAAATGGCATTTTTTTTTTTTTGATTTTGAGATACTTTATTGATCCCCATGGGGAAATTGTCTTCTTCTCACCTCCCCCAAACCTGCTCTCTGTGAGAGCAAGCTTGGCCGTGAAGGGCAGCTACCTCAAGGTGCGCCCAGGGAGCTGGGGGTTAAGGGCCTTGCTCAAGGGCCCACAGACGGCTGGAGGCTGGGCTTGAACCGGCGACCTTCCGATTACCGGCACAGAGCTGCTGAGCTACACTCTGCCCCCATAACGCATTTTAATCAAACACACTGTAAAAAGAAAATGGAAATATTCTGGCAGCAGGGCCAATAAAATACGGTAAAATAACAAAAATTAACCATTTAATAAAAAAATGGTATTTTTCCGTAATTAAAATACAGTTTGTCACAGTAATTTTACCTTAAATTATGCTAGGTTTATGTCCTTTAAATGTATAAAAATACTACCAATACTGTAATGATGCAATATTGTTACATAAATTGCCAAAATCACACTCAGGGGACAGCTATTAATTATTATCCAGGAAGCTGAGTGTGGAGATGGTACAGAAATACCTTAGTGGTACTTTGCTAATCAGGGATTTGAAGCAGCAAAGTCACAAAGACACTTCCATAACTTGTAGGGGAGCCTGTAGGGGAGCACTCACATTCTCTCAGCCCTGATAAATAATGTTACGTAGTCTTCCAACCAATTCAGTTGGTTTAAGTAGACATGAGAAAATTTACTGAGATTAACTAAACTTTGTTCTGTTCTCAGAACACAAAGTCATTGTTGCATTTTCAGAATACTCATTCAAGTTGTGTGGGACCACAGTACATGATTCATCTGGGTTTGTTCAAAGTAACTTTTTTTGTTGAGTGTAGTTGGTTGAAACAAAACCCTGGTCTGGATTTGAACTTTCTGGAACTGAACTTCTTACCTCTGTCTATGCAAATCCATGGCGGATCTTTTGCCTGTTCTGAATTAACTGGGATTGTCTATATGTAAGATTACAGTATTTAGATGTTGTTTTTACTGTAGGAAATTGTTAATGCATCAAGAAACATTACATCATCAGCAACTTTTGAAGGGGAATTTACAGAAATTTCTGTTAAATGACATTGTTATAATGAGGCTATTCTCGTAATAGAAACGTTGTGGTGGTCAAATGGTTAAGTAAGTGTCTTTGTGATTGAAAGGTTGCTGGTTCAAATCTCTGACTGGCAACATACCAGTATGGTGTTCTGTACCACCCCAGTGTCCCCACACTCTTTCTGGATACTAAATATCCCCCTTGGTAGTGATTTGGTCATTGTAAGTAATAATAGTATTCTTATACATAAAATTGGCATAATTTAATGTAAAATTACTGCAACAAACTGTATTTTAATTACGGAAAAACACATATTTCATGAGATGGTTATTTTTTGTTATTTTACAGTATTTTATTGGCACCCCTGCTGCAAGAATTTTTATATTTTTTTTAACAGTGTAGTACATTTTCAGTTTTTTTTACTTTTTTTTTTTACAGTGCCGCAAACAAGGTGTAAAACACTTTCGGCCTACTCTCCTCACGCTTTCTCCTGTTTCCTACCTACTCATTATATTGCCCCCCTACTGGCACGTATGTATACAACACTGAACACAACAAATTCATCTCTGGTATATGTGTTGGGCTTTGGTGCAGGGTCTACAGTATGAATTCAGGACAGTGGCCATTAAAACATTTTTCTTATCATCTGTTTTCAGTGTATCCCACACTCTTATCCAGCCAGGTTCATTCCTGTGGAATGTGTAGATAACAAGGTTTCATGGAGTGTAAACCGGAAGGAATATAGATTACTTTCAATAAGCGCACATTAAATATCCATAGAACTGCAGTAAATTTTCAGTTATAATGCAGCTTGGCTCTCACTGCGGAAGCATGTGACTTTTTGGAAGCAAAGTCACTTTTAAAGGCTTATATTCTCGGTTTTGGAATTTTTCACACATTGCAGGCATGGAAAGAGCACCTGCTCATGACAGAGAAACATCCATCCACCAAAAAGTTCTTTCTGGGATCAATAAAGTGAATCTAATATATTTTTAGCTAATGTAATCTAATGTAATTCAAAAATTGTAGCAATATAGCAATAGAAATATATTCCAAAAGCTATTAAAAACTAAATAAATTTTCACCAAGGAGGGGGGCACAAAAGAGACCATTGCAAGTGGCATACTAGCATTTGAGAAGGGCTTTCCGGGGACACTGTTAGCTGACATCTTGGTCATGAAGCTGAATCATGGTGCTGACACAGGTTCAGAGGCCAGCCCCAGGCGGGAGCAGGAAGGTGCGGCCACAAAGCAGCCCGTCACAGAAACCCTGGCAAAGCTGCTTTGCTTCCCAGCCGTGGCACTGGCTTTTCCCTCAGACGTCTGGAGACTGATTTCACTTAAAAAGCCAAGAAAAAGAAAAAATCACAGCAAATCACAGCAAATCACAGCTTAGGCTGGTGTATATTGTCATTTTTTGTCATTGTTGTTGGTGTGAATACCATCACAAAGTATGTGTTTCCCTTTAGCTTGGAATTCTCCTCTCTGGCTCAGCGTTGACAGGATGAAACATTCCCCCCCAGACTCTGTATATTTGCAGAAGAGCCCATTTCCTGACAAATAGACCAAACTGAAACTTTACAGTCAGGTGAAAAGGTGTAGAGACTTGCAACCCAACCCATACAGAAGAAACCTTCTGGTTCTTATGTGAGTACTACTTTGCATACATTATTATGGCCCCTTACATATATGATTCATATATTATCGTATATTTTCACGTAAGACTTTTTCCAAAAACAGACGACTTCTGATCTTCTCCCCAAATCAAACAGAATAATAATACTTCATCGATTCCCTTGGGGAGATTCTCTTTTCGCCTACCCCATCTGGCTCTACATGAGACACACCGACATATACAGGTGAGGGCAAAATTGGGGGGGGGGGTCACAACCTGGAGCACCTGGAGCAGGTGGCCCTTGGGCGACCTTCCGATCACAAGCACAGTCATAACCCGCTGAGCCACACATTGCCCCCCAAATACATCCAGACATGAGAGTCCAAAGTAACTGGAGCTGCTGGGAAGAACAGTCACATGGAGAGGCCTGGCATTGTTTAAAGGGGAATCAGAGGCACGCTGGGAAATAGTGAACCATTCTTTGGGTCAGTATGAAATCAATATTGTACTGAACACCTTTTGGTGTATTAGCGGCTAGGCTAAAGGCGCAGATTCGGAACCTCCGAAACTCTTGAGATCTGAACTGCTCCGGTAAAACAATCAGCTGCGTATGCAGGTAAAAATGAAAGTTGCCTCAGAGAAAAGCAAGCAGAGGATTGAGAACAGGAGATGATCACATTACAACACCCAAGCTTCCCACTTCACAACAATGTTCCTGAAAATAATACCGAAAGGTTGCTTCTGGAGGAAATAATGCATTTCCTAAAGGATATAAACACCGGAGGAAGTTTTTAGTATGTTTGTTATGTGTGGCAACAGGAGACCTGGGTCAGCTATTCAAAGGGCTCATGCTGGGATTTTGCAATATCTCACATACGCTGACCCAATACTGTGCTCTGGACTTCCCGTCCAGATTTGGAATATGGAAAATGAAGAGTTCTTTGTTCATGCTTGTATCATTCCTCGCTGTTTTACTCATTCTAATAAGCACAACACAACGGATAACCCCCAGTTTCTAACGCAGATATGCTAAAATTGTTTGTGCAACTCATGTTGATCTGATTAGCTAGTGCCGCAACAGTAAAAAAAAAAATTGGCTGGCTGGGAATCAATGAAGAGACACATAGTGAAACAAGTTCTGCCAAACTACGCTGTGTACTTACACCAGCAGCCCACAGGATGCATTCTGACCCCGTTCCCATGACATATGTAGCAATGCTGTCACTCCCTCTCATCCCTGCACAGTGCAGTTACCCAAAAAGGCCACTAGGGGCACTGTGGTCCCGCTGGTGCAGTCCCTTGGAAGTCAACCACAGCATAAATTGAATGCTGAGTGGGGCCACCCTGGCCCACTTCCCATTTCCACAAGATGAGATGCTTACGGCAATTCAGCTTAGCTGATGCGCAAGGGCTGAGGAATGCCCCCAAGCCCCGGGCCCGAATCTGCCGAAAATGTGTGACAGCTGTGAATGTTGGCCAGGCTACTCTCTGCCGCGGATGTCAACAGTTTGGAAGCCATTCCGAACCGGAGAGAGGAATGAGAGGGCTGTTGTAGTGAGATCACCTCCTCCTTCAAAAAAACACACAAGTACACACACACACACACTCCACATGCCGATACTCCACTGTTGATATTTTTAATGCCCTTCTTTCTTGCCATAAAAGGAGTCAGCGGTAATTTCCTCAAATATGTGTGTTTAATCCTCAGAACACAATGGAGTCTGGAAAATGAACTGCAGCCATGGGGTGTTTAAATGGTATTAGCAGTCTCCCTTTAGTGTTAGCAACGGCTGGATCCAGTCCAAGCATTGCTATGCAATGTTTTGATGTTTCAAGCAACTTGAAAATACTTTATCCCTGAGGAAACACAGATGGCGTCTAAAGTGAAATATATAGCTGAAAAAAGACAGTTAAGCAGCTGACACATTGATACAGCTATGTTCACGTTCCTCCAAATAATTCTCCTCAGTCGAACAGAAATGCCTTTTGTTTTCTGATAGTTTTCCTGTCTCGAGGAGAAATGATATACGGAATTGAAGCAGCAGTTTGTAATTATGGAGACGGCTGTGCTTGATAAAAACGATAAGTACAACAGCGATTAAATTAAAATCACTGTCTTGCGGCCAGGATCCTTCAGCTTTAAATAACGATTTATATAGCCCAATATGGAGAACGGAGACATGAAAGAGGCAAACGTAAATCCATGTTCTTTGGGAAGGGTCTGGCCCTCACACATTGGTTGTGTTAAAGATGGGATCCCACCAGAGCATTTGTGACCCACATGGGTTTAGCTATGATGAAGGGCACCTTGCCTATGTAAATCCCAGACTGCGGCGATAACTTAATTTATAAAAAAACAACATGACCTCGGCCATCACATTCACCTTACTTCTTTCTTACTTCTTCACATTCACATGTCACTTCAATTGTGCAGTTCAGGAACCAGAAGGTTGCAGGCTCAAATCCCTGTCAGGGATTGTGATCTGTAAAGCTTGCTTTTTTCTCCAATAATTTCTACATTGGCAAACTCTGGGACTTCGTAGCAGGGAAAGCAGAACATGGCCAAACATTTTATTATTTCTGAGAACGGAAATGTTGCAAAAACTACTAATATAAATGATAATAATTCAATTTTATTCCAAAATCAAAACCAACTGTGTGTCAAAAGGAAATAATTAATTTAATTTATGCAATTGTATATCCCAGTTTTAGATTTTACCAAAATCTGGTGTACAGCATCGCTGTTGATCTCATGCCATTGAACTAGAACTGTAACCTTTTGCATGTGGTTTAATCAGTTGCATACATACATAAACTATTCTTCTCATATTTCAGTACAGGAGGTTATCCTAAATATACTCTGTGACAACAAAAGTTAAGCACCCAAACGGAGTGCTGGAAATGAAATTAATTTGTATGTGGTGAAAGGTCATGTGACTGTATCGCAGTGATTTTAATATCAGATAAAATGGACAACAGAGCTGCCAGAATGGGCACACTGCTGGTCCCATGTCAGTAGGGTGCAATGCAGCCCACCGGGGGGGGGGGGGGGGGGGGGGGGGGGGGGGGGGGGGGGGGGGGGGGGGGGGGGGGGGGGGG
>JAODKN010000050.1:5080545-5096546 GCA_026774425.1 Petrocephalus zakoni | reverse complement strand
ACATCCTTGGACAGCTCTTTGGTCTTTCCCATGTTGGAGAGTTTGGAGTCTGCTTGATTGATTGATTCTGTGGACAGTTGTCTTTTATACAGTTGTCTAGTTAAGACAGGTGTCTTTAATGAGGGTGACTAATTGAGTAGGAGTGTCTAACCACTCTCTGGGAGCCAGAACATTTAATGATTGGTAGGGTTTCAAATACTTATTTCCCTCAATGAAATGCAAAGCAGTTTTTATTTAAAGTTATTTTTCAATCAGTTTTCCTTTTGATGTGCTATCTGTCACTGTTAAAATAAACCTACCATTAACACGATACTGTTTCTGAGACAGGCTTTTCATTTCTTTGTCAATGGACAAACTTACAAAATCAGCGAGGGGTCAAATACTTATTTCCTCCACTGTATATCACCCACTGAACTAATAGACAGATTAACTGTTATATTTTTGTGTCAGGGGTACAAATATGGTGGATTGCACTCACAAAAAATCACTATAGGTCACCCACAGAAATAACAGCCAGATTAATTCTTATATTTCTTTGACAGCGGTGCAAAGCAGGGTGCAAAGCGGGGTGCAAATAATAAACAAGCTTTATTAAATGCCCGAACACCGAACTCGCACCCGAAGTTTTCCGGAAAAATTCAGGTTCAGGTCTGGGTACCAAACACCGTAAATTTCGGGTTCGCGCAACACTAATTTTAAGTCAATTCCCTATCCAAATTTGTTTGCAGGGCAATTGACCTGCTCTTACTCCCATTCTGCTTCCCTTTGCAGCCATCTAACCCTTTCTTAGAGCCATTTTAGTGCCCCAAAGTTCGGGTCGGGTTCGGTTCAGGTTGAGTTCGGGTCCCGAACTCGAACTTTGCGGCAAAGTTTGCCCGCACCCGGCAAACCCGAACTTCCAGGTGTTCGCTCAACCCTAGTTATTACTGATTAATGCACAAACATGGGGTCAGTACGTAACACTTAAGGCTCTATGGATCTAACGCAAATAGTACAGCACAAGACGCGACTAACATATTTGGGCATGTCCAAAACCATATTGCTATTTTGACGGAGAAAAGGCAGAAAAAGGTTGTCCTGACTCTCTTAATTATTCAAAGATGTGTTTTGGGTGTAACATGCAATAAACCAGTCAGAATGGCACATCACCTCACCTTTGAAAGGACGGGCACGTGACCTGTGGTGGATTGCTATAATAATAGTACGTATACCTGGCAAACCAGATGGGTTTTCGGCCAAGGAAACGGACCTGCTCCTGCATGAAGTGAAAATATGCAAGCGTATAATTTACGAAAGCACCACTGTTCCAACTAATACTGATAATGAACTGATGATATAGATAATGATTTGATGATATAGTATATTCCTTACTTACCAATTGCACATTTCTAAAATATGCTGCTTAAATATCGTTTATTTATACACCACTGACTTTAGACGTGGTTTTTGTTGGTCAAAAGGGCAAATGTCATTTTCGCTGCTTTAAAATAGCAACGCGCCGACAATGCGCCCAGTCACGCATCAGTTACAAAACACCACTCTGTGAGCAGGAAACATGCAAAAAATAATCTGTCATTTTGAAAATGTGCTCGACTGGTGTGAAAATGAGCAATGCGCTGGTACGATCTAGCAAAATGACTTTGTGTTGTGCTTCTCGCTGGTGCAAAATAGGGCCCTTACTTTCTGGTTAATTAGTACATTAAGTAATTGTATACTACTACAGTATTTGTGGCCCCTCAAGTAAAGTGCTACCAAAACAACAATGTACCAATGGCTCAAGAACACAATAATTTACAATGGCTGCTAACTATAAAAATGATTGTTAATATTAAGGGCAAGTTAATGGGTGTCACAGTAGAACAATCACATTTATGATCTTGATTTCTGCTCCCAGCTCCATGTCTGTAGTGTCTGCATGTTCTCCCCAACTTCTGCTGTGCTTCCTATAGTCTAAAAGGTCCACCCCCTCCACCCCACAGTCCAAAGACAAGTGAATTGGATGTTTCAAAAGGCACATGTGTGTATAAGCTGTACTGGCACCATCCACTGCAGCTGAACCATACAGGGCATAGAACATCATAATAATGACACTTCATTGATCGTCACGGGTAAATTCTCTTCTCACCTACCCCATCTTGTTCTCCATGACAAACAGACACATATAATCTTAGTGAGAGCCCATGGAGCTCGGGGTTAAGGGGCTTGCTCAAGGGCCCACAGTGACTATTCTGTGGAGGCCAGGCTCAAACCAGCAACATTCTGATCACAGACACAGAGGCTCAGCTGCACTTAAATATATACGCACTGCTGAAAGGTCTTACTCATTATTCTTTGCATTGGGGCCTTTTCCATGTGAAGAAGTGTATAGGGATATTCATTTAGGGTGTAATAAACATTACTGCCCTTTAAGTGGGGCAGTAGGCAGCAAACTAGTGAGGGACATTAGGTTGTAAAACTTGCTGGTCCCAGGAGGGGCTGTATTCTTTCAAAAGGTACTTAACCGGAATTGCCCTAGTAAACTATCCCTAGTGTACAAAAGGACAAAAAGCATGCAAGACATCTTGAATAAAATAATTAGCCAGTAATCAAATGTGTTTTTTTAGAGGAAACTTATTTAGCCAGGAAGCTTTATAAAGACTTAACAACAGCATGCTAAAATGACACAGCAGTCAATGTTATAGATGCAGTAAAGAGGCTGAGTGAAAAACCAGAAAACAACAGAGAAGAGGAAACAAGTAAAATGGAGGGTTAAGGAAAAGTTTGTGAGGGTCCAAGGTCAACTCCCCCCCACACCCCAAAGACGTGGTTACATTGCTAAAGCCCTAAATAAGTTTAAGTGTTGCTAGAGAAGAATTTAGGAGGAAAACAGTAGCCTACTGTTTATCCCTCTGTCCGGGAAGCCAGTGATGCAAAGATCTGTTGCCTAGAAGTAACATCAGCCAGTGAATGTTCCTGTAGATGTTATTATGCAAGAGAGAAACTCAGGGATTCGCCATGGCAACCCGAGGAGATTAAACAGGAAGCAAACAGCAGGCTTTGAGGTCCGGCCTGCTATAAAGCTCCGTTCCCGATTAGGGATCTGGTGACAGGAGTGGAGTTAAAGGGCCACAGACACAGAAAATAAACAGGAATCATACGAAAGGCAACGACGGCAAGATATATTTATACAGACCCGTTGTTTTTTGTCTGCCAGCTGGTCGTACAATATGTTTCTGTATGGTTTTCCACACCAGTGCAACCCGGGCTGAAAATAAGGGTTCCACGAGGCAAGGAAGCTGGGCCTCTATAGCAACCATGTTTGACATATGCGAGAGAGAACGGAGCTTCTTTTACCAGCCTAACAACTGTTAATCTGTCAACGTCTCTGCGCATCGGCGGACATGACTGATGTGACAAGGATGCCTTTCCTGTTCAGGTTTATGATCAGTAGTGAGTTATTTTAGGCGTTCCAGGAAGACCCAGACGAAGCTACACGTCTCAGACCATGTCCAAATGTAGAGATGTGTAAATGTTACATTTCGGCTGGCTTGTTCATTTCATTTTGCAAATACGAAAGAGCAGCTGAATATATCTAACAGTGATTTTCTGTTTTGCCCAGCCACTTATCAGGTGTCAGTCATTCCAACTCCATAGATCCAGGCATAATGCATTAAAGGGCAAATTGATTTTAAAAAGTGATAGTTTTGTCCACAATAAATAGCATTTAAAAGAGAGATTTACCGCTATGGGCATTATTTGAATCATGTTGACTTTATTTTGGAGTAATATATTTATAATAAACTTATTAAAAGCATGCTAGCATATTCCTAATGTAATAGGATAGGCTTACACCTTGTAGTTTATCCATCTATTTTCCAACTATTTACTCAGTAAGGGTGATGGTGTATAACCCTACTCTGCCATCCCACATTATAATGCATCATTGATCCTTTCTTTATCGTGTTTTGATTAGAGAATTTACAATGGAGTTGTTGGTCTGTTCCTATGTATGACTGACACATTTATAGCAAGCGCCTGTTTGGCTTTGGCTTTTTAAACCCAACCTCTACTCTTTCACCATAAAGTAGCTCTGAACTTTACAGTTGTAATAAAATGTTAAGTTTTGTCATCTTATCTTGTTTTAGATGTAAATGAAAATCGAGTCCCTTAGCTCTGCTAGGCAGCACCTTTTGTAAATTCATTATTCAAAAGCATTTTGTAGGTTTTTTTATGTTATACTTGTATAAGTCATTGAAAAATCATACTTCAATGGTATAGGATCTCCTTCCTGTTAGGGTAGACTTTTCCTCTATTATGACTCGGTGACCCACTGAGAGGCCTTTTCAGCCTTATGCTAGCTCCCCACACAAACCCCACCCCCTACCGACCCCCTGCCAAGGCCAGCACTTTTCCCTTGGCTGTGGGCTGGATGGCAGCCTAAGTTAGTGGGCCGGTGGTAGAGGCTGGGGGGGGGGGGGGGGCTCATTGAAAACAAGTAGAGGGGAACCTGACTGCCTTCAAAGCCCTGGCAAAGCATCGCCTGAACGCTTCACTTGTCTGGCGAATGTGAAGACACCAGGCTAACAGTGCCTGCATTAAACTTGATGGGACAGAACATCGCTAAGCATGTACTGGACCAGAACTTAACTTAGTGACTCAATGTCTCCTTTCACACGCAGAGGCCAGTATAATTTCATTCATTTTTTGTAAGGTGTAAGTGGCACCTGCACAGCAATTATCACCATTTAAAAGGACAATAGCCATCAAAACAGTGGTGATACATTTACAGACTCTATGGGTTATATCTCTAGAGAACTTTAACCATCCCTGGAGAACCGTAACCATCATATAACTATCATGCCTCTGTACTGTGTGCATGTGCGATGGAATCTAACCCCTGGAACAGAAAGTATTAAAGGTATATACATGTGTAAAGATGGCCTTCCTATGCTTATTGTGAAGAATCAGAAGCATTCAGAACCATCTGCAATATTGTGCAATGATTAACTTGTTGCGTACACCTATTTCAAAGTACCAGGGATGCTGCATTGCCTTAAAAGAAAGAACCAAGAACTTCTACAGTCCTTCAAAGCCTTTCTCAGTGAGTCATTTGATTGAAAGCTGACTGAAGTATTCGCTTTGTCCTCCAAGGTCTCGCAACATGACGTCTTAGGGAATTAAATGTTTTTAGCTGGCTGAGAATCAATACAAAAGGGCAGGTGCTTCTTCTGGAAGTACAGCAGGCCAAACAATCGGAGGAGGTTCATAATGAACAGTAGGGTACTACTACAGTGTTTGACTGGGGAAGTACAAGCTCAGCACTGGCTGGGGGGTGTAGTTCCTGGAGTGGTTTGTGAGAAACCCTGGAATGTCCATTATTGAATAAATCTTACAATGCTCTAGCCATCTGCCTTATGAGATTCCAACTGGAGTTTGGATAGGGAATGCACAGCTACCTTGCAGGGGCAAACGCGAACGCCGCGCTGCTTCGTTACTGTCGGCATCAAGCTGTCCCAACATTCCAAGCATTTCCCCTTCACGTCAAGTAAGTTGTGTGAAGACACACTCGAAAGAAATGTACTCCCTTCGCATTCACTTATACACTCACACACACACACACACACACACACACACATATATATCTATAAATATGGAATCCACCATTCAAAAACTTTACTTTATGGCATGACACACCTGTTACCGCCTAAATTAGTTATCAAAAGCATTCTACTATTACAATGACAGTAAAGACTGAAAATCTATGAATCCTCAGTACATTCCTTAGTATGATAAAATGAGATTTAACGATATTTAATGAGATTAATCTAATCACATGTAAGCTACTTACTCTGATGCAATACACCAAGCATGTGTAACAGATATTTATCCGTTCCAGAGTGGCGTCCCACTGTGAAATAAATATTGGTGTTTTTATTTTAATCTAGATTTTCTTGTGTTTTAATCTTGATTTACTAGTGCTGTTATAATTAGTCTTGTCTTATTGTTCAGCTGTTATACTTCAATATATGCTCACAGACAGCAAGCTGACATATCACAAAACAAAATTCATGGCTCCTCCAATGATGGTAATTTTCCCAGGTCCTGATGCAGCGAAACCATCGCCAAACCACGCTGCTACTACCGGTGGTTACTACTGGTGTGACATCATTGCTGTGGAATGCAGTGTTTGGTTTTCAGCAGACATAATGGGGCCCCATGTCAGCCAAAGAGTTCCACTGTTGACTCGTCTGTCCATAGAAGGGCTATTTCAGAACTCTCGAGGATCGCACGGGTCATTTTCGGCTGACTTGAGCGGCACATTCACGTTCTTCCTAATGAGCGATGGCTTCCGCTACTCTGCAGCCGATTCTTTTCTTTCCCAACATCTTTTTAATGGGGGAATCATGAATGGTGACCAAATCCATGTTAAGAGAGGCCTCTGTGGAGTCTTTTAAACCATACCATTGGTGGGATCTCATAGGGCACCTACTACTGAGAATATTCACATCTTTCTCTTCTGGGAAATACCACTGTGATCAGGAGCATTGCTGGAGATTTATGGAAAGGAGGGCTAAGTGGGTCTGATGGAAAGGGATTTTAATACAAAGTTTAACTAATTTGCTTACATTTATTGGTGGGGGGTGGGGGTGCGTAATGAACATTTTAGGGAACTCAATACCCCTAAATCAGCACTAGCAGCCCAGATGCTGTTAATATTGATTAAAGTTTAGGGTGCTGAATACTGACCTATGAAGCTGTATCCCACAGTGTAGGTTAATGTGTATTTATTTATTTATTGTTCTATAGTAGTGAGGGACTGCTGGGTGAGAGATGTTTGTAAAATTGCCTGACTTTTTAATGTATTTTATTTTTATTTTGTTTTATGGCAAATGCATTCTATATGGAGCATGTTATAATGAGAAAAGCAGGACAAATGACCTGGAGATAAAACGTGTTTCCAACTATTGTCATGTCTTTTTTCTCCAGTCCAGTGCATGCAGCTTTGAGGGCTGTTACAGATGGGGAGGGACAGCCTGCTACGCGATCAAGTGTCCACTAGGGGCCCCCGCTCCTGTGCTGAGGGGACAGCTAACTTTGAACAGGGCATTGATGGCATAGCAAAGGGCTCAGGCATGGTTTACAGCTTACAGGTATTAAAGTAACGAGTCTCAGTTTCTATCAAGAGGAATAAACCCATCTCACACACCCAGAAGCCTTCTATGCAAAAAAAAAAGACTCAGCCCTTTCCTACAAAACAGGAAATAATCACTATGAAATTCTTCCAAATTTGTAGCTTCCAGTGACATAAGATGTAATCCCCAGAGAGTATAGTGCCCAAAAACTATAAGCAAAACATAAGCAAACAAAAGAAATTAAAAAATGACAGAATTCAGGAAATATTAGTTCAGAACTCCTGCTTCTAGCTTTGTGGAGAGTACGGAGCAGTTAAATCTAATGACTGGAAAGGGCACTTTGAACTCCACTGCTGGAGGGAGTCCCACTCAAACAGAGAGAAATGTTTCTCTTCCCTCCCGGAGGGGGTGGGCTCTTTCAGGGGGGTGTCCCTGTAAAAGACTTACGGCTGGCCGGGGTAGCTTGGAACAGGGCCCACAGACAGACGAACAGGCCCGGGCCGGTATCACTTCCTCCTGTGTGCTTTGTTTGCTGAAGGTTCACTTGGCACGGCTCCCATCTCCTGAGGCAGAACAGACTTCCACTGGGAAAGGCTGTGTGCCTCGCTGCGAGAGACCAAAGGCTCACCTTTCCGACGCTCGAGTTCCAGACCAAACCGCAGATACGGTTACACTCTATACCACTCGCTTCTCAGATATTTGTCTCCTATTTTGCAGGTTAAAGAAAGAATACTTTTACGATATATTGTTGATTTTCATTAGCAATATTCAGACATTAAGTGTTTAAAAAATTATTATAGTATCGAGAATAAAATTTCATTGCCCACACGTAAGTTGTTGTGCATCACTAACAAAAATGAATATGTTGTTAGCGTACAGCAGATATTCCAACATGAATAACTAAGCCGCTTTTGCAGGAACTTGTTTAGTCCGAGAAAGTAAAGTGTTACGCAAACATACAAACAAAAGAGGCAGCCTTGGGCTCGGTAATGGAAGCCATGTGACTTATCTGTCCATCGCCTTTCATTGACCGCAGTGAGAGTCACAGTGGAGCCATCCTCGGAGGCAGGAGGCAGTCGGTGAGGTACACCCTCACCCGGACGTCAAGCCGCCCCGTTCAGTTGCACATGACGGGACTCGGGCTGTAGGAGAAGACAGCTATGATTTTAACATTTTGAGGTGCAACGTTTACATTTATTATTTATTTCCAGATGCTTTTATCCATAGCGATGCACATTATTTGAGAAAGCAGGTGCAAGTGGGGCTTATGGGCCTTTGCCCAGGGGCCCCAGCGGTGACATGACTCTGCTAGCTGTGGGATTTGAGCCGACAACCTTCTGCTCCTGGGCACTGCACTCTGTCCTGCTGAGTGGCTTCACATTAACAATTAATCATCCCTCTAATGAATGATACTTCAAATCAAAAGTCAAACCGATGTGTCATGAAAAAAGGTACTCATTCTAATTTAAACAACCAGATTTCACATAATAATGGCCATGCGAAAGGACATGTACATCAATTTAATATTTTTGTTGTAGATGTATTATAAATTATTAACACAGTAAGTCATCTGAGCCAGGTGTTTTAGGATCACTGTTCCCTCAGAATTGCCAAAAGTCTACAGATTGGAATTTTCACTACCTACACCTCACATCTCCCAGGCAAACACTCTCGCTCAGCATACAACAGCTGATTTGCTCCTTTTGCGGATATTGTCTCCGATTGGCTTGACCTAAGCTCTGCAATAAGACCTTTAAAACAGTGGCCAGGAAATGGACCTGACCGAAACGCCTCCACTTCCTTTTGGCTCAGGCCTCCCGCGCAGCTATTTATGTGAAAGGTCCAGTCCTGGAGTGATGGGGTAAGGAGGCTGCAGGAGAGCTGACACCCATGTTTAACTGAGACTTTAATTAAAATGTACTTTTTAGGCCTTTATACAGCTGTATGGGTCTATGGCAGGGGTGGGCAATCTTATCCGCAAAGGGCCGGTGTGCATGCTGGTTTTCGCTACAACTTCATAATTAGATTACTAACTAGAGGACTGATTTGCCGAAGAGTCCTCACACATGGGTTTGAACAGCTGACCTAAAGGTTATCCCAGAAACCTGCATACACACCAGCCCTTTGCGGATAAGATTGCCCACCCCAGGTCTATGGCATCACACCAGTAGGGCTGGGGGTCTTTCGTCCTTACAGCCGTTTTCTTGTGGCATTTTCTTATGTGTTCACAGGGTTTATCCTAGTTCTCATCATCCAAAGATATGCAGCTTTCTGAAGTAGAGTCTCTAAATCTCTGTGCGGCTGCGAGCATGCATTTTTGTTCAAATCCCCAACCAACAAGGTACCACTGAGGTATCCTGAGCAAGGTTCTGCTCCCTGGGTGCTGAATTAGCTGCCCACTGCTATGTCATAATGTACCATATGTGTTAAATGCAGAGGCACTGTGTGCTGTGGCGCGTTGACACTTCATCGTCACCATCAGGTGTTTTATCAGACGAACTAACTCGTTCAGATACTCCCAGTAGAAAGAACAACGAATGGGCAAAAAAATTATACAATTTCCTTCAGGATTCTGTTTCTGAAACAGACACTACACAGGAAATAGTGCAGTGAAAACAAGTAACATTCAAGCGATTTACATAAAGTGCAACATAAGGTAATGTAAGGTAAGGTAATATGCAAAGTAGTAGTAGTCCACATTTAGTTATCAATGATGGGGAAGAAACTGTTCTTGAACCTGCTAGTCATTATTCTGATGCTGCGAAACCTCTGAACAGACTCCAGGGGTGAGAGCAGCTCATGGCCAAGGTGGTGTGAGCAGTTTTGCAGCAGCAGTCATCTGTCTATATCCAGTATCTGCTGCCTTGTGCCCCGTGGCTCCCTGCACTGGGTAAGTACTTATCAAGGGATGGACCACTTGACAAAAATAAAACAAGCATCCAAACCTGGCATTCATCAAACTGAGTAGTGGGTATTCAGATATTCCCAGTCCTACTCACAAAATACTGCTTTTATGTAGGAATGAGAAATTAGCATGTGTGTTATATTAACAGTCAGGGTAAGTGACAGCCATCTCCTTGACTTGGCCAGCATCCATTTCAGTGCCAGCTGCCCCATTCGGGATGATATGCTTTCAGCCACCTTCAGGCCAAGTACTGCAGGTAATTCTGTCCTAAAAAGGATTCTGTAGCCCTGTCGCAATAAGACGACGTCTGTCTGCCACTGAAACTTGGCCTGATTTGTTCCTGACCTCTTCGCACTTCATAGAAACGAACCAAAATATTTGTCAAATATGTACATAATTAGTCATTAATGAGAGTCTCCCGTTGTCTGGAGTCCCCTTCCGAGAGGGGGTGGTGGAGTCGGGGGGGGGGGGGTTGCTGAAGTGCACCCTACAGACTAAACGTCCGTCTTGCCTGCCAAACCCGCCTGCCCTAGACAACAGCCCACAGGACGCGTCCTTCTCCTTCCTGTCCGGAGTTCTGCCCCAATTCACAAACTCAATGTGTTTGACCGCCACTCCCCCTGTCACCAAGGAGCACCCCCCCCACACACAAAAAAAGGAATGGACTCAACCAAATCAGCCTGACAAAGACTTATTCTTACAAGGGGGGGGTTGCGTTCGGCCTCTACCGGGCTGCAAGTCAACAACCAGGTTCCATTGAGATGCAGATGGAAGCTGAAACAACGACACCTACAGCGCTCTCAACTTTTCAACTCCCCTCCCCTCCCCCGATGACCCCTCCCCCCCATCCCCATCCCTGGTCACTACTGCTTCCTAGAGCTCCATGAAGGCTGGGTACCAGCTGAGCACCCCACCCCGAAACCCCCAGGATATCAGGGCAGTGAACAACTAGTTTATCAGATTGTTTGAATGCAGGAAAGGAATGTTTACTGTGACTTCCTATGCTATGATTATCACAGAGAGCAACACAGGATACAGTGTGTTTGCGACTTGCAGAAAGCCTCCTGTTTATGCCGCGACAAACATAAACAGAGCCTGCACTGATGGCATGCAGACAGGCCCCACAGCTCTGGCTTGTGATTAATAACCGCTCACGGACGTTTCCGCAGAAGGGCCTTTGATTAATTGCGTATTATATTTGCAGGTATGCACACAAACAGGAAAACCGTGCACGCACTTTTATTGTATGTTTTCTACTTTCCCAGAATTAGAGTCTTTATTGCCAGGTGACCAAGGCCAGTACATTCCCATTCCCCCTATCAAGGTCCAGTGACACCTTCCCAGTCCATTCTAAGTTCGCCAGACCCAGAGTTCCATTCCCAAAACTCCCAGTGCCACCTCCCACTATGGAATACATTCTAGCTCATCAATTATAAAGCATAGGACATTCGATTACCATACACACAGACACACTCAACATATACACAATGGTCTGTGTGGAAATATTCGACTTCCTCATAAAACCTCACTTGAACCGAGTAGTAAGGGAGATACATTAGGTAGCAAAGGTTAAGATTAGCTCCAATAAACATATATGTAGACATATATGTGCTGAGCAAACACACATGGCTGCCCTAGGCATTCATAAAAGCCTAGCCATGCATGCCTGACAGTGAGAGTTTCCTGGCCTGTTCTACCCACACAATCACATTTACATGTGAGCCCATACAACCTATGCCTACACCCTGGTCCCAGTGACGACCCAGTACATTTTCTTCTTATGTGGAAAATTGGAATTGATGCTCCTGATTGAGTTGAGGCCCATGGGACCACAGGTCCAGAGCAGAAAGAAGCGTCCGGCACAGCTGGTTCTGATTTCCTCCTTTCCTCTTTCCCCCTCTCCGCGTCCTCCTAGTCTCCATGTTCATCCGGCCACTGGGGTGAAGCGGGCAGGAAGGAGAGAAACCTGCATGCGCAGTGAGAAAGTATGGGGGCAGCTCACTCTCTCTTCTCAGAGACAATATAAGGACCGGGCCTTTGTTTTTATTTTCACATGTAAGTAGGCTATGTTCAAATGGACACAGGTGTATACATTCATTTCACTGATCATTACATATATACAGGATGATTGCTATAATTTTTTACTAAGATAAAGTGGTTTAAAAGCAGTTGCTTAATGAGCACATTCAAGTGTAGCTGATGGAACCTTATTATAAGTTAAAATATATATAAATCCTTTGCTCATGTAAATCAGGATTTAGGAGATGCTTTGCACAAATAGTACATGATGACTGTTTGCTGTGAATACAGCTCTAATAATTATCCAAAGGTAAGCAGAGGCAGTGATTTCTGTCCACCACGAAGAGCAGAACTTTGACATTTGACCTTCTGTGTCAATGAGAGTTTCTTCATTCCGAACAAACATGACAAAGGGCTCTGAAAGTGCAAGGCCTTCCGCGGGCTTCACTTGAAGGGACAGTTTTATGGGTTTTAACAGATTCCCCATTTTATGGGTCTTAAATCCAAGCAACCCTGGCTTTGACATATGGCCACTGAAGAGAAATGAGGGTCCATCTGGCCAATCAGTGATCAGGGGGGTGGGGCTAAAAACAGGCTCATGAATCACAAAGTCAAGGTGTATTTCTTCAAAGGCTATAACTGTGTCTACACGAGTCCCCTTGAAGTATTTTCTTATTCTTCAGGAAACATATCAGAACTACAATCACATTCTTGTGGGTTTAGAAAAATGAATATTTCATCAAATGAAACAAAATAAGTGGATATTTCTTAGATACATAAACTTCCTATATAAGAAAACTAAGTTAAATAAATGTTTAAAACATTTCCTGTATCATTTGCATGAGGTTGTTCTATTTAGCGATAGATCTCAAAAGCAAGGAAACATTAAGTGAAGAGAAAAATTCATCACAGGCATTTTTTTGGCAGGAAATAACAGCTGCGTCCAGCCTTCCCACTACCTGTTAAAAGCGTTGACTTCAGGTCACCTTTACATTATAACCCCGCAGGGTAAAGGAATGGAATTCTGTGGGTAGTCATGACCACTGCAGCACCTTGGGGGTGGTGGGGGGAGATGACCCATCCCACCTCTTCCTCCACCTAACACTTCAGCACAAAAGGCTCCATGGGGGTGTTGGGGGACATACACTTTTACCACCTTTTTTACAACTTCCCCTTCAAAAAAAAAAAAGAGAAAATGAAAAGGAAAACAATGTGGAGTTTTCTTTGCTGAAGAGCCAGTGGAGTAGAGGGAGGCCTTTGAAGACCGGAATCGACCCCCATGTGGGTTGGGCCGCGTCAATCTTGCCCCTGGCCGCCGCCCCCATCCGGGCCGTTGCCTTTGATTGGCAGCTCACTGTGGGGGCGTGAGCACCAGTGTGAGGCTGTGGGGGGGAGGTCTGGGGCTGTGGTTTTAATTAGATCCACTGTGGTGAGCAAGGACATCTCTACAGTAGCCCCCACCCCCTGGCACTCTTAACAAAATGCACACATAAATGGGGTGCCAGGAGCAGCCGCTAGCTGTAGCCTGTGCCGTGTGTGAAGACAGAATGCAGTCTTTTAACAGAGAACGTGGATTACAAATCATACTGTTTTATTACAATAAACACATCTCTGGAGCTTCTGGCAGCTCGGAATTTAAGGTTGAAGAAGTTATTCTATGTAAATTTACATAGAATATCTCATATATCATGCAATGGTAATTGGTAATTGGAAATATTGAGGTCACTCGAGAAGGAGTTTTGAAATTGCCAAGCTGACGCACTTCTACAGACGTAAAATTACGATTTCATACCACTTCTTTGTTATTGACTGGTGTCCTCTAACTTTACAAAATGTGCAGTGCTGGCTGGTTCTAATACCCGGAGAAATAGTGTAGCTGACGATATGAGCAAACTACTTTATTTTTACGGATAACACATAAAATTTATGAGGCTAAGGAAATTATAAACCGTGAGTGTAACACAAAAAAAAGTGTTTACCATTTTGAGTTTATCGTTAGTGACATTTGATACCCTTACCATTAATGTTTGCTTCTGGAAGTGCTAAGCCAACTCACTGATAGTGTTCCTTTTAACCCACAACACACGTCTGCTCTGCAAAGCAAATCCCTCTTGCTATGAAATGCAGAGGCATTCACGTAGCTTTCCAGAACGGTGTTGGTGAATGCCAGCGGTCAGAAAAATGAGGTCCTTCAGCCCTTATCTGACCAAGAACTTGTCAGGAGGTATATCTCTCTGCTGATCTCATTGTCTGGTGCTCTGGGCACTGCCAATGCACAGATGCCCCCATCAGGCATTTCTGCACCATCAGAAGTTGACCCCCAATCTATCACTCAGAGATACAGAAAAAAACACCCAAAAAAGTCCAGAAATAAAAAGCACCATGGGTGGCTATATCTAACTGGTGCTATAACGGCAATAAAAGTCTGGGCCTCTTCTTTCTCCTGTTAAAGGCGGCTGATACACACAGGACTTCCGCATTGTCCCTCAACACCTGCCGTCAGAGATCTCTTGTTTATTCACCTCAGCTATCCTAGAGCTTCTCCCCAATTCACGGCCTTGTAACTGGGGGACTCTGCAGTACCACAGGAACAGACCAAATGGACGGGTGCTGTAAACAACATTACTGGTGTCTTTGCCCCAGCTAATACCCCTGCCCAAAAGTGCTGAGCTCATCATTCAAAAAAAGCCTGCTTTTCTACTTCCTAGGAGCTAAAGGGGACCCATGGTTAAAAACAAGGCATTTAAGAAGCCTGGAAAAGACTGGAAAAAGTCACAATATTGTATTTTCTACATGTGGTTGAGGTTTGGAGTGGACAAGTATCAAACAAATTTACTTTTTTATATAGCTGAATGAAGGTTTATTAAGGCTGAGTGAGGATATAATTAAGTGGGTTCGCTGAAAATGAGATTTTCTTTTTAACAGAGTAGGAACCATTTCTTCAGTAAATTACCATTAATTACCATAATTATCTGATGGTTATTAGCATCTGTTGTTGACTTTCCTTTATCTCCTCTCGCCTCCCCTTCTGAAGGTTATTCATCATTTGCCGCTGACTCGACGCTACTCGCAAAATTCATTCTGCGCTCGTTCACATCGCCTTCTAGAGATTTGAGTTAAGCACCAGCTTAACTCAAAATAGCCCCGCGGCCAGCCACAAAGAGCATGCAACGAGGGATGACAAATAACTAGCCTGAATAAATACATTTGCCTAATATAAATATTTGAATCCCATCCTGTGCCGTGTGCCTAGATGTTCTCTACATGCTGCGCAACATTTCCTCTTGCACTCGAAGTGTGTTGCCCAAGCAAGGTGTACCTTTGCCCCTTCCACCACCACCCCCCTGGATGGATGGTAATTATAATCCTTATTACTACCTTTGCTCCTTTGCATATTTGTTTTATACATTGCTGGTTTATTTGTGCACTGCATATTTTTACTGAAGCAATACCTTGTTATAGGTATAAAAAAACCAAATGCTTTAGGAGACTCGGACCAAGGGCCTTTCGGTTAAGATAAACAGGACTTGTACGAGCTCGACAGGCCACACTGGTTCACCTGCACCCCCTTCCCCCCATCCCAACAACAGCCAAAGTTGGCGGGGTGGGGGGGGGGTTGAGGGGTAGTTCCTATGAGCGGTCGCCCATTGTGGCCGAGGGGTGGGGCAGCAGCGGGGAGGCTAACGACGGCCTTCTCCCCCGGTCACATCCTGAGTGACCCGCACCTCGCCCCCGCAAAGGCCCTATTGTTGTCCCTCACAGAGGATCACTAGGCAACCAAAGGCACGGGACCCAGCCCTATCTAACCAAAGGCAGGGGGTCATTTCCGAACAACCGGGCAATAAAAGATTACTTCCAGCCTCGGATCATGGGGGCCATTTTTTTTGGGGGGGGGGCGGTCAGGGGGCAGGTGGGAGGTGTGTGGGTGGGGAAAATAGTAAGCAGACAGGAAACAAATTGGTAGA
>JAODKN010000050.1:5061825-5080535 GCA_026774425.1 Petrocephalus zakoni | reverse complement strand
CCCCCCCCCCCCCCCCCCCCCCCCCCCCCCCCCCCCCCCCCCCCGCGCCCCGGCGGCCGCCCCGCCGGGGGGAAAAATAGACAGCAGACAGGAACCATCTGGGTAGATGTGGTGTCCAATCTTAAAAGGTAGGTGGACATCCGCCGTGTAAGAATTTATGACGTATAAAAAATTTGGAATTCGAGGGTCCCGCTGTCGTTGAATTTGAATGCCCTCCTTGAGCTGTCGGAGTACGGGGGTGGGGGGGCATTTGGGGTGGAGAGTACTGAAACTCCAGTCATGCCAAGGAAGGTCTGTGAAAACGAAAAGATGGCCCCCAGCTTCTGGACGCATCCCTGGGGCTGAAGATGAGAAGGAATCTCCCGCGTAAAACAGCCTGATTTAATCTAGTGGCGTCCAAGACCATTTACAAGACAATCAGCAAGTGTGTGTACTTGGCAAAGGACAGGGAGCTCTGATCAAAGGCCATGACTTGTCTTGTAATATCTGTATTCTATAGTCATTTGCACCACAATAGAGAGCACTCTTCAGGGCAGAAACCTATCTGAGAAGCTCTAATATGAAAATGAGCCCACACCACATCAGCCCAGTGTGACGGAGGCGCTGATTGGTGATGCATTTAGGGAATAAACTAATTAATCTACTGGGGGCTCAGGTCACTGGGGCTGTCAGCCGAGAAAGTTCTTCTGGGGCATCAATGAGCTTTTAGAGCACCGTGATTTAAACGCGATGACCGGATAGGGATGTTTGTTTTATTTAAAATTCAGACTTTGTCTGTGAAACTCATTCTGACATTGAAAAGCTCCAGATTCTCCACAGGGTGGGGTGGGGTTGGATGGTTGGGGGGGGGGGGACCATTACTAAAGAGGAAGTCAACTCTGACCTCTGTCCCGGGTCTTTCAGTCCCGACATCTGCTGTGGGTCCTTGGCAAGGCAGCGGCAGAGACGGAGGGGGTTATGGAGGCGTAGAAGGCCCAGGAGCAGGGAGCGTTACGTGGAATTATTAAAAAAAGAGAAGAAAAAAAAAAGACTGAAAACAGGGAGCCTTTGACTCTCTGAAGACGCAGCTGGAGATTCTTACTGATGTGGGACAGGATGTGCTCAGGCCTACGTGTCAGGAGGGGGTACCCAAAGGAATAACCCCCCCTTTCCCTGGGGGCCATGCAGCTGAATAAGGAGGCTGGCCTCCACCCCACCCCCTCCCCAATTCACTAAGGAGGGGTCGGCGGACGGACAAGCCAAGAGAACAAGAGTTTCATCACCCACATCCTGTTTTGGCCCAGTTCAGAACCCGGACAGAAGTGCTTACCGAACGTTAAACTGATCATTACAACATCACAGAAATGAAAAGGAAAGGACTTTTAAGCACATTAGGTATTAAGCAGAACATCCCCTTTCAGATGTATAAACAATGCACTATTACTATATAAGCTTTAAATCCCCTTTATTAAACATTATTTAATGTGTTTACAGGTGCTAGCCAAACTTTTAACGTCTAATCTCTTCAAGAGCGGGTAATATTTAGCAAATAAGTTATTCTTTTATTTCTTCTGAATTTCAACACCACAGAAATAGCCCTCAGTTCCCAACCCACACTGTTGGCCCTGCTGCTAATTTCAATTTAATCTGTTCTAGCGGAAATGATGAAAAGCACATTGGGCGAGGAAGGCGAGCGGAGATGGCTGTTTGTGATTAATCCTCTCCGTGAATGTTTATGGAAAGCGCTCGGCCGACGGAATCATATTCCCGCGGCTGCCTTCGAGGCACAGGGCGCCGGTTCTGTTCTGACTCACCGGGCAATCACCGTGCAGAGGGAGGAGGCATCCAGCCCCTGTGTGCATGGATGGGGGTGGGCTTTCCGCCTGTCCCAGAAAACCTCGTTGTGGAACCGGCAGGAGCCCAATATTTAAATAATAAAGATCCTTAGGGAAAGTCGTGCTTACGTCCCTGGAAGTAAAGTGACGTTTTGTCAAACCTCTGAGCTGTAAAATATGTGGCTTTAAACTGACCTTTTTTATCAGTGCCAGAAGATAACGAACACCGTGCCAAAAAAAAAAAAAAGAAAAAATGATGTGGAAGACAAACGTGCCTGAAACTGCCACCGGAGTGGATTTAGTGCCGTAGAACTATTTTTATGTTTTTCCTACATCCTGACTGCCTGTCTCTACAGGTGGAATGAAAACAGATGGTGTTTCCTAAGCTGAGGTTTCAGCAGAGTCTCACAAGCTTACAACTTTGTTCCTCTTAAATTCACAGAGCTGGATAACAGACAGCTGGCACCATAGTGCTGCAGGCTCGGGACTGCTATCTGAAGAGTTGCTGTGTGTTATACTCACAAAATAAATACTGAATATAACAAGGCACGGAAATAAACAAATTGATTTCTAAATAAGGGCCACAAAAAAATTTGAGGTACCCTTCAACGGCATTGCGTGTCACATTATTAAATTTCCGTGAGCACTAGTTGCTAAACTGCTGACAGCACATGTATCTGTCATCACGCCTCCAGATTACCTGCTCCTAATCACCCATACGGCACTGCCTTGTTCATTTCCCTCGGGTAAGGCACTCTACATAAGGTCCCAATAGAGAAGCATGTGGTTCTTATGCCCAGGTGCACGTAGGTGACAGGCTATCGCCAAGGCACTAATCTGCCCTAAGCTATTCGCAGAAATTATCTGTGCCCACACCGAAAAAACATGACTAGTTGGCCCATAGCATTATCCCCATTGCTAGGATTCTTTTAAGGAGAAGAGCAATCCATTCAGTTCCAAATATTGGGCCTTTAACGACAACAGAATTACTAGTAACCAGATAGCTAACGCAACATATAACTGAAAATCACAAAATATCACAATGTAGTGTCATGATACTACGGATATCTTAAAAGAATTCATATAATTGGTGCCTTTTATAAAATATAACATACATTGCTTCAGTATATTTACTCCAAACCCAAGGCAAGGCAAGACTGTTCCAGAGGCCCACGGGCCTAACCAAGGCAGTCTAAAAATACCTTGTGGTTAATTACTCACTCTCGGTTCTGAGAGACAACCCTGGTATTTATAGATGGTGCATGTGTTCCCGGTCGAAGCCGCAGAGGTTTCCGTCAGATTTTGTCCAGGATCAGCGAGCTAAGTTTCCCCTCGGGGTCAATCTGCTTTTCTTCAGCTGAATAACAGAAGGCTAACAAAATAAAGAGGTGTCGGATCGGGCCAGAGCAGGTCTTGTCAACACCTGAAAGTAGCCTGCCTACTCACGCCATCTATGAAGTGCGGGTGCCGATTGGCCGTTTATTACTCTCGAACAGGTGATCCGTGATTGATGTAGGAACTTGTAGCTTTGTCTCCCCGAGCTACAGTCTGGACCATTTGTTGTCAATAAAGATTCCCCCATAATGCCATAAAACCCACAATAAGCTCACCCCCCTCAACCATGTCCCCAGGTTGACCTTTAGAGGTGTTGGTTTTGAGGCCAGGAAGATTTTTTTCAGATTTCCAGTGCAATCATGCTATTAGGCCAAAAGTCCAAAAAACAGCAAACGGGATTTATAACTGACCCAATCAACACTTCATGATAGATGACGAGCAACTTTTTAATTAAGGGCTTTCCTGACCAAAGTTACACCAAATTCAACTTAAAAATAAAGGTTTGGACATCAAATCTAGACATCTGCAAAATGATTCTGAAAACCCATTAGGGTAAATCAGAAAAACAACTATCGACCAGATGTAAATTTGTCTTGGTGTTATACCAGTATAACCAGCTATTGAGATACGCATACTTTGTCCTGAAGAAGATGACTACATCAGGTACACTTGTAACCCTGAAAGCAAAAACTGCTAGAAGCTCTAAAGAAGAACAGACAACACATAAACTTTGTTCATTAATTAATATATTTTTTCTGCATTATAGTTAACAGTTTGTATCACCATTTAATTTTTCAGTAAGTATTGATTTTCGTTATATTCAGACATGAGTAAAATTTCAAGACTGTCTTTTGCAATAAATATCATAAAATAATAAAGCTTCACATAATAAATATTCTTTACAACAAAAGGGGTTTTAACTGACATTTTTTTCTTTAAAAAATAGCCATTATTCATCTTTAGCTTTTATACATAACATTTACAAAAAGGAAAAAAAAGCCACGTCTGTGGTGTCTGAACTGAACAAATGTGAAATATGAGTGAAAACAAATGAAGAAAAAAAAAAACGTCCTGTACAAAATATCACTAAGCAACCGCCAGCCGCAACTTTAAATGCGTCGCTAACCGATGATCCTGGAACAGTACTGGTTGCCACGGCGATCCGGTAACAGCTACATATTGTCTAGATAGTCCTTCACAGATTTGGTAAGGGGCTTTCAGGCAAGACTCAAAAGCAAAGGTAGAACTGGTGGGCTTTAACACATCAAAAGCGTTGACGAGTATCTGAAGACGACACGCAGGGCTGGTAAGGCAAACACTGGTTTGGAGCAAGGTCCCATCTCAAAAACGAGGGATAGATCCAAAAAAAAAAAAGTGGTTTCTTGGCCCAAATTTAGGATTTAAATCGACCGGCACTAATATTTTGACACACTATAATAATAATCATAGTAATAATACAGCGATTATCACCGGTATTGGTTTATAATTCCTTCTCCAGATCAGGAGGGCTTCCCGGTGCCTTTTGGTGACCAGTTCTCCAGCTTACAGTACACCGTGTTGGAGTGCTTGCACCGGCAACCGGGCCTTCTGGTCCAGTCATAGCAGCCCTGACAGGCCCTGACGCAGCCCTTGGCAGGGGGGTAACAGAGCAAGCAGGGCAGAAGTCCAGAGAGAAGCCCCATGGAGAGGAAACGGGAGCAGCAATGGGGGCGCGAGAGGGAGCACGGACTGTCGGCGCAGGAGTCACCCTGGTCGTCGTCGGAGCAGTGGTAGAAGAGGGCCCTCACCAGGCACATGCAGGTGGCATTCTCCACGGCGCTGTCTGCCGAGCACAAGCACAGACCGTGACAGGCCAGGCACGAGGGCAGGGTCCGGGGCGCCGTGCACTCGGCGCATTTACAACGGCTGCATCGTTCGCATATGAAGCGGTGGGCGTCGCCGGACTCGTCGACCGCTCCAACCGCCGGCTTCAGCGACTCCCCGGCGGACCCTGGCTGGGTGCGTACCGGGGGGCGGCCCCGCTCGGGCCTGCTGGGTGGCGAGCGTCCCAGGAGACCCTGCTCAGAGCAGCCGCTGCCCGAGCTCCCCGAGCTGGTGGACCGGCTAAGTGGTGGCACCTGGCTCACGCACCGTGGCGGTAGCGGGACCCCGCGCTCACAGTTGTTGTTGACGCCGACAACCTCGTGCGTGCGTTCCGGCTTCCCCGACCGGCACGGGGGCCGCCTGGCCACCACGGGCCCCTCCGTGTACTCGTTCGAGGACCGGACGGCCTTGATCTGGTCCAGCGAGAGGACGGCGGGGCGCTGGAGTTCCCGGTCGCGGTCTAGCCGGATCCTGCCCCCCCGCGGGGGCTGCTGGATTACGACCAGCATACCGCCAGGGCCGTGTTGACTTTGGACGTCCATCTGGGCCGATCACCACTTCCGACACTCACTGTGGACTTGGCATGCATCGGAAATCCTGCAAAGAGGCGGAAAGGAAGAGATAATGAGGATTTAAATAAAGAGACATGTCCATGAAACTGAATTTTAAAAAAGGTCACTAGTCACTAAAATTTCAGACCTATAAAGAATTTCACATGCTGTCTATCTGTGGTCTATTCTTGTGTTTTATGAGAGAGGGGAACATTTCAACCAAGTCGATTTTACTTTTAAGGACAGAGGCAAAATCCATGTAACACTTGTGTGATTTTATCAACCAACTTTCTGCAGTGATACATCTGAAACTCCGCAGACACTTCCCATCTGCATTTACATTCGTATAGTTAGTTAACCTCACAGCAGCAAATGGGGGTGGGCTGGGGCACGGTCCAGCCCAAACCGCAGGATCTGCCCCTTAAAAGCCAATGTAACGCATTTGACAGATGTGAGCTCAAATTTAAACGTGTCGAATAACGAAAGTAAAGTAATGCACGGTGATATGCACGTGTGATCTAATACTGTTATTGTGGATTAAATCCGGAACGCCTAGGTAGACAGAGAAAACTGAGGACACTGCAACTTTAAGCGCTGGAGAAAAACAAGTTAGTCTCGGATAGTGTAGAACCACGTTTCCAATAAATAAATATTATTATTATTATTATTAATAGCGCACTTACTATTTGAAAGTGCCACGATAATAAAACATACCCGTGCGATACTAATCAAGCTCCTCTGCCATTACCTTGATTACTTTATTTGTCCGCATTGCCCCCAGGACTGTTCCAGGGAGTAAATATAGTCTAGAACCGATCTTGACAATGATGGGCAAAAATCCTCCAAAACAAAATCCGACTAACCGGTCCTCTCCGCGGCGTCTCCCCCGGCCCGCACAAGCCACTCCGTGCGCCGACCGTAAACCGCGATCCCAAAGGGGGTCGATAGCAAGGGTGGCAGGATGGGCGCCCGGGTTAAAGCAGTAACGCGGCGCCCTCTGCGACCGAGAGCGGGGAAGTGATTGATAAACACGAGGCCGGAGACGCGCCGCTGGAGGAAGACGGCGAAACTTATGAATGAAAACAAGCGCCGTGGGGGGAGGGGTGTTTGTTAGCCACGGGAGGGCCGACTCGCCTCTTAAAGGGGGACTGCTAAGTTATTTCGGCCATCCATACATCCATCCTTTTTCTGTAAGTGCTTGTCCAATTTATTCTTAGTCATTTCGTGTGATGTTAAAAAACATATCACTGAGATAAACGCAGATGTGGTACCTCAGAGATATTGTCTCGGTGGTCCCCAGGTCCAAATACAAATCGCAATCCGTTTTATAAGAATTCATGCGATTTATTATGCACAGAAAAAAATGCATATATGAGATGAACACATACGGGTCAAGTTACTTGATACCCTTTACCCAAATCCTTTGTTAAACATTACAAACAGATACACTGTTATTTTCACGGTTTGGTGCTATTTCAGCATCACGTGTAAGTGCAATTATTCAGTCAGTATACTTTACATCATACCGGTTGTCAGATTTATTTGATAGCTTAATATTAGGATCAAACGCTCACCTATCTATATATGCAGCCATCCATGCCGAATCCGTCAACCAATATACAAACAGACATCAATCCAAAAAAGGGCATTAAAAAGTTCGCATTAAAGTTTCATACGAAATAGGTTATTGTAAATTCCAAGCCAAAAATCTAGGTCCTCGGGAGATTTGTTCTTCTACATGTATGCGTAGCATGATTCAGATACTGTAAATCCGCACATGGGGGTGCATGTATAGGAATACGCGAGTGCGTCTTCAGTGGTCTGGCAGCGCAAGTCTGCAGACAAATTGCTTCGTCGACACTCAGTTTTTCAGTAATTCATTTAAAAAACAAATAACAAAAATCAGCACGCACGCCAAAAAGCGGAAACAAAATTCAAACGCCGGGTCCAAGGAATGAGTGGTTGTGTCGCAAAAGCCGAGGACTGCTGTAGGTTTTGCAGAGCGGAGCCTCCCGTTACAAACTGTCACCTTCCGCGCACCGCGAGCGCTGCTCCCCACTACGGAATGAATGGGAAGCTGGAGGTTTGTACTGGTGACACCGCACGCCTCTCATTGGCTACCGAGAGAGGATACACCGCATCCGCTCTCCATTCATTGGCTAGCAGCGGGAGGCTGGGCAATTATCAAACGTGCGAAGGGTTTTCTTTAAGGGGGCTCAGCTCGCAGTAAAATTAAGCATTATTCTGCGTTTCTTTTGTTGTTTTTTTGGTCAGCCGAATGTCATTTCCCGGTCCGGATGAAAATTTAATTTCAGTCCTAAAAATAAAGACGCGCATTATTGTTAAAGCGCAATCACTATTCGCCGAGTTTCATTAATTAAAATATTCACTTTACCTATAACTTTAGTTAGAATATTCAGAATCCAAATAAGCCTTCAAAACTTATTATCATGGGTATCGCATTCGTAATTCTTCGTGCGGAGTCGGCAAATTCGGTTTCGGCTGGGTGTATTTCCCAGTGCTTGTAATCTAACCACTTTAACAATCCCGCTAAGAGGAGGAAGAATAGATAAGCTGGCCGTGTCTGTTCTTGATCTTCGTGATTGGTGTCGAGGATGCATTACATCCGGATGTGTGACAATGGGGAGTGAAATACAAAAGTCAGTCTTACCTATGCAAATTCACTATCAATAGATAACCGCCTTTAACTACAACGACCGCGTCAACAGCTCCTAAAACCGCTTTAAATTATTAAACGCTACTCGACGCCGTAAAACACGCAATGCAGTTAATGTTGGAACGGTGAAAAGCTGCATTGCAAGCATCGTTAAAGCAGAGAAAAAAAGTATTATATACATATATATATATATATATAAAATTAATGTATAAAAAGTATATGTAACGGCATAAATATACCGTCGGATGCACTGAAGGGAGAGACAACATTCACAATAAATATATATTGTGTTTTGTGTGTTATAGCTGCAGTAATTAATACAGCGGTTTAAACAGCTTAAATAGCACACGGAGAGCACATTATTCGTGTAACATTTATAGCTCAAAGAGTAATGATACTAAGAAATATATATTTTTTTTCATAAGACATTTACGTCTATATGAGCTATTCACAATTATACACAAAAACAGCAAAGGCGCGCTGTCCCGATCACTAAATGTCTTGGGGCATATCGAGTTGCCCTGCGCTGTTAAGCTGTCATTTCGCACTTTGGGTGCTAAGATATCAAATAAATGTGGCCGCAGCGGATCAAGTCCAGGTTGCATTCAGGGGTGACACGGCTGGAATATGGGTTAATATATTGTACTTTCCATATAATACGTTTGGCCTCAGAGCCGCAAGTAATTCAGGTCACAAAAAAAACGAGCACGTGGGTATTAATAATAATTTACAGACAGGTGTTTTAATTGATATTCACCAAGCCCTAGATAGAAGCCAAAAGTCAAATGAGTGGAAGGATTTATGGATTAATGGATAGGGCAACAGGTGGTACAGACGATGCTGGCCTCAAACTAAAACGAATCGAAGTTGCCCAATTATTTTGCATGATAAGATGACATTTTTATCACGTGTCTTCATGGTTAATCTGTCCAGACATTCAAGGAATGTTTTGATGAGAGTCGAAAAGATTTGGCAGCAGAAAACTGTGATTTTTTTACGGCTAAAGACAAACATTCATACGGATTAGAAGACAATCCTCTCCCGGACTTGTTGCAGTGAAAGCAAAACACCTATAATTAGTCAAGACATAAAAAACTACAAATAAACAGAGACTTAGCGAGCTTAATTTAGACATCCTGCTACCTCGAAACATTTATGGCTTTAAACATGGTTTATAGTGCATACAGAAAACGGGGTAATTGTTAATGCGATGCATAAAAGTGAGAACATTTCCGCGACTATTTTCAGTCGTGCTTCGTGTCCAGATTTATGATGCCCATTGTTAGATTAGATCATTACCGCCCGGAAAATAGTGTATTCATTAATAAGCTTAAACGTTTGATTATAAATGGAAAATGTGCAATTAAACCTAAAAGTAAAGCATTTAAAAATCAGAAACTGGTTGAAGAACAAGTTCGTAATATCAGAGCAAGTTTTAGGATTCAGGGATAAAAGTGCCTGCCAGACAATTCACCACTTTAAAACTCTCTGCATAAATAGCAAAAAGTGATTTTATAAATGGTTAAAAGTGATTATACCCTTACCCACCCACGCCTTGACATGCCGATAAAATCTAGCAATTTTACTTCTTAACGCGACGACAGGTAAGCGATTTGATTTAAATATTGTGGATACACTTGCAGAAAAATACGGGGGGGTAGATCCGACTAAATGGTCTAAAAGGAGGTATACTCTGCATAAATCTTCAAAAACACTTGTATGTATTTGTACACGTCTGGAGAGTGAAATCAAAATTAAGTAAAGAGTAAAATCCCACCGAGCCAGTTTAGGTAATGAAAAATCAATTAACTCTCACTGTGCACACCTGCGCCTGTATTACTCCATTGTGTAAGTGAACCGTACATACGTGCAGAATTAAATAGGCTAATCGCCGAGCCTGGCGATACGAGACAAGTTGTAAACTTAGCTGTAAAACTAACATTCAATTACTCATATAACACTACACCGGGAAAAATCTGAGCTGTTACTCACCTTGTCATGGAGGGCAAAACAATGCCCCCCCGCCCATGTTGCTACGCCGCCCAATGGAAAGACGGTAAAGTTATGACCCCGCCCCAAATGACCCCACCCATCCATACCCGTTCACACCCATTGTCCTGGAAGATAACTTCCAGAAATTCTAGCATAAGAATTTAATTAGTCCGGTAAATCAAGATGCACAAGATCCCCTACTAGATTCACAATGTTTTGATATTTGTACTTTGATGCATACTTGAATCGAAGCACTTATGGAAAGTCTAATATTTGCTTTGCAGATGCATATAATTTACTTCCAAAGCTAACCAAACATCTCTGGGTGCATGGGCACAAATCAACATAATATAACACTGTTGGACCTCTCTAAGATGTCAATCATTTATCCCTTGAACATATTTCACTGCCCAGAGGACATTGCTTAGAATCAGCATGCTATTCCAACTGCTTGTCCACCAAAAGACATTATTTTCTGAACTAGAACAACTTTACTAATACGTTATCTAACAGGTCTGTGCATTCATTTCCTAAAAGTGAAATGGACTCCAGAGAAAACATCATCTATTTGTACAGATATTTTAGGGACACTGAAGTAAAAAAAACAACAACACAGGCTTCAATTTCCCTGCTTACTGAATTAATATATGCAATCATGCATATTTTGTATGTGCATGCACTTGGACATGGAATTAAGAGGCTGAGTGAACTGAGCGAGTGTAAAGAAAGCAGACAAGGCCCATATTTGCTCTGGCGTGTTTGCTGTTGATTCACACAGCCCAGTACCTGCAGCTCGCCAGGTCACATGGTTATCCAGGTATGGCAATAACCCACTATCTTTCTGGCAAACCTTCCTCTTCCTTCGACCTGCGATACCTCTGGCTAGAGCCCATCCTCAGGGTTCCTGTAGCTGGTGTAATCTATCCAACATGTGGGATGAAAATCAAAGGAAAATTAAGGAGATGCTTGTTGTTAATTATGCAGCGATGGTAAGATGGGGTGTTTAAAAGTGGTGAAGTCCCGTGGAGGGGGCCTGGGGGTGGAGTGGGTGGTGTGCAGTGTAATGATATTCAGAAGTGGTTCATGCCCCAGTTAAGCACCAGTGTTAATCAAACGACTGTTCTCGGGGCTTCTGCGAGTGTGACATTTTCTCTGATCAGTGCGCAGAATGAAACACGTCGCAGCCGAACAAAGCCGGCTGTCACGGGTGAGCAGGTGCTGGCCAGATGTCAGGAAATAGCTTTCCCCCTTTCTGCTGGCGGTCAAGTAGGTGGAGGCAGTGGCGGGAGCGGCCGCGCTCCACGAGCAGCGAGGGCGGCTGACTCTCCACCGAAAGCTTAGCCGTCAGTCATGCAGACTCCTCGTGTTGCAGCAGAGGTATGAAACGATGAAGGCATGCAGTAAAAGGGATGCATTCTGTCCCCAATTACAGGGTGAGGGAGGTGAGGGCATGTGTGGGTGTGCATGTGTGAGTGGGCGTGTGTGCATGTGTGCGTGTGTGTACCAGGGAGCGGGGGGGGGGGGGAGGTCTGCGCTGACTGATTGACTGCTTAAGCAACAGATGTATTTGTTAGGTTTCAATACACACTCGCATTCTAGGTATTACGCCACCATAAATGGATATAGCATATTTCCTCTCATAATGTATTCCTAGACCCTTTCGCCCCAAATTTTAAAGAACTTCTTTTACTACACATAGCTGTTCTTTGCTGAGGCAGACAAAAACCAACTGAATAGTCTTATTTTTAAAACCCGCAAGTATATCCATGTATTCAGCATGTATTCATGATCAAAAAAATTATTTGGATGTATCGATGTAATATACAAATAATCTTACACTTAAGCTTTTCGCGTTTTCTGTGATACAATTCTAAACCAAATAAATATAGCTGTCGCTCCAAATTTGGTCTTCTCAGGTGTGGAACTAGGCTGGTAGCTGGAAGATTCACATATGGGAAGCCTAAAAAAAGGGAATAGGGGAACTTTTCTCTTATAAATATTCCACTGCAGGGAAGTTATTTTTACAAGCAGATGGTCAGAATACCTGGACTGTTGTGGTATGGGGCAGTCTACTGACTGCCAATGTAAAAAAATGCAGCAAATAATAACTTTAACTGTAACTGGTGAAGGGCGGCCCCTAAATGCTGTAAGTGGGGGATTTTTTTTATCTGGGGGGACTAAATACCAGTTACAAATATCATGACAATAATGCACAATAAATATGCAAATAAAACACAACATGATGAATATAAGTTACATTTGATTCTTAAAGTACAAACAAAACTCATTTTCATTAAAGTCTTTAAATATAAATATGAGTATTTAATACGTTGTGTCTTGCACAGAGGTCTTCAGTAACTGAATGTTGCACCTTGTCAATTATCTGTAAACGGTAGCAGAGGCATAAACAAATGATTATGCGATTAGGCTATTATTGAAAAAAGACATGCTCTAAGAGGTGATAGAAAAGGCCAAGTGAACTTGGTTGGGTGATGAAAGTTGGTGAAACCGCGGTATGGGTATTTTGACAAGGCAACAAGGGCAGGAGCGACGCATTCCCAAATTTGTGTGAACCATGACTGAGCCTGGTGACAGTAGTGACTGATAGCTGGAAAAGTGCCTGGCTACTTCTACCTGCTGGCCTTGGCTGCCTGGCCATGAACACCACCACTGCAGCAGGCAAACAGTAATTATTGAACAAAAGCAGCTAAGGTCGATACAATTTACAGTTTTTTTATTTAGAGGACGGGGCCATAACATTCTAGTTTTATTGGGTGGTGTGGCAAGATGGGTAGGAAGAGGCGGGCCATTGTTTTTATCCTCCGGGAAAAGGTCAGAATTTTACAAGTGTAATTTTAAATGAATAATTTTATGTTAGTCAAACACTTTTATCCAAAGCAACATACATTCCTTTTTATTTAAGAAATTAGAGTCAGCCAATCTCTAGAGAAATTGGGGGTTAAGGGCCTTGCTCAAGGGCCAAACCGTGACATCACTCAAATCAAAATAATTATAATAAACACACACTATTACTAAGCTTAATTTCACAATGCTACTTGATTAATTCTTTCATATATAAGTTTTAAAAATCAAATGAAATTGCGTTCTGTGTACCATTGAGAGGCATTTAACATGTAACACCCCCTGTTTCCAAAATGGATTCCCAGTCTTGGCAACAAGTCTTGTTCTGCGTGAGTGAGTCGACGCAGGGGGGCTGTTCTCACTGACATCCCTAATCAGGGATGCATTCGTCTCCTCAACTCAGGGCATGGCCTTTTCGAAGCCTGCGGTCATAACCCTGTCTGTCCGTATTAGGGAAACACACCCCCCGTCTATCCCTCTGTAAGCCCCTCAGACCGACGTCTCGGGCCAGCCGTATCAAGTCTTCAAAGGCTTCTTAAGCAAATGAAAAATATTGACCTCCTCATCTGAAAGTTCTCCTTCCAGGCGGAAACTTTTGGGGGGGGAGGGGGGGGAATTAAAAAATGCATAAATCAAGTAGCCTGGGCTTGGGTCCAGTCAGATAGAAAATGTCTTATGAAGAGTCTGCCAGTGAAAACAAGCTTCAGCCACAATGCCGTGTAAAGAGCCACTTCACAAGATGGAGATGATCTACATCAGAGCAGCAGGTGGAAAAAGATATCTTCCCATTTAGTCCCAGGAGGTTAACGAAAGGTGAGGAAGACACCACACTGATTCAGGGATTCAAAAGCTTTATTGTCATTTGCACAAGTACAAGTACAATGAAATCTTTGCTTGTGTACCACATTTCAGATTTAAACAACATATAAAATAAATAACAATAATAGCAAACAACAAATTGTGAGGATAAAAAACATACAACATATACAGTATTCCGCAGATACAATATACATGTCATATATAGCACAATATACATACAACATACAATTATGTAGAATGTACAATATACAATAACAGGAGATGTCCTTAGGCATATTGAATGCCAGATTCCTCTTACAGATCTACTCAAAGCCTGGTTTGCCTGGCTGCACAGTTATGCATTTGGCCTGGACCATGGACTGGCACTTGTGTCCTGGCATAAATCAGGTCCACAAAAACTAATGTGTCTCTCAGGCTGTCACACACAGCAGTGAGAGTGACCAGGACGTCGTGTTTTATAGGAGCAGGGACTGCACAGTCACATGTACGTTTGTGGACACAAAGACTGGGTTTTTTGTGCAAGCATGCGTGTGCACACATAGCCGCACAGCTGAACGGGAGCCAGCTGAGATCCTTCCGTGCGTGAGGTATTGTCGACTGGGAAGGGGGCGGGGCAGGAAGCTGTTATTTGTCCTCACTTTTTAATCAGGGGAACAATGACGTTGGCGTGGCTCTCACCTGGAGCGTTTGTGGTATGTTTACCTACCGCGTACAGGCTCCATCTACAGGCACATGCCCCAGAGAGCTCAGCCAACAACCCCCCCACCCCACCCCACCCCCCCAAGCCTGTAGGCTAGAGACCTGAGATCTCATCTTCACTCCTTCTCTTTGTTCAGTGAGGTTTACTCAATGCCTAGAGAAAAAGCTGGCATGATAGTATGTGTCATATATGAGCAATTGCTTCAGAAATTGCTTCAGAAAGACACAAAATTTCACATAAATAATTATGTGCAATTTTGGGTCTCTGCTAATCATGTTAATAAGGTAATATGTGGTCATGTGACACTCCTCAGCTAAATCTGATTGTACCAAATTGTATTACTGATCTGAAGCATGTTAAGGATCTTGAGGTCATGATGGTGGTTATAAATGTGGTAGTCTCTTCAAGTTCCAAGTGTGGAATCACTGTTAAGTACCCTTGAGCAGTGTAATTAAGCTAAACTATTTCCGGGAAATACAGCTTTGTAATTTCTTCAGTGTGTCAATGTATCCTTTCTGTAGAGTCATGGCCAAAAGTTTTGAGAATGACACAAATATTGGTTTTTACAAAGCATTCTGCTTCAGTGTTTTAGATCTTTTTATCAGATGTTTTTATGATGAAATGAAATATAATTACAAGAATTTCAAACATTTCAAAGGCATTTATTGACAATTACATCAAGTTTATGCAAAGAGTCAATATTTTCAGTTTTGGTCCTCTGTTTTCAAGACCTCTGCAGTTCACCCTGCAATGGTGTCAGTCAACTTCTGGACCAAATACTCATCGATGGCAACTCATTCTTGCATAACTCCCTTGGGTGAGAAGCAACCCCACACATGAATGGCCTCAGGATGCTTAACTGTTGGCCTGACACAGGACTGATGGTAGCACTCACCTTTACTTCTCCAGACAGTAATTTTTCCAGATGCCCCAAACAATTGCCAAGTGGCTTCATCAGAGAAAATGACTTTACTCCAGTCCTCAGCAGTCCAATCCCTGTACTTTTTGCAGAACATCAGTCTGCCCTTGATGTTTTTCTTGGAGAGAAGTGGCTTCTTTGCTGCTCTTCTTGACACCAGGCCATCCTCCTGAAGTATTCACCTCACTGTGTGGGCAGATGCACTCACACCTGCCTGCTGCCATTCCTGAGCAAGCTCTGCACTGGTGCTGCCCCAGTCACACAGCTGAATCACCATTAGGAGACGGTCCTGGTGCTTGCTGGACTTTCTTGGGCGCACTGAAGCCTTCTTCACAGCAAGTTAACCTTTTGAACAATTTAACCCCAAGTGAACAAGGGACTTTGACTTTGGTAGATCTGATCACTCTTCATAACATTCTGAAGTATATGCAAATTGGCATCATGAAAACCGAAGCAACAAACTTTGAGAAAACCAATGTTTGTGTCATTCTCAAAACTTTTGGCCATGACTGTATGCAATGACTCACATTTTTCTAGGATGGATACTATGCAAAAATGTTTACGTATTGATTATTGATAATCCTTGTTCTTCATCCTTCATTTTGCTCAGCAGTATGTATGAGCGACTACATTTAAGTTTTGACTTGTAACAAAATAAATTAAATTTTAAGCTGTCAACCATCCATCATTCATGTCCACTTATCCAGTATGCCTGCTAACAATTTTGATTACCTCTTAGCACGTGCAATATTTTCTTAATTACACTGCTTAAATGTGCAATATTTTTATACGTATTGCAAAATTGAATCACTAGGAAAGGAATAAATAGAACATAACACTTATTATATTTTAACACCTACTTTTTGTCTTTTTCTTGTTGTAGTGCAACACGTAATGTATGTTATGTATTTTTTCCCGTTAAGTAAGAGTGTATTCTTTCTTTTATATATATATATTGTAGCCTTAGTGTGAAGTATGTAAACGCTATAATGTTCACACATTTTTCTTAATGTTCGCAGATTTCTATGACTTAACAACGCATTTCTCAGAAAACTTTTAACAAATGCTGTCAAACTTTAATGTCACCCATCACTGAATTCCACAGAAATAACTACGATAATTACAATAATTGCGAGTCTTCCAATACAAGTATAACTAAGAAAGAACTGGAAGGTGGTAACTGCAGGACATGGACGTAGACATATCTGTATTCTCAGAAGTGAGTTCATTATAATAATTGTTTATTAAAATTAAATATTTAAGAAGGTTGATGAATTAGAATTCTACAATAAATTAGAAGACTTTCAAGGAAAGGGTCCCACATACAGCACCTTCTGTGTACATTGTGTGTTTCATGCCAATGAATTTAGGTTTAGCAGAAGATGTACAGAGTCACAGAGCAGGACACTGAGCCGTGGGGGACAAAAGTCTACCAATCCACACCGGCCAGGCATCAATATGAAACACAAACTTCCTGTTTGGTGCCATCAACAATGGGGCTCCCACTGTCCCCTGGCAGATGTCAACTTGTGAGCTTTGGCTCCATCTGTGTGATCCCACAGGTGCATTGCTGTTCGGGGGGGTATTTTATTCAAACCCCATTTAATTGGGCTGGGGGGGAGGGGTTGGGGTTGATTGGGTTGTTGACTTCATGGGATAAATGATTTTGGGTTCCCTATATCTTAATCAGATACAGCACAAATAGCATTGCAAATTAAATTAACAAGCAAAACATTTTTTTTCTTACATAAAGAAAATAATGGTTTGATTTTCCACTTATTCAATCGCATTGTTCATTGACCCATGGATTTCAGAATAGCTCATCTGTTTCAGCTACATTGTAAAGTTCAGCTTGTTTTGACAAAGCTGTCCTATCAAAGCAAACAAATCATGCTATGCCTCATTTTTCAGGCAGATGCAAATTGAGAAAAAAGTGCATGGATACCTGTCAGAATGTCATTATATAAAGTCCATAGGTGTGGGACAGACAGACGAATGCTCACAGAAAATTAATATTTTGAGAGTGCTGCATTTTAATGGACCAGAAAACCTGCACACAGATATAATTTGTCATGTTTTATCACTGATAGCTTTCAGATATATAACCACCTTCTCATCCCTTTGATTTTTCTGTACTTTGGTGATGGTGTAACATGTCATGGCTGCTCTTCCCAGCTGTGATTAATCATTTGACAATGTTAAAAAGAAAAGGGGAAGCTATAATATGGATTGGTGCAATTAGCATTCAGGCAAGTCTGTCTGGATCTACAATGGGAAAGGTACCTGCTGCCAGGAGTTAATTTGTTTTCCTGGCACAGGGCACATGGCGAGTTACAGATTACCAGATTACATATATTATCATTTTGACTTTTGAGCTACGCGTCTGAATGATTTACCAAAGAATTTCTGGTAAAAAGGCGTTAAGCTGTACCTCTTGTTGATATTACTTCTTGGGCAGGTTCCTGCTGGTCTATCATTCTTATTATATGGGGCATAGTTGAGAGAAACACCTGGCCCATATAAATGATCTGTCAATATTTATCAGTGAATAAAAGTGACCTGTGACACAATGCCATCTGATCTAGGGTGTTTCCTGCCTTTGCTTAATGGGATAAACTCACTACTACTTTATGATGGATGGACAGGCGGCACCATTGCTGTGGGCAAATAGTACAGAGTCTGCATGATCTCCCTATGTTTGCAGAAATATCTACTGGGTACTGATGTATCTTCCCATGATGCTTTTCACTTAAACCATAGATAGCATGCTATAGGTTTCCTTCATCATTTCAAGGTCGAGGATGTATGTTCTACTCAATCTATGTTAGCACAATTCTGATTGAATAACTAATGGATAATGGGGGCTTTTTTAGATAAGTTGTAACATAATAAGAACATTGTGGATAGCTCATTATGGCAAAAAATGCATGGCAACAATGTTGGGCTGGTAGTTAGTAAATTCCATGAATTCGATTTTCTTTGATTTTGCAGAGTATTCATCAAAACATTCCCACAACGTTATATGTCTGTAATTCCACAATGCCATGACACATTGAAGTTGTATGGCTTCTCATCTGGGCCACGCCCTGTGGGTAAGTGTTATCGTGCGTTCCTTTACCCTCGGGAGGTCGGAATCCGAGTCAGATTCCGAGCCTCGAGGCCGGAAGTGACGACATGC
>JAODKN010000050.1:5036852-5061725 GCA_026774425.1 Petrocephalus zakoni | reverse complement strand
TCCTTGGTTTTTTAGCGGATGTGACGTCACTCCGCGCTCCGAGCTCCGATCTTCGAGGGTAAAGGAACGCACGATTAATCTACAGGTGAGGTGGGAGCCTAAAAGCAAGAGGTGCCGATTTTGTCAGCTGCCGTAAAGGATCACCCCGCAACCCACTGAAAAGATAAGACGGCCCGCAGACACGAAATAGCGAAACTCCAAGCTATTATTAAATTATGTGGCCAACTTCAGAGAAGCTGCGATTAACAGTGCCTCGTTACTATACCCCGTCAAAGAGCTTAAACACCTTCAATTTGACCGGGTCTTTTTCAGGCCAATACCGAAGTCAACAAAAAGTAAAATTTCACAGGAAACAAACAAAATAAGTTATTTATTTGAGGAAAGGCAGTGTTGTAAGCTTATGAGGATGAGTATATACGAGGCTGGCAGTTATAGGCTGTGATACTCTGAATGTATGATGGTTGCTCCCAGGAAACATTGATGAGAGGGAGAATACCTTCCTGTATTAGTTACTGGTCAATGAAGTGAAACATTATACTACTGACTCACCACAGCTATACTGGTCTTTTTTAATATTGCATTAGTTTTGTGTGGATGAAGATCATATTAAATATTGTCGAAAGCAATGTCATTCATAAAGCTGTCTTTACTGTTTAAATATATGGTGGATCATAGGAAGGGCCACACACCTTCATAAAAAACCAGCTGCACATTCATACTGAGAAAATTCAGTTGTTTTTTTGTGAGTTAGTGCTGCATTTCTTGGAGTCAGCAAAGTGTAAAATGTTTACTTACTTGCCAAATGGGAAGTTTTAGATTTCTCCTCCTAAATGCACTGAAGTATTTACATCGTTATCTTGAAATATAAAGAGTGAAAATTGTAGTTTTGGACAACATGCAATACATTAGTCAAAATTCTGCAATAAATGTGAAAATACGTGCATCATAAATGCATTCAACATTTCTGGGGAACTGGCTAACTTATTAAACTGATAACCTCTGTAAAAATAAGCCAAATATTTATGCTATATTCTTCTAATTTTTTCTATATTGAATAACAACCGTGTAACAACCAGGGTCAGAGTTTTCCTCCACTTCGTCTCCCCCCAAGCCACCAAAGCCAGGGCTGTGTTTGGTGGTGCAAAGTCCCTAACGCAGTATGGAAACATGATTCTGTGGGTTTGAAAGCCTTGTTATCGAGGCATGTCTTTCACAGTCGCAGGCTCGTAAATCCTTGGCTCATTCCTGTCAGAGCTTGATCATAAAAAAGGAAACTGAGAAGCATTATCTTCCCCGGCAGCGCCTCGTCTTTATAACAACACGATGCAATTATGCTATCAAATGTTACATTTCGAATCGGCGTGGGGACAGACCAGGGGAACCAGATGTTGTGATGAGTTGGCTCCCGTTGGCGGAGCTGATTTTAACAAGCTTTTGGCCCCGAGCGGACAATAATCATGCCTGCCGCGCCAGCTGAAGATCTCTGGAATGCAGTTTAAAATTTCCGCTTGCGGTAGGGTGCCACGGAGATGTGATGGCTCACCTCTGACCTGACCACCCCCTGCAATTGGAACGGCCCTGTTTTACATTCGTCACCGAGGCAGTGGGTGAAAATCAAACCAACAATGCGTAGCTTCTATCTCCAACCTCCTGACGGTCCCTTTCACTTGATACCGAGACCCTTTGGTATACCCAGTGCTCCCACAATGCTCCTATTACAAAGGAGCCCCCCCCAAACAACATAAGAGGGGGCTCGGTGCCCCCTTCCCCGTCATCTCTGAATCTTCGTCCTATGTAGGGAGCCCGTGGAAGGCACAAGGGTTAAAGTCAGATCCGGGCTTGAGCCCTGGATCCAGCTGAGTAGAGAAATACGAGCACTGCTCGCTTCGCCTGCGGATGTCCACGGTTCCAATTCCAGTAAGTGATGCCTGAGATTTACGGTGGCCACTCATCGCATTCGGTTCCCATAAGCGTGGCTCTGATATATGGCCGACACCCCTCAGCGTTACTGTTGTCCTCTAATGCTCCCCCACTGCATATATGGAGAAGGGTGGCACATGGCCAAAGAAAATGCCAGTGCGTTGCAGCTGCTCGGGTAGACATTTCCAAATATTTATGACGAAGAGGGGTTGATTTGGAAAAAGAGACTATTATTTTACATAAAGGGAGAAATCATTCATACATATCAGTGATATATCCTTCTAATGAAACTACACAAAAGATAAGTTTAATTTGATAACTCACCATATTAGTTTTGTATTCGATCTGTCTTTCCTATTGAAATAAGTGATTTAAATAGTTAAATGTTTTGCAATTAATGAAAACAAGACAAATCGATGACTTACCTCCTCAAACACTGCATTATTGAATTAGAAAATATATATAGTATAATAAGGATTTAATATTTAAAAAAAACATGCATTTGTATTTATTTAAAATATAGTGCATTCTAACAAGAATTTTTAAACAATTTAGCTTAAAAATTATTGATTAGAAAACACTAGTGTAACACACATTTGAATCTTCAATTGTAAGGGTGCAAATAAATTTACCACTTAGTTGCTTCAATTTCCTAATAATTCTGCACAGGAAAACCTAAATCACTATGAAGCACACGGAAGTGTTTCCTTTATTTTTTTTTTATATTCATAAGTATTTTTAAAGTTATCCTATCAATAAACACAGACTAGTTAATTTTTTTTCAGCTAAACCGGAAATATTTAAATCCGAGAAAGTAATGTAAGTGGAGGTCTGTAAATGATAGATGTAAATCCTTTAAAAAGTAGCAGGCATCATTTTCAAATGGTGCGAGACACTCATGTTGAGCCAAAGCAAACGCAACGCTCCGCAGTGGTTTCCACACGGTACATTTATGCAGCAGTGAGTTTGAGTTCCACCCAATTTCATAGGTAAACTGCCATGCTTTTTAATGTATAATGTAAGTCAGTTAGGACACATTCAAAAAATTATGTCATGGGGCAGAAATATATATCTATGTATATAAAGTATTTATTATTTACAAAAATGTTGCAAAAGCAGTTTTTTTGTCACTTTAAATTACTGTGTCTTTTATTTTGTGATGTTGGTCTGTAAAATCCCTTGACACTGTGCAAAACAAGGGTGTGCTTAACTGTACCGTACTTACCACTACTGTTAATGACTTTTGATATCTGCCATAATACTGCATTCACTGTCTGTATCCTCTTAACCTGCAAGCATCAACTGAACGAACGAACACAAATGGATCTCTTTAGCCAAAATGTCTGCCAGAACATCTAATTTTACTACAGAAGCTGTGGCATAATCTGATTCCGACATTCACTTGATATTTTTTATTGATTTTATATGTGATATTTTTACACTGAGATCTCTGTGTCTCTGGATTTGCATATTATGAAGACTGAAGGCTGACAGGCTGATGGCCAGGAAGAAGCTTCAGGAGGAAAAAAAAGTCTGCCATCCCATCCAGGTGAGGCAAAAGCTTAAACATCCCACCGTAAATCCCTGAACATGAAACCCACAGATCAGTTACCTGTGGTTACTTGCATACCTCAGCCAGGTGTAAACCTGTTCTAAGTAGCTTTTACAGGGAGATCCTGTGAATTTAGTACCCTGGCACAGGAAGCACCAGAGTGTTTCCGTCATCCAGCTGCAGAAAGATCCTGCTCACAGTAAAGCCGAGGAACATCTGCCATCTCCGAGCCCGAGGCTATGATGCAAAGCTCCCCAAAAGGCGCGGAGGCTGTGCTGGGCTTGGCTGGAATACCTGAACACACCACGGGGAATGCAGCCCCTGTGCTGTTCGTGGTACAGCTAAACAATGGAACAATCCTCCCACTGGGGAAACGTTGTGATCCCCAACTCATCCCCTGGTCATCCCCTTCAAATGGGGGCTTAGGAATATGCCAGGTCTAGAATATAATCACACGTTAGTGTGTGCTAAACCTCAAACCCAACTCCCTCTGCATGGACAGTCAAATTCCATCAGTCACTTTCTCAATTTAGCAATGCATAGTCACTTAACCGCAAAATATGGAATGGTCATTTTTAACGAGAGATCATGCATTTGGGGGTTTATTCATTTCACTTAAAATAATATCCAGAATGCAGACAAGTAACGGTGAACATAACAGTATTGCCAGTAACACTTTGCATTAACTGCACCATAACATAATGCAATATAATGCATTCATAGAACATTCATAAGCAGCATGGAAGTATACCTTAACATGCTAACATCCTTTAATAAACATAACAGACATACGATTATAATGTTTGTTATTATCATATAATGTTTGTAAATATATCTTAAAGCTGTAAAAGTATGCTAGTATGTTTGGGTATACTTAAATGCTGTTCTATGAATGCATTATGAAGGTGCAGTTAATGTGAAACATTATCCAATAAACACATAAAAACATACAATAAAACCACATGAAGACATGTACAAGAAGTACAAGAAGACTGGTAGTCTCTCCTGTTTCTCCTCATACTCGCTCTCTCACTCTCTCTCTGAAATGTGCTTGAAGTTCATTAAAGTCATTCGTATTAGAAGTGATTAAAATCCAGGATGTTGGCCAAGCCTGTGGCACTCTAAGCAGGAAACCCTAAAGAGATGGCAAATGACTTCACAGCTTTGCCTTTGCGAGGAAGTTAGCATGCAGACCTCAACAAGAGGGGGGTGGTGATGGGGACCCGGGAGGGGGACCAGCTTGAACATTTTGTTTCAAGACACAGGAAGCATGAGGCTCCGCATTCTTTTTTTTCTCTTCCCCTTCAGAGCTTGGGCCCCATGGCTCAGTAAGGCGAACAGCTGGAGATCCACGACGACGACGGGCTTCATTCTACAGCTGTGCGCGCCTGTAAATCGATTGCTGCGCATTTAAACGTCATTCATCTGGTCAAGCTAACAATCGACAATGAGCAACAAACAATAAGGGCATGTAACGCATTATGCCTGCGTGTAAATATCTTTGCTGCAGGCAAAGCACATGTTTTAAATTTGAGAAATTTGAATTTTGCAATCAGACAGGCCTCAAGCTTCAGTGTTTCTGATAAGAAAGAGATAGGTGAGATTTAAAGGAAGGACACATTAAGGTGTATAAAAAGGAAAAAGAATACAGGATTTGTGCGCAAAATATTTTCCAAAGTGTCTAATCTCTGACAGCTGTTAGCCACCCTGGTGTTAACAGTTGCCTGTCAAACAGGCTGACTTTTATACCGGGTGCGCAGATATTAAACAGAAAACCAGAGTCAAACTTTCAGTTGGTACATGACATCAAACGAACCAATGACATAGCTGTCGGCTAATTACAGACCTTAATACCACCGGATTTGAACTGCCACGCAAGACACATCTGTAGAGATTTAGCTTTTTCATGTTCCTGCAGACAGTGAGTTTCCAAACACAGTGAGCAAAATGATCACAAAATAAGAAAATCAATATCGATTATGCCGAGAACCTGTCTTTAAAGTGAAACGTGCATGGCATAATCAAGAAAATAATAAAGTTTGAAATAGAAATGATCGTTTAGAAGATATGTTTGAATAAAATATTTTCAGAAATGTCACACATTATAAAGTCAGAGCCTCACAGGCAGAGATTTATTACTGGGGGTGAATTCCAAAAAGTCAATCCAGGTTAAGCTTCTGGTTGGCCACTGATTGCAAAGACTAAGTCACTCAGTCTGAGATCAGAAGGACTAAATCTCTGCAGTGATCTTTTTGTGGTGTTACTACTTGGAGGAATGTATTTTTTTCCCCCCAAGAGTGGCCCCACATTAATTCATGTAGGGGAGGCAGTGGTGGTGATGGGGGTGGGTGGGGGGGGAGGGGAGGGGAGGGTAGGGTCACGCATGGATGTCATCACCTCTCTGCAGCTGGAGTTCTGGGGTTGGGAGGGTGTGCATCCCCATTGCACAAAGCACACTTGAGCACAAGTCCTTCCACCATGACTCTGTGGTTCATTGTGCGTGGAAATGCACAGGTGCTGCCCCTACAAGGCGGAGTTCACGCTTCTGAGCTCGCTCTGAATGGACCGACTGTGGTTCCTTAGTGTTCCTTAGTCTGTCACCAAATTAGCACAAGCGCTTATGATTGGCGGAGCCCTTGAATGTCTAAGTAGAGTGAATTGAGGCCTGAACAAATTTATGTTGGCCAAAATTGCCTTCACCTCCCCCTTTGCCTTAAACTCCTATATAGACATTCATTTCATTTTAAGTTATATGTTTGCTGTTAAGGTTTCAGTGTACATAGCGCAATTCTGTTTGCTCCGTTATCCGGCTACGTTTTCCTGCTCTGTTTGCGTTATACCGCCATTAATCATATTCAGGCGTTGAAATGAAACTCAGCAAAATCTAAATAATAAATATTGTGCATAGTGCATGCGGGAACTTTGAGGGGATCCTTCGCCAAATCGAAGGCGGGCCTTTTGGCTGTCGGCTTCAGCTGCTTCTCGGGAAAATGCCTGCAGCTGAAGCCGTCAGTCAGGGCCCGAAGCTCAGGAACCAGATGTCAATGCGGATTGGAGGTGGCACCACAGAAAGGTGGACATCATTACTGTGTTCAAGGACAGAGGCTGGGAACAGTTGCTCCTTTTGAAACAGGCTCACACCTCTGCCTGGCCATAGGTGTGTGGGGGGTTGGGGGGTGGTGGGGCTATCAGATATTTTTGTTGATGGATCTTGATCATCAATTTTTCAAGGGTACCTCACCCAGGACCCTTATCATAATTAAATTAAGCTAACATTCTTCAGGTCCTTATCCATAACCATTTAGACTTCACTGTTTTTTACGTCCATGTCTTAGGTATATTAATTTTCTGTTGAGCTCAGCTCTTTGAGGAAATAGCAATCAGTATATTACTCACAGATTGACTGGACAGCATTAAACAAGGTTCAGGAAATGACAAAAAAAGTGCACAACTCCAGGGCTTGTCTGACAGGTTAAAAACAGCTGGTCAGCTGATGGGCACTTGGGCAGGGGAGGTTTCACAGGAAATGCCCTGTGGTCACTTCCTGTGTTGGAAGCTGATGCTTCAGGATGAAGACATAGACTATATTCAGACTATGAGCAACTAAATCTGAGTGTCATAGGCACAGTAATGACACATGTGGCTGGGTCAGTTAAGTTTTGGTCTGGAGTTTCAGCGACACAAACCCCTGGAAAACCAGTCATGTCAGTGTTACTGTCCAAAACAGGAAATCATCATGTGAAAATAAGGAAATTCCTGTCAAGAGAAAATTCGATCCATTGCTGAAAGAAGAGATTGACAGGTGGGGGTTCTGTGTGAGTATGTCAATGAGGGCCACAGGTGGGTGTTCTGTGTGAGTATGTCAATGAGGGCCACAGGTGGGTGTTCTGTGTGAGTAGGCCAATGAGGGCCACAGGTGGGTGTTCTGTGTGAGTATGTCAATGAGGGCCACAGGTGGGTGTTCTGTGTGAGTAGGTCAATGAGGGCCACTGGTGGGTGTTCTGTGTGAGTAGGTCAATGAGGGCCACTGGTGGGTGTTCTGTGTGAGTATGTCAATGAGGGCCACAGGTGGGTGTTCTGTGTGAGTAGGCCAATGAGGGCCACTGGTGGGGGTTCTGTGTGAGTAGGTCAATGAGGGCCACAGGTGGGCGTTCTGTGTGAGTATGTCAATGAGGGCCACAGGTGGGTGTTCTGTGTGAGTAGGTCAATGAGGGCCACTAATTGCACTGTATTTAAATAATTCAGTTTTGCTAATTGTTACAAATGGTTCAGTAGAAGCTTGCTTCTCAACAGAAATTACATTTCAATATAACGTTAGGGTAATGTTTGAATAATCTGCCTGTTTTGTTACATGACTCTCCATTCATTTCTATGGGCATAACCCTAATTCCAACTATAATATCCTTAACCCATACCCAGCCGTAACCTTAACCGCAAGTAACCAAACAAAATACAATACTTTTGGCATTTTTAGTTTTTTAATTGCAATCTCAGATTTTTATGAAATTTAAGTTATCCTTGTGAGGACTTACCCAGCCATAACCTTAAAGCAATCCAAATACAAGACCTTTAGCATTTTTAAATATATTATTGCATTCACAGATTTTTATAAAATTGTTATTTTGAAAAAAAGTTATCCAAATGGGGACCTGAAAAAAAGTACGGAAGTTTCTGGTTTTACCACACTTTGGGGACATTTTGGTCCCCAAATGCCATCTATGCAAATCCACACACACACAGACACACACGCCCCCGTGAGTGTGCATGTTCCCTGAAAGCAGCCCACTGTTTGCAGCACGCCTCCTCTGGGCTTGGCGATCTGGGGCCGCCGTCGTCTAGGTGCTCGTGTCTGGCCACGCTAATCCAGCAGATCCCATTAGCACAGCGAGCCCTTGTGTACAGGGCCCTTCTGCCATGGCCCGGCGACCCGGGCACAAAAGGAAATGTCAGGAATCTCGCAGTTTGCCCCCCTTGCTCTTTCTCTCTCTCTGCACGAGTACAGGAAATGCTTTCTCTAAACCCTGCCACCCCCCCACCCCTGCCCCAAACTCAGAAAAGAAGGGAACGCGAGGGAGGGAGGGATGTGGGCCACGTACAGCAGGGCCTTTCTTTGGTGGGCCAGCCAGGGCCCCTGTGGCTCATTTAACGAGCGGAAGCTCAGCATCGGCGGGTGGCGTCGATCCAGGGAGGGGGCGGGTGTGGTGTCCGAGGGGGGGCGGGGGGGGTCAGGGGTAAGCCGAGAGAGTAGGGACCACCGCAGCTGTGTGTGGACGTGGGCTTTCCCGTTCCTGATCTTGGATGCTCACGCAGGCCCATCACAACCACAGAAAAGGCACTTGGAGCAATTATACTGAAGGCTGCATCTAACCCAAGGCAAGAGGGTAGGAGAACTGGGGCAGTAAGGGGCGTGAGGGTTAGACCGACGGGGGCAGCGCTGGGGGTTCGAATCCTGCCCCCTTTTATCGGTACCAAATTTGCAGCTTCTCTCGGTCATGCCCTAGTACGAATGAAGCTATAGCAGCTACATTGGCATGTGTTATCCCTTGTTATCTCCTTCTTTTTAAGAATACAGAGGGGAGGGTGAAGCTTTGGAACTGAGCACAAGGTCAACTGTCCATCCAGTGGCCCTGGAGTATTTTTTTTTTGGGGGGGGGGGGCTTGCAGAAGAGTCCAGTGGGGATGTGACTGTCAAGCTGGAATCGAACCTGCGACCTAAGGATGTCCATCTTTCTGCTTCTGCAGTCCATCTCCATGCACTCTTCCGGATCAAAACCAAGCAGTGAGGTGAACTGACACGCACAGTGTGTGATTGTATTGTGCCCTGCCATAGACTGGCATCCCAGCCAAGGTAAACCAGTGCCTAATCTGCCGAAGAACACCAACCACTGAACAACTGCACGTCACTGCACTCATGCGCATAATAATGGTTTTCTGTATGGGTTTTATTTATATTGGATTTTATTGTGTCAATGTTATACATTTATTTATTAAAAAAAATTAATAAAACAGTTTGGATCATCCAATGTCAAACTGGCCATGTGATTTGAATAAGTCTGCTCGTTTTGTTTTCTCTCTGTTTAACTTTAGTCCTTTTACAGTGTAATTTGGACTGTGATCTGGGGCAGCTTGTAGGGAGTGTGCTGGAGATGCCTGAAGTGAGTTGAGTACATGTTTATGAAGTTTTTATTAAGTAATTATTTTATTGTTGATGAATTTATTTATTATGTTCTTTCCATGTTGTCAAAACCGAGGAGGAGTATCACACACTAAATTTCTTTGTGCAAACATGCGTTGACAATAACGGTTTCTAAAAAGGTTTCAAAACTGTATTTGTGATTATGTGTAGCACCATAGGGTGGGCCATAGGAAGTGGTATTTCAGTGTGCGGTGTACGTGTAGATGGATAGATGGATGTGTTGACAATAAAGACCTCTTGAGTCTTCAGTCTTAACAAGCTCCAGGCCAGCACCGCCACCCTGTACCAGATAAGCAGTTATGTAAGATCGATGGATAGATGGATGGATGGATGGATGGATGGACAGAGCATCTTGCAAAAAGTGACAGCCCGCTGAACCTTCTGTCTGGTACATTCAGCCCCCGCTTTTGCATTCAAACAAAGCCATTTCTAGCTGTCACTTGCAGGAAAAACATTGCAGGAAAAAGCCTAACATTGTGATTTATGATCAGCAGGTAATCTAGGATATTGCTTTAAACAGCAGGAGATATGAAAGTGCTGGCAGGGCATTTTGTTTCTGCTAATATTTAATCAGGCATTCTTCTTTAGATTTGGGGCATAAGGCTGACTGGACGTGGAGATTGCGCAAGTTATACCTGGCAGTTAAAAGCCTGAACCCAAGGAGCATGTTTACTGTTCTAACTGACCTCTTATTTAAGATAAAGCTTGACTGAGCTGGCCAAGTTAATGATCAAGATTTTAATGATAGGCAGATCTTATAAGTTTCCTGCATATGTTTGCTGGAATAGCTTAATGGATAGGAAATCTCAAACAGTTTGTTTGAGAACCTCAATTAAATATAAAGCAAACCGTCATTTGTTTTCTTAATACCTTGTAGTTTAGATCTGAGGAGGCCGGCCTGTCGGCCTGGTCAGGTAGGTCACCGGCTGTCACATTCCCATCGACGCCCGAGCTCCACAGTTATTATGGAGGCTGCACCTGCCCCCTGCCCACCCCCCACCAGCAGCGACAGTTTGACCAGCTGTCGAGTCCACTGGGGAGGCAGCCCCTCCCCCACCTCACATAACTGTGAAAATTAAACAAACCCCCCCAACCACTCCCAGGTCAGAACCTGCCTGTCAGTATGCTACAGCCCCTAGAGGGCCCAAAATGGCTGCCGATTATATTACCCGATTTTGGTAAAAGGAGTAAGAGGACGCTGTGATAGGTTCTATCCACGCTGGAAAGAGGGTAATAAACAAAAAAAAGAAAACAGCCCAGACTTACTAAGCCACACCCGCTGCCAAAATTCTCACCTCATTGACAGGTTCCATTTAGGAAAGCCTTCCCCCTAGGGCTTATCAACTCCCCCATCTATCGCCTGCCACTATCCGACAAAGGCACTTAAGGCAGCTCACCTGGTGACTGAAGCTTAAAAAAAAAAGAAACCCAAAAGATGTCTGCTAGCACAGGTATGGGACGCTCGTGAGGCTGATTTTTATGCACCATTGACACACTACACACTACACTACAGCCACACTACAACCATTGAGATTCAGGATGTCCCAGCAAACGAGTCCTTATGAGCAGACAGGATCCATTCTTCTATAAGGTGCTTTATATCAGGGCAGACAACTATGCATCCTCTCTCTCTCCTTCAGGCACAGGCAGAACTGCTCATGGGATGGAGCCTGTATTTGTCACAACGGAACACCCAGATAGCTGACACGGCCTATTCCCCCCAAAGGGCTTCAGATATAAAATGATAAATTATTCACCGACAAGCCAGTGAGTCTGACGGGATATATACTATCTCACGTTCGATCAGACAGCCCGCTAACCCCATATTACTGCTAACACATGTACCTCTCTGGTTTTTTGGGTCTTGCTGGTTAGGCTGCAAACAGTGCCATCCTCTAATGCACAGAATACGCGGTGTTCCCTTTCCGTAACCTCAAGACTGTGACAAGAAGTCATCATTTTTGTCTCCCTTTAGAAAGCTGACCTCCTAAAGATTCTTTTTCCTGTGATGACTGATACAGTGAATATTTGGAGAAAAGTCACAACAGGTGACACCCATCACAGGAAGCCAGGTTATCTGCAGTGTGAGATTCGTTCTGCAAATACTTTCTGCAGTATCATTTGAAGGAAGGGTTCTAGCTTTTTGGAAGTCTGAACTCTGTAAGTGTTGTTTGTGTGGTGTTAAACCAAAACAACCATGGGTTATATGAAGGCCTAACCTGATTTAGTTTAAACAGAATCTAGAAATATAGTTTCTACAGGGTGGAGTATTCAAGATATAGTAGTGTGGTTTGTGCAGATTAGTTTATAGTGGGTGAAGTAGTGTGGCTTGTTTTAGGTGTAGTAGTATGGATTGTGCAGAGTGGTTTATACAGGGTGTAGTAGTTCGTTTGTGTCAACTGGATTATACAGAGTGTAGCAATGTGGCTTGTTTTAGATGTAGTATTCTGTTTGTTGGTTTGTGCAGAGTGGTTTATAGAAGGTGTAGTAATGTGGTTTGTGCAGAATGGTTTATACAGGGTGTAATAATGTGGTTCATGCAGAGTGATTTCTACAGGGTGTGGTAATGCGGTTTGTGCAGAGTGGTTTATACAGGTTGTAGTAGTGTGGTTTGTGCAGAGTGGTTTATGTTGGGTGTAGTAATGTGGTTTGTGCAGAATGGTTTATACAGGGTGTAGTAATGTGGTTTGTGCAGAATGGTTTATACAGGGTGTAGTAATGTGGTTTGTACAGAGTGCTTTATACAGGGTGTAGTAGTGTGGTTTGTGCAGAATGGTTTATTTTGGGTGTAGTAATGTGGTTTGTGCAGAATGGTTTATACAGGGTCTAATAATGTGGTTCGTGCAGAGTGATTTCTACAGGGTGTGGTATTGTGGTTTGTGCAGAGTGGCTTATACAGGGTGTAGTAATGCGGTTTGTGCAGAGTGGTTTATGTTGGGTGTAGTTATGTGGTTTGTCTGTGATGTACTGTGACTAAGGCTGTTTTGTCCAATGTCCATCAACAAACAAGGGGGGCAAAACAAAACAACAGGTTAAGGCCTCAGTGCCTCAGCACCCCCACACTACAATTGCAGGAAAAAACACTCCTTAGCCCTACCCCTCCCCCATATCTTAATTTCAGAAACTCAAAGCGACATGTGAACAGCCTTCAAATCCTGATGTCAGTGCGGAAGCAGGCACTGAAAACGCGACTCCAGCATCCGGTCGTCTTGGTTAGACCAGAAAATCGAGTTTCAGAAGAGACCTGGAGTTCCCTGTGACCTCAAACTCGACAGAGACATCTACTACTCCGGGGAGCAGGCCATGAAACAGCTGTGAGTGGCTATTGAACAAGGAACAGGCCGAACAGCATAAAACTGTAAACTAATACAAGTCTCCTTCATGAACTCAAAGTCACTGTTTTTCCAGGCTGTTTTTATACCAAGCACAATGCGGCCACGATCCACATCCAGAATTGAAACAAGTAAGGCCTCAATTCTCCCCCAACTTGGTGTTTAATTGTACAAATTTTATTGTTTGTTTTAAATAATGTGCTGTCACATCACTGCCCCCCTTTCCTGGGCCGGTGTCTCGCACGGCTGTCACGCAGCCGGCATGCTGGGGGGCTGGAAGCAGTTCGAGCGTGCTCAGCCACGCGATAATTGCAGCCCCTGACAGAATCAAAGCGACCGGCACCTGTAATTACTGGACGTGTGGCCGTTGGCAGGGGAAGACAACAGGCAGATATTAAGATGAAACAGGAGGCAGGAAGGAAGCCCACAAACGGTCGGGGTTTGGGGGTGGGGTCATTTCGGAATCGGGAGGAAGAGAGGGACGGGGGGGTGCCGCCCCGTAACCACTGTTTTGAGTGGAGTTTACCCTCGGAAAGGCCTTCTTTGATTAGATGGTATGGGATCTGTCAGGATATCCCCGCTCCAAACTCCAGATGGACGGCTCTTGTTTTTGTTTCAGTGGCTGAGAGCCGCATCCGCTGCGGACGTTTTTGGAAATCTTACTCCCCGACCGGTCCTTCACTAACATCGTGCCGTTGCTCCCCGCTCGAAGTGTTTATCCAGAGGCCCGGTCGGGCAAACACAGACACGCTCGTGTTCCTTTGAACAAGGACCCCGTTTAGAGGCCCTCGTTACTCTCCCGTTTAATTAAACCAGGCGCTGCACTCCCTGGCTCCCAGCGCAAGTGAAAAACGGCGAATACTGTCCGCGGCTCCCCTGTCAGGTGATGGAGAGCGGTTGGGGTGGGGGTTAACCTTAATTACGTTGCATGATTTGGAGGTCTTTCAACCGGAGCACATAAGCTGCCCTTTCACCAGGCCATGCCTGACTGTGGCGGCCAAAGTCACAGACCCAGCCGGGACTCCAACGGGATGCTGTTTTTCCTGGCCGCTCCCACCATTAGGGTGGTGGAAAATCAGCTCCGTCACGCAAGCCCTGCATCGGGCCCACGAAGCCATCTCGCCAATGTCTGCAATGAGCTTCAGCATGGGTCATTACCAACCAATTCTGATGGACGTTTGATCGAAATACAATTTTTACCACAAACGCAGTGTTTAAAAACTTAGGCTCCATGTTTTTTTTCCCAATTGAAACGTCATACTGTGAACACACGACACGTTTGTCCATGTACGAACAGGTTGATGATCCATGACCTTCAGTAATAGTGGGTGCACCTTACTATCTAAAAAAAACTTCTTAAGAAAAACAATAAGCCAATTGGATTGAGAACCAGTAAATCTCGTGGCCTCAGGCAAATCTACGCTTATTAAAAACCCAAGATCATTTAGGGGGTTTGTCACTCTGACTGTCCCCGTGGGGAGTAGCAGGTAGCTCCATGCATAGCTTCATAGCAATGTCAACATCACAGAAGACTTAGCCCAGGCAATGGATGTCTGAAGACTGACGTCCCAGTCAAGTATCATCCATTAATTTTTTCAATTGATTGATTGAGTCATTTATTTGATTAACCTGCTTTTCCACTAGGTACCAAGGATCAAAAGATTGTTGAACAGCATAAAAGCCACCCCCCCAATCAGCTGAATGTCATTTCCTCATTGTTTGATTTCTTATTGTTTATTACTGTTTTTAGTTGTGTTAACAGTAGTTAAAGTAGTGTTTAGTCTCCAGGATGGGTACCCCATCTCTGTCCTTAAATCCAAGCATCTGAAACTATATAATATTATATTCAGATGTTTACAAGTGAAAAATAATTATCTTTTAAAAATGCTCTGTGTTTTCCCCTGGATGGAAACATTCACTAACAGCAATGTGGTGTAGTGGTAACATCTTCCAGGAGGGTTGGTGAATAGATGGTATGGTTTTAGCAAAGGGATGGTGACCCCACCCAACGTGAGATGCATATTGACGGATATGTATGTGGGCAGGGGGATCGGACTGGCATCGGATCTTAGTCCAAGAGGTGCTGGAGTGGTGGGTCAGGCGATGACTGATGGGCGAGCGCTAATGAGGACTCTAGTCAGTGCAGGGTGTTTGGAAACATACTCTGCCACCGCTGGCTCTTTGGTGGTCATGAGGTAATTTCTCCAGGGACCCTTGGGGCTACTCCATCATGTTGGACTACAGCCCCAGGCTGCTGTTCTTGTGGGATTTAATATGCCTAAACATCTTAAAATGTACTAACTAATACTCACTGAAAATAATCTAACACCCTCTTTTGTTGTGTACACTGTTAGTGGTATCAGGATAGCTGGAATTCCTGAATTCTACACCAAGCCTACACCAAACCTACACCAAGGGGGGGAGGGGGCAGCTTCTGAATCTGGGACAAAGATAAAAGTAAAGTAAAAGGTCCTGTCTTTAGGTTACATCAGATATCCTTCCACCTAACTAACACTAAGCTCCTCCCCTATGAACATTCCTGCGGCTAATGTTCCTTAGCGTGAATTAGCAAACTGGTTTTGCTAGACATCCGCCAGTCGCTTCGGGGACACGGGAAATGGGAAAAAATTTGGAAATGATATTTCGGCGTGGGTGAGGTGGCGCTGAAGGCCCTGGCAGTGACAGATGAGGCTCTCTTCAAGGAAGCGATCAATTTGCACTTTCCTCTGACCCTGCAGGCCAGAGTGTAACGCTACACCGGGAAGCTACGTTAGCTTTCAGTGGTGAAATTGCACAGCCACAGGCTCCTGTGTCCTTCTCTCTGTGCCCCTGACAAACTCCCATCAGGGGGTACAGAGATCTTATAGGCCGGACATTAAAAAATGTTCCAAAGTGTCTGGTAACATAATAAAACTGTTTGACATTCTAAAAGATTACCATAGCTATGAGTTAAGATAAAATGCCAAATACAAATAATAAAAACTAAACCAACTGGCTTTGAGTAAAAGGTCACCATAGATCAGATCTCGTGTCAGATGTCAGACCAACAAATGAGATGTCTTGATCGCGTCTCCTCTAGTTGCTTGGACCTTCCTCCTCTACAATCTGATTGGTAATCTCTCTAAACCAATCCTTTTCGTCCTGCCCTCACATGTTTGCACTTACCCTTATCAGCTGGTATGGTACTTCTGATTGGAAGCATGCCAACATAACACCCAGATTTAAAAAAGAGGATAGAAATAATCCATCAAACTATAGGCCAGTTAGTCTAACTTGCATAACTGGTAAAGTTATGGAGGCTGTAATCACAGAGAAAATGGTAGATTACCTGGACTCAAATAACATTTGAGGGATAGCCAGCATGGATTTAGGAGAGGTAGATCTTGAACATTTCAAACTGGATTTAAGAAAAAAACTTCTTTACACAACGTTTAGTTAGAGTATAGAATAGTCTTCCTGTTAGTGTAGTGCAAGCCAAATCCATGGGTTCCTTTAAAGCAGAGCTAGATAAAATTTTAAAATCTCTGACCTATTAGTTGAGTTCTCCCCAAACAAGTTTGATGGGCCGAAAGGCCTCCTCTCATTTGTAAATTTCTTATGTTCTTCTTCGTATGTTTGTCTTCTTACAAGTGAGCAGCGTGGGGTCAGCTGATCCCCAGATCCTGGGGGGCCAGAGATCACATGACCTCCCTCAAGAATGAGCATGCCATTACCCACTTCACGCTCCCACTTGTACTCGAAAGCCAGCCTTGTAGAGAGAACAGCAGATGTAGCACCCTATCCATCATGGCATGTTGGCCCCGCCCCCCCGGGCGCCCATCGCCTACCACGTCTCCCAGCTCCGTATGCCGAGCAGCTGCTTGAAGGAAGTTGGCCTGCCAACGTACTTAAACCACTGGCAGGTGGTGACATCCTGCAGGCGGACACAGATACTGGCGAAATCAAGCAGCCCCTACCTCATGCTATTTGATGGGGGCTGAAGGAAAAGATGGGAATCTGTTTAGACCGCAGAGAGCTCAAAGTGGCCCATTCAGGTCTGGCCATTCTGAACGCCCAGCAGGTCAGTGCCGGGGGGGGGATGCTGACAGTCTCCCATTCACAGCAGAGAGTGCACGTATGTAAAGGAGACCTCGGTATTACCCAGATTGTCCTGAGGCATGGCCAGATCTGCCACTCAGAAGGAGATGCTGACAGTGGAAAGGCTCAATCATGCATTTGTATCCTTCACGTCTCATCTCGCAGGAGGCTGGGCTTTTACATTCCAAGTTGCAACGGAACAAATGAATGTGGCCAGCAGGTGGCGTAGCAGTTTAGGACATCCCTTTTTATACAAACGTGACTGTATGAGGGCTCTGCTGATGTGTCCTTAAGAAAGTAACATAAGCTGAAGGTCTCTTAATATACGTTTGTGTGTGCGTGTAAAATATGGCTGTTAGGGTAGGGTAACGAATATTGATAACATAAATACAATAAAAATAAATAAATCCGAGGAGATCCAGAGAAATCAAAACATTCTATCCAGGATAAGTTAATTAAAATTTTGCAAACACCTTTACACACACAAAGATGTCAATAGAACTCTGTGTGGCGTGTTAGTTTCCTTTACCACTTTAGGGGAGTTTAAGATATTTTTCTAAGCTGGGGACTCCCCTTGGAGTACAATGTTGATGTAGACCCTTCATAATTAGCCCCTCTCATAATGCTCCCGTTATCCCAGAATTCCCAGCTCCTGTTTTACATGGCAGTAAGTGCTTTCCCCAAAGAGCTGCAGGTACACATCCTCTTCAGGAGGCGTGGATGGGCACACTCTCATACCCGTTACGGAGAGCCAAGCGGACAGCCAAGTAAGCGTCACCATGCTTTTGTTTCCGAACCGCACCTGCTTGTAAGCTAATTGCCCACTGGCCACAAAATTGGCTACCCAGCAACTGCCTCAAGTGTCTAAACTGCAAGTCAGTCATTATATATAATAACAGAGTTGTATTGCTTTCTCTCTGTGCTGTCACATGAATTAAAAAATTCATGGCTGTCATGGCTATAATACCCTCTGTGAAGGACTTGCTGACTTAAGATAGAGTTAAACATACTGCCCTGTCTAGTGTACAATTCCCCGTCCAACACCAATTGGGGTGCAGCCACAACTGAACAATCGTCACCACTTTTTGCATATGGGAGACACCGCATCCTGGAAATGCGCAGGAAATGCGCAGGAATTTAAGCCCTGAAACATCATTGTTAACGTTTCGGTAAAAGGCCGCATTTTTCAGAAGCACAACAGGCTTTACAGTAGGACTATACAATTAGCGGCCCTCAAGCCTTACATGTGACTTCATCTGGCCCATTGATTAGTTCATGGCAACTAAATAAAAGAACATTTTTGGTTTATGATTTGATACATTTTTAGGCTTTTAAAAAGCCTGTAAAATTTGTCAGTTATTAATCTTTGTCCAGCAATTTGTGTTAGCAATTGAAATTACAATTAATATTAAATTGCATTTACAATTAATATTAAATTGCATTTACAATTAATAATTACCCATCTATATGTGTAATCAATCTGCACAATATGTGAATTTGTGTGCACTAGTTTTCTTATTTATTTCTGTTATAGTATTTTTTTTTTTCAATTGCCTTTTTGCTGTTGTAAGTAGTAAATTTCCCCAGTGTAGGATCAATAAAGTCTTGCCTTATCTCTTATCTTAAATGTGACAAAGGGAATAATTTGATAACCCTGCCTTGCAGAAAATACTGGTACTGAGTGCTTCAGACTGGCAAGTCAGTCATATGTAAGCAGAAAAATCCTTCTATTTGATGGATATAAACTATATGTAATTAAAAATATGGATCAGGGTCATCATAATTAATATATTGCACACATCCCCTCACTGAAGACCTACAGTCCACTCGCCTTACAGCAGAGGGATGACACAAGACACCAAAAAAGTACGTTTACCTTCCAGTGTGCACCTATTAAAAGTAAGCTAATATAGTCGGTGCCTCCATTTTCACACTACCTTCTCCTGTCAGCAACTAAAGTATCAACAACAACCTCAAACAGAAGAATAAAGCAACACACTCTGTTTTTTTTCCCTTTTTCCCCATTTATATCCTTCTGTCAAGCTTCAGGCCTTGGATTCTGTTGAAATAAAGAAGGAAGCGGCACGTGGAGGAATCAAAACAAGCTCAGCCGCCGAACCAGCCGTTCCAGACCTGCATGCCAGCGCTGTAGAGCCACCCGGCTCTTTCCCGCAGGGAAGTTGGTGAAAGACAATGCCTCCCTCCCTGGCCTTTGGTGAAAGCTGTTCAGAGCACCTGCTTGCTACAGGCCTAGGTGGACAGGGGCATTTTCTTTTGGGGGGGGGGGGGTTCAACCAGGTGTCATCTCTGCAGGCATATTGTTCATCTGGGTCTACCATCAGATAAAGCCCAGTGCCGTGGCACCTTACAGGTGGGAGAGAGTGGGGCCTCTGCTAACCTTCTTAAAGCGTGACTACCTCAAACTTGCTTTAAAGAGAAACAATTTTTAAAAGGTACATCTGACAGGTGTTCCATGAATCTCACCGTGTCTGGAATGTGCCTTTAATCGGATATTTATCTTTGCTTTCCTACCTGGTAGGAATTCATTTTGCTTACAAAAAAAAGCCTACCTATTAGCAGGGAAATTTCCCCCCTGAGTAATGCATATAACTCATGGTCAAAATGAATTTTAAGCTTGCACTTATTCGATAATAAAAACAAATGTATATGTTTACACATACATGTCCTTCTCCCTCAGAGCCTAATAAATGGCAGCCATTAAGATTCCTGTTTACTAACTAAATAGTGACGTGGTCTTGTCGCAGAAGGATGGAGATTTAAGGATGGTAAAGATCTCCCAGAATCCCGAGGAGGTATTTATACATTGCAGATCGTTACAGCTTCTGTTCATAGGTATCCTTCACTATGCTACATAATATCCCTCGCTATATTAGCGGTGAACTAATGCATTGCTGAGAAGTTTCCAAGGTATGAACTTCAACATTGTATTTAATGCTTTGGATAGCTCCTTTTCATAAAATTCCATAAATTATTTAGCAACATCTGGAATACAATAACAGAGTCTTAATTCAGTGCACATCTGAAAACACAGCCAGCAGTGCAGATGCTTTGCTGTCCTAGGTGCTAGTGAGCTATCCTAGGCCTCGCCATCCTGGCCCCAGAAAGAATCTGCATTTATGCAGTGCTCACAGAAAGACTTGGGTACTTAATACAGTAAAAACATTGCAATTTTTTTGGTTTTATAACAAGAATCATCACTTTTATTTGCAAAATATATATCACATTTGAAATAATAGTTTTAAGTAAAACATTCATTTTAAGTAATAATAAACTCAAACTGAAACCAAATTATATTTATAAAAGAGCTGTTCTAAGTTACAAAGTTCATTAACCAGCAGTCTCATTGGGTGCTTTTTAATTAGTAACACCTTTGTTATGACATAAAACACCAAACATTTGTGTTTGGTATCCATTTTAGAGCTAATAAATACAATTATAATTAATTGCAAAATAGTAACAACTTTAATATTAATGATTCAATACATACCCAGACACAGGCAGAGGTACCAATGGCGAGCCAGGGAATAGGGATATAATTCTGTATTAATATCCCCAGGGGTGCATCAAAAGGGTGCCCCCCAGGTCAGCAAGATTTATCATGTACACCCATGCCCTGGTCACCCCCATAAATAACAACAGGGTTGCCAACTCACATTTTCAGCCTTAATCTCACAATCATATTATATATCTCAATCTATAGCATTCTATTATAAACCTAAAATGAGCAAAATCAAAAGCGTTAGGGTAGTCTGCAGACCCTACAGACTATGTAGAAGGTAAGAAAACACACGTATGTGAGACTTTTCTTGTGTGACTATCCAGTTCGGACCAGAAACCCGATTTGGACTATGCATGCAGAGAAATTAAGTCATTTCCACTTGCCACTACTGTAAGGCAGCTGCTCGATTTTACGATTTGGTTCATTACAGTTTATTTTAAAATTTGTATTTATTACTTATTTTAATGATAATTACTGTATTTTTTAATTATATATAATTTTATTTCAAAATAATTTGTACTTATCATATTTATTATTTTGATTCAGAAGTCACCATGTGTTTATTAGAGTATTATATTAAAGCCTTAAAGGCTCCAAAAGTAGTGGTAGACAGTAAAGGTCTCAATTTCTTGAAAAAAAAAATCATGAATCATCAAATCGTAAAATCAAAAACTGTAAAGCACGGAAATCACGTAAGTTTTATGCATGCGTAATCCAAATTGGGTTTGCAAATTGGACGAGAAAATCTCACTTGGGCCATCTGCCGAAAGTTGGCAAACCTGCTAACTGTACGGCCTATCCATAAATTGTGCTCATATGTGTTTTTCGTCAAGTCAAAAAAAATAAATGAAATCATGCTGAAGGATGCCTGCATTCAGCAGCTAACCCGCAAGGCAGAAGCCCTATCGGCAGTAGCCCTATCAGCAGCAGCATGCTGCTACACTAAAGCCAGCATGTGCACCTCTCCGGTTAGCATGGGAGGCAGTGGCCTTTGACTGCTGAGAGCGTGACAGGAAAGCGGCAAATAGACTGTGCTTTTCTTTCCTGACCCGGAGTGAACTCTGCCACCAGATTTCACCCACACTCAGGGGCGGTGTTTAAAAGCACACCTAATGCTTGCTTTTAGTAAAGGGTAGCATATCTGTTGGCAATCAAACACAGATTTCAATGTGTTCTTCCTCCAATGTACAGCATAAAATCACATTTGCCATGCATAGATGTGGCAAATATTCCAAAGAACTATACAGAGATAACCTTCTGAATAATAGCTTTACGGTTCATCTTGATAAGCATGCACAAGTTTTCCGCATCAGCTTGGATACCTGTTATTTTAATTACAAATTACTAGAATTTTACGTAAATAAAAACGAAAGGTAAATAATTATTTTTGTAAAACACAATGCAGATGAAAGTAAATACACTAAATTAGCAATATTGCCGCATACCAAAATGATTCAAATTCAATTGTAGTCTGTCAGGAGTACAGCAATGAAATAAATGGTCTTTCCTAATAAATAAATTGTCTTCCTTTCCAGATATGTGCCATTAGCTCTTGCTTTACAGTCATTATTTTTATGGCTGCTCGAGATGAATGATGGGCCGACTGACCTGGACTTTGTACTGTTCCGATCCTCAAAGGCAGTAAAACAGGAAGGCACTTTTTTTTAAAAAGACGTCCTTGATCTGTAATTTAAAATCTGTAGGTCTGCATATTAGATTTCTGTACAAGTTTCCATTTCTGTGGAAATAAATAATCCATCTTTCCATTCTCTATTGTTTAGTTTGGTTTATCTGATAATAAGCATCACTAAAACCCTATTTAAATAACTAAAGCATTACCCACTTTTAGCAGTGTAATATCTCAGCCTGTCTGCCAGATACTGTGGCTGGCAGCCTCAGCCACATGGAAAAATTGCCCTTTTTTCATATCTTGCAGATGTCTTCATTCGATGAGCCTGAAAAACCAGATGAAAAATACTGAAATTTGCATGAATATGCAACTCTACAATACTGCAAAACATCCATTTTAATTATATTTAACATTTAACTATATGTGTGTGTGTATATATACACACATATATATATATATATATATATATATATCATTTCTGCATGTATGTGTGTATCATGAATTTTACTATTACTCATGATCATGATCGTCACACCAGATCTGAGACTGAGATCTGTGCATCCTCCATAACCTCTTACACAGTCCCGCGTCGCAGTGAGCCATCACAGTCACAGGCAATGTTAGAGACACATATTCACTTAGTCAAATGTTTCTGGGCTGCAGGACAGAACCAGAGTACCACACAGATCTGAGACCAGGTGGTCTCAAATTACATTTGAGGGGACAGACATGGCTTTTGCATCCTGGGAAGGATATCTAAGCTGTAATGCTGTGGTAGACATGGTCAGACGATTCAAACAAAAGCGCCTAACTGGCTGTTAGGCAGTTATTTGCTTTTCTGTAGCACACAGATACTGAGCTGGTTCTAAGATGCGGCAAACAGCTGCCTTTGGCTGAGGGGCTGTAATAAAACCAACGGCACCATCCTGCACTGTTGTGGTTAAAGCACAGGCAGGTATGAGCTGACCTTGGCATGACCCTCTTGTACAGCACGGTGGCCCATACCCCCCCCAACCCCCTCTTCTCGGTTGAGTGACACCTCTGTTCTTTGTAGGTGGCTGATACCTGGGCCTCCTTCATGTCTATTGCCCACTAAAATGAGGTTATGAGGATGAGGTCACGGGCCTGACTGCTCAGGCATTGGAAGAATGCCAGGAAGAAGCGGGCCATAAAACCGGCCCCCTCCCCGCATCTGCTTGCAAACAAGGTGTCCTATGTAAATCACCACTAACAAAACACAGATGCCCCCTCCTAACGACTTCCTGAGTGCCCTGGAGCGCTCCCCCCACACCCCCCTAAATGGCACTAAAAACAACACTCAAGGGCTGCTAGAGGTGACGAAGGATGCCAGTCAGGGGTCAGGGGTCACGGCCGCGTCACTGCATGCTGCCCAGGTCCCTCGGCTTCTGACGCCAGTGGGTGGGTTCGCTGATATGGCTGGGGAGGCAGACGGCCCAGAGGTGGAAATGGAAAGACGAGAGACGTTAAACATGGCCTAAGAGGATATGGCTGCCAAGTGCTGTCCTACCAAAACAGGAAGTGGTGTCGGAGATGACAGGACCCTGTCAGCAGGGTCACATGCGATGCACTTGGGAATTTCACTCAGGAAAAAAGAAAAAGCAGGTATTCCTCCCAAAAGCCAACAAGCAGAAATTATCCCTCTTAACCCGGAAAAAAGGTTAAGACCGGGGCCCTCGAACTCATCTGAATAAAGTCTGGTTTTCATCCCATGCCATTTTTCTGGCCTAATTAACTGCTAAAAATAGATCCGTTGGTTGAGTCGTGGAGCTTGAGAGCCCTGGAGGAGTCCATAAAGGTGTCTTTTCAAAAGGGACTTTGCTTGGTGTCAATGCCGGGCGCAGGAACACGTGACCACCATCCCATTAGCGGCCGCATCGAGCCCAGGCCACATGGAAGGCTGAGGCCCACTCCAGCATCGAGATCGCCGGGGGAAATATTCTTTGGGCTTCACTAATTAGCATGTTTTGGTGGCAGCTGGGGCCGTCCCGTTTCCGGGCAGACGATGCCTACGTGAGAGGGAGGTATTTCTGCAAAACCGCAGGGGAAAAAAAAAAAAAACCCTGCAGAGAGAACAAAAAAGAAAATGAATGGATTGGCTAAGACCCGTGGCAGCTTGTCGTGACACCGCTGAACAGAAATCACCAGAAAGGGGCGCCGTAAAGCTAGAGGCCATAAAGGGTATTGAATTGTTTATTCACACAGACGTTCGAGGATGAAAAAAATGGGCATTTAGTGCTCTGGTTGAACCAAAAGGCTGTAATTGGTATTACACCCCTGGCCTCAAGCAAATCCCCCAGTGTTTACACTCTAATTGGGCTACTTCCTGAGGTGAAGCCCACTAAACAGCCCAGGAATGCATGCCGAAATGCCGCTCAGACAGCCCAGCGTCAGGGCGGACGGGCAGCGTGAATAGGGCTCGGGCCGTGACAAAAGCCCTTTGCATCTTGCTGAAATGTCGACCGTCTGCTTTATAATCGCTAGATCTCCGGCGACACCCCTACAGGAAATGTGGGATGTGCGATTCCTGACTGGTTTGCGGGTTGCCATTTGGGTCCGGTAGGGGGGGGGGGGGGGGGGGGGGGGGGGGGGGGGGGGGGGGGGGGGGGGGGGGGGGGGGGGGGGGGG
>JAODKN010000050.1:5019153-5030345 GCA_026774425.1 Petrocephalus zakoni | reverse complement strand
TGGGGACATTTCAATGGTCGGAGGATATTGGTGGGGACACGTCCCCTCCGTCCACCCTAAATCTACGCCCCTGGCTGACACAACAGAGCATTGATTTCAGACCATGCATCCCTGCAGCAGCTGTAGAAGCACAGCCACCGCGGGATCCCCAGCTTCCTAGCCGCGTCTCCCACAGACTCAAACACTGACTGCAGGTGTGAAGGCGTGTTTTCCTAGCGAGCTCATTTCCAAGACCAAAAAAAAAAGGGACGTCAAAGTCTATGATCATCATGAATTGCATGTTTGTATTTCTCATCAGTGTGTGAGCATTGCATTTTATTGTGCATGTAATTTCTAACTAGTGTGGTTTTTCTTTTTTCGGAAATGCAAAGATGACAGATCGATTCATCTTTCATTCTGTTTCAAATTAAAAATAGCATAAGGGAACATTGCATTCAACTTTCAGCTGATTTCAGCTGTGTTTTGGTTGATTGTCCCATGTTCTTCGTAAATAGCTTGCTAATTGTTCTGTGAAAATCCATTGTATGGATTGTTGCCAGGCAACCAAGCAAAGGTCAGCTCTTATTGGCCATTAGGGGCATGTGTAAAAACACGTAAAGGGTGAGGGGTACCGTGAGCGATGGAAGCCACATGCGCATAAGCTGTACAGTCTCTGTGAAAAACGCCCCGTGAGCCGTATTCACCATTGGCACAGTCTCCCTCTATCTGCTTACAGTGGCTCCTCGACAGTGATGTTGTATATTAGGGATTGCTCTCACATCATCCTAGCCAGGGGATGGCCACCACCCTCAACAACAGTGCACAGCCCCTTTTAATGCCCCTCCCAAAACTATCACCCCCTGTATGCACATCATCCTACTCTTTTGACGGGGGGGTTGCCTAACTCTGATAGCTGCCATGGAAGCGATTCACCTAAGAGCCCCCCTCCCATGTTAATGGAAGTATCAGGTTATTGGCGTCAAGCACAGAAATGCCTGGAGGACAGGACATGTTTCTGGACACTGACTTTACTCGGTTGTTCTCGTTTCTCTGAGATAAGAGCCCACCCCCCAAGACATTTAATGTTTCCACGAATGTACCAAGCAATAGTTTAGTCCAGTTCTTAGCCAGCCTTCTTAACTGAAAAGCAAAGGAGGATATGTTTCAGGGAAAATTTCTATAGGTGTAGTTAGTTTTGGAAATTTAACATAAGTTCTTCATGGATTACATGAGGACTGAGTGAGTTTTAGTTCACAGGACTGTAACAAATAACAAAGAAGGCCTGAATTCAGGTCACTGGTGGTTTATCCTGGGCTGATTCAGGATAAACATGGTAATTCTGGCTTTACAGGCATGACAGGCCGTGATAATACCACAGACGAATCTCCATCACAATGGAGCATATTAAGACTCAAGTACATAAATAATCATGAATTGAACTAAATATAGATACTTTATTGTTTGGTCTATTTAGTTAGAGGAAAATACTACTAAGGGAGATTTTATCAGGGTGAAATAAACTGCCCTAGGTTAAAGTACATATACAAACAAGTCCAACTATGACTTGTGAATTAGTAGTTTGTAATTTCATGTCCCAAGCACCAAGTCCCAAGTTCGATCTGGTGTCCAAGGCAAACGCAACGGCAGTTTCCTGGGAATGCGGTCCGGTTCACCTGGGAATTTCCCAGAATCCAACAGGAAGGGGGAAGGAGACAGCTGTGAGAGGCACGTGGCACGAAAGAGGGGGCGCTAACTCGGGCGGAGTGATCTGGACGCACGTGCAGAGGCCGCAGACCTGCAGCCACCAGACCCTATGGCCATGTGCAAGGATAGAGACTTGCTAAGACTGCAATCCAGTCTTAGGTACATTCAGGAAGCCAGAGGCTTATACATGTACAATAGGCCTCAGACTACACCTTATTTCAGTCTCACAGACCGGCTTTGCAATGCAGCATATCCCGAGATAAGGTAGCATGCCAAATACGCCAGGGTCATAGTTATTCTATTCAACCTCAAAATAACTGCAGAGAGAAGCACTACAATAGCAGATTGGACTTAACCCAACATCACACACACTTTGAGTCATGCTAATTGTTATACGTGGCTTGTTTGTTCAGCCATTTTCCCATTTTTATTCTGCGCAAATGCATCAGGGACAGGTAAATCTAAAAGTGCATTTCTGCTTTCCTTATTTCCAGCCACATGATGTACAGTTTAGAGGAAAGTTTGGATCAGGAGAGAAACGGCGTGCTAGGCGATCTGGGAAAACCATCAGTTGCATGAATGGAAAGATAGGAGGATGGACGTTTTGTAGATCCTCCCCCGCCACTTGTTTGGCCGCCTCGTTCGGCAGTGGGGGTTGTCATATGGAAGGAGGAGAGAGGGACCTTCCTGGCTGCAGCTGGCTCAGTGGTTTAGAGCTTGGACATGCGATTAGAGGCTGTGAGTCACTTTTGTCTCCATAAGTGTATTCAGTGTAAGCACACCGCTTACAATCCTACACTTAACCATATTAACTAAGGGAAAAGACAAGGCCACCAGCTGAGCAATCTTGCCGGATCACTATCCTTACAGTAAGTGTCCATGGTACATAGTTCTTAGCATTACATCACCTTTAAGCAAGACTGGGCCAAAGCATAAGAAGACTAAGCGGGTGCTTAGTGCCCAGCGGCCACCAGGGGGCCCTTATCAGCCTGTCAGAATGGGATGGAAGGTGACAAATGAGAACTAAGTTAATGTTTTGTTTAAAAAGTTTTGTTTAGGTCCCACAGAAAGGGTTAAGCCAGCCCTGGGTTTAAGTAGGCCTAATTATTTGGTGGAGTATCTGAAATGTGTATGACCCAAAGTATTTAAAAAGCCTCGTTCTAATGTGATCTCAGCACAACCCTCCTCATTCCATACCTGACTGGACAGAAATTAGTGTCACTACATGTCAGCTATGCAAAACTGTATTTCCAACTATTGAATTTCATTTCATTTCATTACACACACAGAGAAAAGGATACCTCTTTAAATACAGTCAATACAAAGATCAAGACTGACTCACTGTTGGACACTAACTTTGGAAATGACCCCAAAAGCCGGCAGACGGTCACGCATGGAGGTCACAATGCAAACTCGGGCGATATACGAAGACGCCTCACGTCCAGGATTGCAGGTCTACTGAGGATTCCTCGGCGAGCCCTGGAAACCAAATAAGCCCGGAAACCATCCTGAATGGGTCATAAAAGCAAAAGGAAAAGCTATTTTCTGTATGTACCAAAAATATAAACAAAAGTATAAAACAACAGGATGTCAAGAGTGTAAACACACAAAGGGATTATTTGGGGGCTTTTGACCTCGCCGTGTTACATTTCCATGGGTTTCGCTGACAGGATGCGCGTACGCTTAACGTCACTCTTCGTATCCCTTGTAGTCCTTTATCTTCACTCTCAGTGCAGATAAAATGCATTTGATCTTTCTGCTCCTTTATTCGCAGCAGGAGAAGCAGGAATTGCCTCTGACAGGACCATGATACTATCGGCCACAGTCCTGTTTATTCGCAAACAGCCAACCCCGATAAACAATGAGGGGAGGGCCCCTGGTTTCATTTAAACCATGGAAAACCTTGATGAAGGACAGGAAAGGACCAAGAATATAGAACTACCCATCCATTTGGCACCGAACCAGCTGGGCCGTCCTTCTGAGAACCTGAGATTCACTCTGATGTTTCCCAACACACTTCAGCCGAGTTACTCGACAACTACAGAAAAACAAAGCTTCACAAAAATGGAGGCTTTCGTTTCTGACCAAGGGCCCTCTTCCTTCAGTACCTCATTCAAGCTGTGCATAAACAATTGTTGTCTTGCTATATATATATATATATATTTTTCCCTTCCAACAAGAAGCATGAGGAACAATCAGTGACATGTAACAATAAAACAGACTTTGTTCTATGCCGGCCAAGCCTTAGGGACACAAAGCAATAAAAATAAATAAGGATGTGTAATTTGTGGCTGAATAAATTATTCTGAGGCTTTGAATAAAAATAAAGACTTGTTTTAGTTTGTAAATATTTATGGTACACATCCTCACAATAAACAATCTATTGGCCAAGATTCATGACTTGTACTGGTGACTTGTAAATATTTGAAAGTAGCCTACAGCACACTGAAGGATTTTGGTATTGTTTTTGAACAATGTGGGGCAGATTACCTGCCATGTGCACGGTGACTGCCGTTACCCATAGCAACAGTAATACTAAACTACAGATCGATTCTAAGTACATGCATCGCAGTGATTCAGCTTAATATAGTAGGTCTCCCTCAGACCTGCCAATCAACCCCGCCTCCAGCAACGACAGCCTTAGGCACGCCCACCCCTGTCTGTGATCCTCTGTGGAGGGGGCACGTCCTCGGTGACTTTGTAAAATACTACCAGTGCTCACTGAGATAAAAACGCAAGACCCCATTCTGATGGATTTTGGTTTGCACCTGACTGAAATGTGGTGGAAACCATGGACCTTGGAACTTGGGGGGGGGGGGTGGCTACATCCAGGCATCCATTAGAATGAGCAATCATAAAAAAAAACTATTTACAATACAATTTAATGCAAACCATGCATCCAAGCTTCATTTAAGCCTGAACTATATCCTTGCTTTTTAAAACAAAAGGTTATCAGAGTTTTCCAAAAGCTAACAGCCCAGTGGACATGACCTTATGCCCACTCTCCCAATGGAGATGCATTCTGCAGTCCATGGTGTACAAATTCCCTCACGGGCCACACAAATATTCTTATATTCATATATGAAGAATGTGAATATGATACAATTCAATAGGGCATGGTGTGTCTCTGGAAGACCAAAGACCTGCAATGTATGGAACAGGTTAGAGTCCATTGTACTGAAGTTAACTTAAGCTGACCACTCCCCAGCATTCCTTATGGTAAAATGAGGAGGGTGGTGCCATAGCCAGCTGTGTTTTGTTTTCTGTTTTGTTTAGCTGTCCCTGTACTTTCCATTTCTTCATGTGCACCGTGTTCTTCTTCCAGGTGCGGGCCTCCATCATGGGGCCAGGGTAAGCCATCGGAAAATGGTCAGACCGCAGTCACTTGATATCTAGAGAGCCCTGGGTGGAGACCATGGGGGAGTGTTTCAGGAAGGTTTGGCTTTGACTAACCAAAGGCAAAAAAAAAGCAATACACAAATTTGTCACTCAGGCTGTAGAAGAAAAGTAATTTTCGTTTAAGTCTTCAAGTCTTCCAGAAGCATCACGCGGTTGCAGTGCAGTGCAAGAACATATTGAAAAGTGAGCATCATTTAGTTTGGAGAATCCATCTTGAGCCATTTCTTGCTATTGCGTTGTTTTGTTTTTATCTAATGGAAAACACATTTGTGTTGTGTCCTGTACAATCCATCACACACACATACATCCACATCTGTACCGTTGTGAGCCAACCTCATTTTATTTAAAATGCATTCAGTAAAATTCAACAGACAAAAACTAATAAAATGAAACAATGTAATTTCTGCTCTTGCTTTTTCACTTCTGCTTTCTTTTTCCTGGACTAATGATGTTACTAGGAGCTTTTTCTCAAAGTTTTTGGCAAAAAAGTATATAACAAAACCATGCATGACATACAGAAGCCCACAATGAGCTCAAAGTGACAGCATTAATAAAGAGACGTCTGTGCACTGGTGGTATCTGTGCCATTTCGATCGCATTCATGACCGTCCCTTTAAGGAGGAATGGGACCGATTCAATCTGCCAGAGAAACTGCAGTGCTCATTTTAGACCCATAAAACATACATCCTGCTGTCACTGAGCACTTTTCCTTCCGCAGGAAAACGCAGCACACTGAACTCTTTTACCTGGAATTACTTATGCTGACATCTAAATGGGTTTCCCTGTAGAGGAAAGATTGATTTCAGTTTGCTTACAATGTGTAACTGGAGACGTGACAAAGACGACTCAGTGGACCAGTCGGCTGCCCGCGTGCAGCGGGGTTCCGTTACGGCCCCAGTTCCCCTCCTATTGGGCCCTTATTCCCAACAATACCTTATTTGTCTGCTTTTCAAGCAGTGTTGTTCTCGTTCGAGTCTCTTCCTTTCTTAAGTCTGATTGCTAGCCAGTAGGAAGCAGTAAGAGGGTCAATGCTAAGATTATGTGCCAAAAGGTGTAGGCCTGCGCTACTTAAAAACCGGAAATGGTTTTAATTAGAGGGTTCCCCTTTCAAATAGATGATGTGAAATGCAGTATAGACTTACTTAATGTATTAATTAACCAGAAACTAGTTAAGTACTGATTTCATGTTCGCTTATCATTATCCTATCATGATGGTTCATATATTTCATGCAGAAATCATATTACTTCATAATTTATTCTTCAGTAGTAACTGAGTAAGTTATGTGTGCCCCCTCAAGTAAAATGTTACCAAAGATACTGATTTTGGTATTATTATAATAATTATTATTAATAATGATAATAATAAGAATACATCTTTATTTAAAGGTGCCTTTCAGGACACTCAATGTCACCTTGAGAACAACAACATGATAACAATCATAAAAATCACACAAGACAAAGTAATACGCCATGAGCTGTCAAGATGATGGATTCAAAGTGAATATTCTAGCCAAAAATGATTAGTTTTAATGGCAGCTTTAAATTGTGTTGTAGAGTCCATTTGACAAACGTAAGGGGAAAGAGATTTCCAGAGCTTGGCTGCAGTGTGCAAAAAGGCTGTAGCAACCATGGAGCAGAATTTAATGTTCAGGACAGAAAGGAGACCAGCTGAGAGGGAGTGTAGGTCTGCAGAGGATCAGTGAGAGAGGACAAGATTATGAAGGGCTTTCAAGGTTAAGAGTTGAATTTTAAAGTGTATTTAATGTGTCTCAGGGAGCCAGCGGACATTAATGAAGAAAGGTGTGATGTGGTCTGTTGAATGTAGTTCTCATGGATGCAGAATTCTGGATGAGATGTAGACAGAGAGAATGACATTGCAATAGTATGACTTGACGTGAAAATGCATACCGTAGGCCTCCACCATCTAACATAATTAATTACAAAGCCATGGTAACTTCATTTCCATTTCCAAACTTAGCCTGAACAATGAGACACAAGAAAACAACAAGAGAAAAATAAACAAGGCACAAACAGGAAGTCCTGGAATAACTGGCTGGCATATGTCGGTTACGCCATCGTTTCCGGTAAATTCCTCCCACTCAGCACCAAGGGCTCTATCGCATTTTAAATGGAGGCAGAACACAGTTAATAATTAATTGCACTCATTCTCTCGTTTTTCCCCGATGTGGTATAATCTCTCACTCTCTACATCAGAGAGAGGCTAAATCCTCGTAAGTGATGCCCTTTCAGGCTGTAGGTCCCGGGAACAGGGTCTGGAAGCTAACACCACATCCTAAAAAAATGCTGAGTCCTCAAGGACGTCTTTCGTCTGTCTAGTATTATATCTCCCTTACACTCTGTAGCTCAAAGACCATCCTTTGACAGAAGTCCGGCATAGCTGTTCCTCGCTACTTAGTCAGACAAACACTCAATTAGAATCAGAATCAGAGTTCTTATGACTTCATTCCGCGTGTCCAGCAGTCGCATTCCAGCTATATTTTTCGCACACTATGGGTACCGGTTGTGGTTGCAATCTCCTAGTGTCTGTGGGTCTGCTATCAATACTCAAAAACTTCACCGTCTTCACACACTAACGACATAATTAAACACATTCAGAGATGCCAGCTCATTTTCAGGACTCCGCTGGGTTACCACCTCCGCCTCTTGACAGGAAAATAAGAAGTTTGTGGGGGCTTAATAGGGTATGAGGCCATCCGTTTATCGCAGCGATGGTTCCCTTCAAACACACCGTGTTTCCCCTCTTTCCGAAGTAAACATTCACTGTGGTTCCTAATTTATCTTGGATAATTTATGAACGGATTCCACAATGACTCGAAAAAAAAAAACATTGGCCCTTTTCAAAGGCTGGATGACATTACCTCGACGGCAACAGTGCGGTTTACGCTCATGCATTTGAATGAGGCCTGGAGAAATGTTCCACAGGAAGCAAAAACATCCGGAGGTAATTGGCTTTTCAACGACAGCCTGCATCTAACTATGGGCTTGATTAATCCCTTGGAGTAAGTTAATATGGAACATAAAATAAGCCAGCAAACCACATACATCAAAACTTCAGATGGTGGGCACACGATACAACTCGCTGATTTCGTGTATCAGGTTGTGATATATTTATCGAGGCGACCACAAGTAATTATAAAATTCCAAGTAAAAAAAACAGAAATAAAAAAAATTTGGAAAAAAGCATGATCTATGGACTTTTGTAAGTTGCAGTTTATCTTGGTCAATAAAAAAGCTATAAGAAATATATGATTAAAGAAAAAAAACAACACACACATATATGTGTGTATATATACACACATATTCTTCTATATGCCTTCTATACATAGAAGATATGTTGGAATTAGAGAATCAAACAGGAAAATCTTTTTCTGCCCACTGAATTAAACACTAAACATGGGGAATTGTCTTGGGAGGAGTATATTTTCACAATGGACTCAATTGCATCTGTTTCTAAAAAGGGATAAAAAGTGTATTATTTCTATTTACCAGCTCTTTTTCCAGTGTATCCTTTTCCCTGACTATAGTGCTAACCAATACAATCAAACACTCACTATAACCATAATTGGTGAACCAATTATGTTTTTCTCCTAAAAGCTTCCAGGTTACATGGATTAGAGTGTAGGGTAAGGTGGGATGGGGGGGGAGGTGTAGAGTGCTGAAACAGTAGCTCGCTACACAATAAGGTCACCATTGACGTTTGTTTGTGCTTATGTTTGGTCCTCAAAGTATCTCCTGCTTGGTGTTGTGTACTGGAAACATTCCTCAGAGAGTTGTGTAGGGTGCTGAGAACAGAGGAGGTCCAATCTATCAGCATCTGTCTACAAGTCTGTTAGCCGCACTGCCCAAACACTACCACCTGCAGTGGTAAGGTAAGACGAACAAAGACGTCAACAAATGCTGGCTAGTGACATCGGTTAGCTACATGCTACAGGAACAAATTTTATCAAGGCTGTGAATCCTGTTGAGTCTCCCACACCGACGGGCTCCAACATAAACATGAGAACAGTGTACATCACCTGGGAAAACGGGATATCAACTAAGAATGCAATATAAAGAATGAGATAGCTATTAGATGCTTATTATGTTGTATTAGGTGCTCTCTAGTCTGTGTATACCGTATAGATATATTTTCTCTCTAATGTTCTTTCTGGATCTTCATAATCCCCACCTGCATGCTCATTGTTCTGACAATGGAAATACCTGCCATTTCCTTAATAGCTAGAGCTGCACACAGTCAGCGAGTGATGGGGGTATTGTTGTTATGCTGTTCACCATTTCATTTAAAAATTTCACTTTAGGAAAATTTAGATTTGTATAATGTCACCACGTATTGAAATTTCTAATTAATCATTGGAGATGGGTAGAATAGGGAAATATTTAAAAACCCATCCCTGATTCATGCATGCGTAAAATGCATGCATTGTAAAACTGAACACTTTATAAGTGATTCCACAGTGGTACCATATGCAATGTAGACAGAACTATGACTCCCCTAAAGACTGAGTCTCTGGCCAGCTCTGTCCCACAAGGCTTATGACACAAGCCTGAGAGTCAGATGATGTATTCGATTAGCCCGCAAAGAGAGAACAAAGCTCTCAACATCTGATACCACTATACTTCAAGATGAAACATCACCATTTTGCAAGTGAACAATAAATCATTAAGGCAACTGAAATTTTGTGTCGCCAGAACCCTCCGAGCTAAGAAGTGTATGATTTATGGACTGCAATTTTGCTTTTCTTAGAGAAAAAAAAACGTTCCCACAGTTTGAAATCAAAAATAAATAATAATTAAAATGGATAAATTAAATTATTATAGTATTAAGGTTCCGGTATATTGTGTGGTTTATATCCGTGACTAAATAATTTAAAAATTAAAAAGATTTATGATAATTCATCATGCTTATTAGTATCTCTGTTGAGACAAGGATTCTTTCCTGTCAGGACAAAGTCAAACTTGTGCTCTTACCATAACAGAAATGCTTTTTTTGAAATGACATTTAAAAGCATTAAGTACTGTTCACTCGTTGAACAGCCTCCTCCTTGTGCTTCCACAGATCGAGCTAAATGCTAACGTCCATGCCTGCATGTGTTATTCATGCCCGTTAAGGACACAGGATGTAAACATGTTTTAGCAGTCTGTTTTACTTTGTTGACCTCCCTCCATCTCTCATCCATTACCAGTGAGGTTAGCAATTAGTGAGTGCTCTCATTTCCTCCCACCAATAATTATCATGAAGGTTCTGAAGAAAATTAGGTAGTCGAGGTCAGATTCTTCAGGAAAATAAAATTGCCGGGGATACCCTTTTGGAATTAATTAAAGCCATTTCTGAGTTAACACCCCCTGTTTCTACCCAGGGAAGCAATTATTCTGTGCCTTAAATTAAATCATGCTATGACAGTGAAAACAAACACTTATAAGATTTCGACATTAACTACAAAATGAATCCGTTTCTAGTAGTAAGTTCAGACCTTAACTTTGCACACTGATATATTGTGAACTCAATCAAGGGTCCAAATCGTCGCAAAGGCCAGGGCCTAAGAGCAGCTCTAAGGCTCAGCCATGCAGTGCAAGTGAAGGGAAGTGCAATGGGGGTGCTAGCTTAAGTCGTTACGAGCAGCTGCTTATTGGGCTGTGCTTATGAGACTCGAGAATCCCAGTAACAAAGATCAAGAGGATATATGCTCATTATAGCTATCTATCTATCTATCTATCTATCTATCTATCTATTTATCTCCGTCTCTCTCTCTCTCTCTCTCTCTCTATATATATATACACACACACACACACACACACACACACACACACTGGCCACTTTATTAGGCACACCTGTCCAACTGCTCGTTGACACAAATTACTGATCAGCCAATCACATAGTGGCAACTCAATGCATTTAGGCATGGTCAAGACAAACCGCTGCATTTCAAACCGAGCTTCAGAATGGCATGGTTGTTGGTGCCAGACTGGTCTGAGTATTGCAGAAACTGCTGATCTTCTGGGATTGTCACGCATAACCATCTCTAGGGTTTACAGAGAATGGTCCGAAAAAGGGAAAACATCCAGCGAGCGGCAGTTCTGTGGGCGAAAAT
>JAODKN010000050.1:4968906-4987458 GCA_026774425.1 Petrocephalus zakoni | reverse complement strand
GTTCTGAAGGCAAAGGGGGGTCCAACCCGGTACTAGCAAGGTTTACCTGTTAAAGTGGCCGGTGAGTGTATGTGTGTGTGTGTGTGTATATATATATATACATACACACACACACACACATGTTATTAGTAAAGATTAAAAAGATTAAAACAAAGATAAACTTCTATCGAACTTCTTTCAGGGCAGTATATACTCGGCTTGGTGCAGGGCAGGGCAGTGTATATTCCGCTTGGTGTTGCCTTGTGCTCTATGCTATGTAAGCCAATTTCAATTGTGAGACAAAGATGTTGTGTGTTGAGAGCTGTCAAAAGAGCCAAATAGCAAAACAGAAATAGAAAATAGTGTTTTAAATTATGCAGAGGACTGAGGAACTGGGCTTTGTCAAAAGATGCAGTCCAACAAGCCCAAGGAAGTCCATCGGTGGCAAGAAAGGGAAACGAGCTAAATGAAGCAAATACAATTGTGTTCATTGTTCATTATCTTGAAAAAAACATCAATTGTATCATACACAGGAAGAATGATCCGGAGAAATGCGGTACCAGGCTATTTCCATGTATACATGCTTGTTGCCTTATGATGGTTCAACTTACGATATTTTGACCTTTTGATGGTCCAATAGCGATGCACACTCAGCAGTCATCAGACCAAACAATTTCCTTGTTCCCTAACGATATGCCATACAATACTTTTCTAATGCCAGGCGATGGCAGCATCTGCGCAGTCATGCTTCTGGTCTCTGTAGCAACTGCGAGCGTAAATATCTCATACAGTGTTTAACAACATATCGTTACTTATTTATTAGATAGATAGATAGATAGAACTTTATTAATCTCTCGGGAAGGTTCGTCTGGGAAATTTCTAGCAGCAGCAGAACACCAGCAAACAATTCGCATAGAAAAAGATATACAAAATAGAATAAAATATAAAAGGATAAAAAGAGAATGTGAATATGAACATAAATATAGCATATTTATATAAATATAATAAATATAATATACATATATAAATATATAGTATAATAAAAATACATATAGGATATATATCAATACGGCGTATATATTAATAGACAATAACATATACTTGAACATAGCACTCAAACATAGCCGTCAATGAAATAAAATCAGTCTATTTCTGTTACTGCACATGTTTAGTTGTCCCCGTCCTCCTTTGGCGTGTTTACTTATTTATTTATCATATCATATTCATATTCGGCTTACTTCAACTTATGATACGTTTGTCAGAACATAACCCCATGGTTGAGGAGTACACGGTCAAACAGGGAGCCTTAGGAAATGCCAGCCTTAATGCTTATGGTTTGGGGAAACCCACATCATGTGTTAAATTGGGAATCTCTTACAGCCAAGAAAACCAGTCACACGGCTCCACATCCTAAAGGGTGTGAGGAAACATAAGTCAGCTTGTCAGAAACCACTAGCTTCCTGCCATGACCAAGCTGCCTCTGACCCTCATGTCCATGCTGAGTAAGGTGGGTCGAATGGGTCTAGCTGATGTTTTGAACTTGCCACACTAAAAAATTAAAGACCAAATACCAGAGACAGGTGTGGCAACATTAGGTTTTATATTTAGATATGTTGTCAAGTTGTCCCATTTTACTAGTTATAATAACCAAGCTTTCACTAGCTATATAATACAGGCTTCTTGAACAGGACAAATATCCATAAAACTGTTGCATGGCTTCATTTTCTTGCAATTTAGTCTGATACTGCAGACTGATCCATAAGATATAGCACTGCGCAGGCTGTCAAAGAGATAGGGCCTGAAATGTTTTTATATAAATTACTCATAATATGGCCAGTTCAGTTTGTGATGCAAGTTGTGATGCAAGTCTCAGCACTGATCACTATTGTTTGTTTATTAAATATTTACAAAATGGTAATAATTAGGCAGATATTTCGGTTTTCTATTTCTAAGCAGCACAGTTAGACAAGATTCTAACTTCAGAAAATCTTTGGCACTGATCCCAGGGCAACTTGTTGACCTGATTTGAGACAAAGAGTCACAGGAAGTATACAGGCTAACCCAAGAAAAGTCAATAGGTGTGTTGGTATTTTGGCATGGGATCAGGCCTTTGAGAATATGCACCCCCTTTCTTGACAGCTACATTCCCAAAAAAAAAAAAAACCCATCCACGTTAGTTAACAAGGTCGGCGGGCAAAACCTGGAGCTCTGTCAAAACATACATTGTAGAATACTGCTCTGATTTGGTTGATGTGGACAATGAAATCACAACAAGAAACTTTCCTCTAGGCATCATCTGAAGAACAGCCTGAATTCCTGAAAAGAACCCAAGTCTTGCTTGGCAGAGACAAAAAAAATGACTCAAAAAATAGTTTTTAGCCCATGATGCTAAGAAGGTAGAAAAAGAAAGAGCAGGATATTTAAAGAATCATATTGCAGGAAACTTCAAGTTTTTAATTTATTATAACCTAAATTTAGACTAATTATAATGGATTCAATCCTTTTCATCTTTTACAGGTAGACAAACGTGTGCAAGTCTAAGAGCTAAAGGGAATGCGTTACTATCTTACCGTTCCAAAGAGTCTCCCATCATCATTCATGGCGAGATAGCGGCTGGATGAAACTCCCTTGATTACTACCACCCCAACTGAGGTTGCTTGGATCTGCAGCTTAACTGAAAAACAAGCAAGTTGCTTTTACCAATGAGAAGTTCAGATACAAAATATTAATATCATTCAAGGCTGTTATTGTTCAGAAACACATGTGCATGCATGTACATTCTCCATATGACTTTAAAAAGGTTTTTCAAGATGCAGACTCTTCATAACTGCCTGACTAGAAACTGCAGAAATGCCAGTGGTTTCTGAAGGACCCTCTACTTCACATTTGGGTTGGGGTTTCAGGATGTTTGTCTTGGCAGACGGGATCACCTCCCTCTCTATCACTGGGAATGTGTGCATGATTCCATCTGTAATGCTTTACAGTGACAAATACACATTTATAGCACAGAAGAATTAAACATATTTGAATATACAGTATCATCAGATGGAAAATTTGACGTTGCTGTACATCCTAGGGTGTGGTGAAAGGTTCATTTGACGAGCTTTTCTGTAATTCATGTCTTTATCTTCTTATTTTTTGGGTTAGGGTTAGGGAACAACTCCAGATAAAATCATTTATTGCTTACTATTCTCTTAAAGCACTTAAAGTATAAATAAACAAACAAACAAATCAATTTAAAAAGTGAATGAAACCAATTAGTAAAAATACGATTTTTTAAAAGACCAAATGTTGTCACTATCTTTTCCTCTGTCCCTTGGTTACAGGTCTCAGTTTAACCATTTCCAATCTACATATGAAGACCAAGAGGATGCATAAAGATGGCATCTGCAGACGTCTGAAAATGTCAGCGGGCAGGGGGCGACCTGCTCCTCTGGGCAGGCAGAGCGCAACAACGGCAGGGACAGGGTTTGTGGGAAGGCGCTGCTTAAGGGCTGCTCTTCGCAGCTTCACCCACGCAAACGATTTTCTTTTTCCTACTCCCACTCTTACAAGCCTTCCGTTACGGACGAATGAACGAACGCCCATTTTTCGTTTGTCGTATGAAATTAGGCCTTCCGGCTGGAAGATGACCTCTTTTTGGTTTGAGAAGGGGGAAGGTTGGAAGGGGGGTCATTTTTCATGATTTTTAGAAAACATCAGTTGCCGATGTGGCTAATAGCAACAATTTCCAATTTGCACAAAGCGTGCTACAGAAAACGGAGATGATGGAGGCTCATTTTTACATCATTACTACCTCATAGTTTAGGCAAAAGTAGGTTTTGTAAATAAACAGTGCTTTCTTACTCAGCATCCTTTTCCTATTACATCTTTTGTATTGCGGCATCCATTTGGCTTCTAGACCAAGGCCCTGGTGAGATTTGGACCTGAACGCATCCAAAAGGGATCAAAAGAAGAGAGATGTCAGTTTTTGAGAACCAGATAATTGCACTGCGAAGTTGAGCAACCGATAACTGATGATAAACAGCTGATTTCCAGGAAACATCAGAACGTACTTAAATTACGTGTCATCGCATACTTTTTTGTGGAGACCTCTATTAAGATAGTAAATTTCCATAGTCAGGCCAATGACAAGAACTGATTACTTGCCCTACTTACTCAAATGGCAAAAACATTAGCAAAAACAAAATAAAACCTGTACAATAAAACAAGTCGATTCACTTTTATTAATGCAAAAAAATACACATATCATGTACTGAAATCTACTGAAGAACTGTAAAATTGTTTATTAATGTTTAATTTCAGTTTTGCCGTTTGCTGTGTCACTGAGCAAAACTCTGCTATATATTTCACACTTATACTTAAGACACATCTGTGCGCTTGAAAAGAGTCAGCTCAGTGCACAGCTGCATTTCATTGCCACTAAGCGGTGACACTATTTCAACCAGAGACGCAAGAGCATCAAAAAATTCCCTTCTATAGAAACACCTTTGCTAACCTAACAGAGACACTGAAGGGAATGTGAGTCTGTCCCGCAAGCTTAACAACCATTGTAATCACTGTAACACCTGCACATCTTAAAATGTCTACTTTTCCCACAATGCACTTCCTGTAGGTCAATATACACTTAACAGCTAGAAATATATGTGAGGATTATGCTAATGTATTAAAGACTAACTGCAATATTAATTATACCATGAAAACCCATTGTAGTCTGTTTCCTTTCATTGTCAATCATTATACTGTCATTATACAACTGTTATTCAGTATCATATAGGCGCCCAAATATGGATTACTAAAGTATTCTCCTAAAGCTTCACAGTAAATTCACAGTGAAATAGTGTAAGCTGCAAACTTCCAGAACAAACCAGATGGATCTGGTTTAGAGACAGATGCTGAGTTCCGTTCTGAGTGTATTTGTGTGTGTGTGTGTGTGTGAGAGAGAGAGACCAAAAACATGTTACTCTGTCTTCTAGCTCATTTCATCATGCTTAACAAATGCTTCCGTGATAATCATCACACTTTCAAGCTATGCGTATTACAGTCACATGCATGCACACCAAAATATTGGGCACAAATCACTAGAAAAATCCCTTGTTTACATTTTCGATCCTGACTGCTATAAAGTACACAGTCGAATTACTTATATTAGTGAGGTGCTAGCACACAGAAGGACAACAAAATGTATTAGTAAAGATACTTATTTTTTTTGTTATTGCTGGGAACATACTTTTTGGAAGGTGAATTTTGGATTCCCAGGACACATGTCATCAGCTAAGGTGTCTGTGCGTGCCCCCTGGTTTGATACCCATCTACGCTTACTTGGATGAACTTTCTCTCTCGATTACCTCCAGAGGTGAATTAAATCACTTACTGTGAGTGTCGCTCTTCTCCCGAGTCCCATCCACCCTCCCGTCTGCGTTTATCCTCAGGAAATAGCCGCCGTTTTTACAGTACAGCTTTTTCAGCTCCTTGAAGGTACCAGGGAGGAACGAGCCGCTTCCTCCGTCTTCAGGCACAGCGGGGAGTGTGGTGATTCCCCCAGCGGCCATCTCCCATCCACTGCTGTCCACCCCGCCCCCCCCCCCAGCCCCCGGCCTGTTCTGTGCGCCGTCAGCAGGCTGAGGGCCTCTCTGCTGTGAGCCAGATCTAGCCTTCGCTCACTCTATGCTGGAGTGTTCAGCCCCACTGCTGCTCGCAGGAGAGCCTAGAGTCTGTGTAATGCTGCCCAGCTGGACCTCAGTGCGCCTGCGCATGCCAAACAGCATTCCCGCCTTCCCTCCCTCTCTTTCTGTTTCACTTAGCTGGCTCCTAACCCAGTGCCAGTGCTGAGAAGGGGGAGACTTTGCAAACACTGCTGCGTCACATGACCCGGCAGCGACCCCGCGCCAAGTCTGGAATCAGCTATATACTGGGTGGGTGTTAGGTGACATCATCAGGTCTGGGTAGAGGTACACACATGTAGTCCACCGCTTCCTTCGGCCTGCTTGAGATACAGTTTGGGGAAGTTACTCACAAAAGTTATTCATAACAGTCAAGTTCAGGTCTGGAAAGTACAAATCCAGACCAAGGTTTTGTTTTAGCCAATCAGCTGAGTACTCTGTTACTGTGACACTTTATACTCAGTTGTTTGGTTGAAACAAAACCATGGTCTGGATTTGTACTTTCTGAACTTTTCTGAAGCCTAAACTTGTCGGTTATGGATTACTTTTGTGAATAACTCCTCCAACACTGTTATAACATATAACAAGAGCTGGACAACACAAAAGTCAAAAGTGGTTTTGGAGAAACCTATAGAGAAGAAAATCAGTACATATGAGTTTAGGGACGGTATCAGGTGTAAACAGCTTGATGGCTGTATGTGAGTCATTTCTAAGCTATAATAGCAGCTACAGAAAGGTGATCCAGACAGAAAATGGTGCTATCAGGTCAGGGAACAAACATCACTGTTTTTTACAGACACCTTTACACTCAGAAAACAACAGGATAATATACAATAATTACAATCAGGAAATCATAGATTAGGATGAACTGTATAATATAATACACATTTTGGAGATTTTTAGAAGTTGTTATAAGAGATGACCATATTAGACTCCTGTATGAGGATCAAAGCCTGGTGGGAAAGGCAGGTGCTTCTGGAACTTTATGAATATGGGTCTGTGTCTACTATTTGGGGGGATTCCAGGGTCACAATCGACTGGAAGATCACTACAAGCTGTGTACATACATGTACCCCCGTGGCAGAAGGTATTTCAGAAGCTGTCAGCCTGGGAGAACATGGAAAGTCCTCTTGTGGCATTACTAAAGGTTAGTAAAATAAATTACCACTGTTAAGTAAATCTATCAATGGCTCTTGAAATCCTTAATCACCAATCACTACTCAGAAGAATTGAAAATTTGTCAGCCTCCATGACGTGGCAACATATTACTACTTAAGGGGTTAATGCGTCAAAACCCTGCTGTGGTCAGTGGACTGTTGTGGTTTTACCAGGACTTTCAAACATTATGCCACATTTGACGTTATTGAGATGAGTTAATTCGATTGCAGTTATTCAGCTGCAAAGTAGTAATTATGGCCATCCGTCGATGAACTTGCTTACCCTTTCAAAGAGCAAGTAACTATAACCCAGAAAATAATTATATTATTCTTTCACTGAGTCTTATTTTAACATGCAAAAAACACTATACTGTAAATACAGGTCAGAATGTCCTCAGAAATGCTTAGATATCAGATATATTGGTTGGAAGATGCAATTTATACTGTAGTGTCTGTCTTAGAATCTTTCAACTATTACTCACTGAGGGATGGACTAGTTTCAGAGGACACATTTTGAATCAGATTAATAAACAAGAGATGTTACAAATACTCTGAGAGAACCGATTCACTGAGCCCCTGTTCATAGACATCTTTCAGAAGTCTACATTAAAGTTTTCTTTGTTAATTTCCCCAACACAAGAAACATTCCCATTAATTTCCTTGTGAAAATCGATACCGTTTTATTTATAGTACAATACACTAAATAAAATTTACCTTCGTTAATTGGCTGGATACTGGAAGGTGTGTCATTGATAAAAGCACTAGTATTTCTTGAGGAGAAAAAAAAAAACACTTCTTAGGTTTTTCCACAGGAAATGAGAAACTTATTACCCTTCATGTTGTCCTGCGTTGTTCACGTTTCTGTGGGCAGGCATGACAAGAGGGCAAGAGGGTTGTCGAACACTAGGTGGAACTTCTTGTAAGAATGCAGTGTCCCCATCGTGACCTTGCAGATATATCAATACACCAGTCTATTACATACTATTTTGTTCCTTCACGCAAAAGCAAAGAACATTGCAACAATGAACTGGAAGTTAATGAGCACCTGTCACATTTTCATTTCTGCATTCCTATTCAAGTAGCAGCACTGGAGAAGGTTGAGTAGCAGCATTTGATCCCCTTTCCTGAAGCGATATCAGAATCTCCTACGTGCCTTGAATAAAAAAAACTCTCTCTATCCATGTAAAATGCCTTGCAGAAACACTGTTCGGAATGGTGCAATATAAAAATGAATTTCATTGAATCTTAGTTACATTTAAATAAACAATGTCAAAATAAGACCTTGCTATTTACAAATAACAATGGACAATTAAAAAGAAAACTTTGAAATATGGCATGGATTAATTTAGAGAAACGTTATTGCTATTAAAAATGATTCCTGTGTATGTGTACAGTTTTCCATATAAGAACATAAGAACATAAGAAATATACAAACGAGAGGAGGCCATTCGGCCCATCAAGCTCGCTTATGTTGGGGTGTGTGCCCGGTGATTGACTGGCATTCCATCTGTTGACCATGGACACCGGTTCCCCTTTATATTAACCACATGCATCTGTTACAGGCCTCCTAAGTAAAGCAGAGCCAAATTATTTTATTTTTGCAACTGAATATTCCAACCACACCCATTCCTAAAGTATGCAAAACATAAACACTGACTTAGCAACGTTAGAATATTTATTTAATGTCTGAAGAAAGTCTTTGTGCAGGGAAGACATGCTTAATATTCAGCTGTTTAGTAAGACTTTGGCATGTTACATCCTTTAACTATACTAAAAATAGTTCAGATTTATCATAAACTAGGAGAATTGTGAAACGAGCCTTTGAAAAAATTTTGAAAAAGGAATCTAGTGGAATTTAGAATATTCTGTCCAGACATCAATAAAAGTGCTTTAATTATGCATACAAGAAAACAAGCTACCATGATACACGATACCTACAACACATAATACCTCCTTACCAAAAGGGGAAGTTTATTCCAAATTTCAATTTTTGCATGAGAACACACTCCAATTTACTAGATATTTTCTATTTATTCTATTTACCAGATATTGACACTTATTGGAGCTACAGAAACTTTTAGTAAACAAAGTATGTTGCTATTAGTGACACAAAGGTAATACAGATATAGAGTTGTTAAACTGTACAACCCCCCAGTTGGTAATTAGCCATCAGGAACATTTTGCCACATTCTGCACACACATTTTTTGCAATAACCATCAACACAAAATTTTCTCCAAAATACAGAATTTTGAGTACATACGACACCGCATAAACAAAACTGTTCACATTTCCTTGAGTGATTCTAAGTTTTAATCATCATTCGGTGTTACTGGTCCACAAGCACAGCGTTTCTGCATATGCTGCCCTGCTCAAAATCACAACTTTGTCTCCATCTACTGGCCAAAATTATTTGAAAGTGAAATTGCAGTAGTAGGGAAACCAAGGCATCAAACCCCTATATGAGATGGATTTCCATGGACTACTAATCACCATTTTTTAATTCAAGGAACTTTAATATAATCACTAGGAAGTGGTTTTAATAATTTGGTGACGGTCAATCTGCCTGCCTTTCTTCTAAAATTAATAGATTTCAATTGAAAACCAAAACAAATCATGACTATCTTGAGTTGGCATTTATACAATGAGTACTAACGAATCAATTTTTAAAGCTATAGTTTGACTGTTAAGCATGTTTTATCTTTTGTAAAATGGTCTAGTTTTGGGTGTTGTGATATTTAAAAAAACTGTCATTCACTACATGCTTTATTTATTTGATTTACAGCAGCACAAAATCCTCTAGCCCCTGTACCTCAGTGGTAGAGATGCCAGTGATAATCTCCATATCTGTCTGAAGCACTGTCAACACCAAGTCCAGAGCTTTCCTCCAGGCCTCTAGCTTTACAGTTACATTGTCATACACGGCTGTGGTTTGTCCATCACCTACACCCTGCCTTGAGGGTCGCTCCCAGAACCCACTAAGCTGGGCTGACCTTGAAGCCCAAAGCTTCAGGTCTTGCTCAAGCACTTTACGGGATTCCAGCTCTGATGAACATTCACCAGTGTTGAATATCATCATGGCCACGTAATCGATCCAGCCACGTGACATGTGCTGAAATATGCTCGATCTGTAGGGACTAGGTCCTCCCGCAGCATATATGAACCCCAGTCCTCTGTCATGCTTCTGTTTGACATTATCTTCGGCTGCTTTCAAGAGGTGTTTGACACAAAGCATTTCAGTCACTCCAGCTCCAGGAAGGAGCTTCCCATCCAGGAGTGCATGGTGCAGCCGGTAGGCACAACCCCAAAAGCGATCCTCCAAGGCCTGTAGCTTGGCCTGCACGGCGCTCGTAATGACCACTGTGACCAACGCCGATCCGATCACCCCGATTTTCACACCCACAGCCCTGTGTCTCTTTGATCCTCTCCCACCAGGGCCTCCCCAGAAGTTCACCTGCACGCCACCACCAACACAAAGCTCACTCAACTGTGTGGCATAAATCACCGGTATTGCTCCGGTTGCTTCAGCAAAGTCCTTTGAAACTTCAGGCCTCACTTGCTCAATGACGAGGATATTGTGCCTGAAGCAGGCCTCAGCGAGATCATCAGACACGACCCCATTCACCAGGAGCACATTCACTTTCAGCTGAAGCAGCATTTCTGAAACAGCAGCCACCCACTTGTCTCCCCTACTTGGCCTCATCGGGTTCAAACTTCCGGTGATAATTTTGATGTCAGAGGGCTTGTTGTAACCGAGATGGCGATACTTCTCACTCAAATCTCCACCGATGACGGCGACGTGGAGATTCTGATCCTTCAGACGATCGACTATCAAAGCCTGCTCCACAGACACAAAGGTGACCAATCCCGATGCCACACATGAGCAGTCCTCTGAGAAGCCAGGCAGCAAGCATGTGACTAGTTTACTGACATCAAAAACGCATTTACTAAAATCTCCACGTCTTGTGTTCTCTGTTTGAATCCTGCTTGCCTCTGTGACTAACTTCATTAAGTTATCACTACCATGGCAGACAGTATTTGCAAGGAAGGCAATGTCTTGGTATTCAAAATTGTGCAGAAGCAAGAACAATGACTCAGTTGACCTTTTGTGGTCCACTTCTGTCCCAGTGGTCTCCTCTTTTTGACTGAAATGTCTACTGTGCCTCAGTTTTAAATTGTGTCTAACCATTGTGGGAAACTTGCTATCTTGACATGATCTCCCAGCCAGGCAGCTAGACTTGCTTATACCTTGAGCTGGCAAACGAGAAAAGGGAGCCTGAGTAGTAACAGAGATGCCCTGTGACCCATCTGATACGCTTTCAGAATCCTGGTCAGAAGTAACTGTTGAATTCCCCCACCGTCCCAGTCTACGACCAACAAGGTGAACGACCTCCTTGAGGGGCACGCAGCTCATCTGACAGGCCTCCAAGCACAATTCCAGTCCTTCCGTCATGGAGGAGACAACATCACGCACAGGCATACCTTCGCGGAGGCACTCCAGAACAGCTGCACTCCATGCCCCCGCCATAAACACCAGGGCCACTGTCCCCGTGTGGAAGCTTTTCAGATGGGCCTGCACCGTCTCCAGGAGTAACTGCCCTGCTGCAAAACTGGTGTCCATGTCTTCCAGCAGGCGCAGGGGCGAGCCCGCCAGAGAGGACCCGCCGCCATCCTGATCTACCACAAACTTATACCTTTTATCAGGGCCTAGGAAGGAGCGTGCTGAAGCCGCCAGTATCACCAGCTGCTGCAGCCCCACATGCCGTTGATGGTGGACGACCCAGCACCCGTACACTGACATCTGAAAACAAATACATAAAATCATGCACATACAAATACATAAAAACCACCTTCAGTGGCTCATCAATGAATTTGATAATAAGGGAAACGGCAGAAGGCCTTTTCCAGCTGTTGTACTCCTAACTCTGAAAAATAAGTAAATTACTTAACCCCAACCACTTAAACTAAAGAATTTATGTAAAAAACTGAATTGTAGAAAACAGAAAATGTAACAGGCCTACTACTATAAATAATGAAACACAAAATGCTGATATATAGGTAAACAATATGAACATGAAGAAACATGTTCATATCAAAGTCATAAAATGAAGTGTGAATATTGTGTAATTGCACACACAATTGTCAATAATGTGGGTAACTGTCATATGTCATATAACCATTGCATAACTGTGTAAAGGAAAGTAAGGTAACTTACAGTGGTGGCCAAAATTATTATAACACCTGACAGATCTGAAAATATTGACTTTTTTGTCGCCAAAACATAATTTCATTTCATAATGTTCATGAAATATGCAGATGGTTGCGCACAACAAGTATTAGATGAAGTGAGACCTACTGTTTTTGTCCACTTTTAACTGTAATATTTGGTATGTCCACCTTTTGCAGCAATTACAGCAGCACATCTCTCTGACACAGTGTCAATATATTTCCTGAGAACTTCATCACTAATGGTATCCCATGCCTTCTGCAACTCAAGGCAAAGGCTTTCTTTTAAATGTACAATAGATCTGTCCAGTTTATTTTCCAACTTGTCACAAATGTGCTTGATGCGGTTAAGGCCTGGACAGTGATTCTCCTTAGGAAGGCTCTATTCTATCGTTTATAGAGCTTAATGATCACTTTGTAGATTTCATTTGTTTTATGGGTATTTTAATGGCCAATTCAATAAAAACAACTGAAACCTTTTAAACATGCCAAGTTTTTCTAATAATTTTGGCCACCACTGTACATCACTATCAACATTTAATTATAATATCTGTTATAAATTAATTTGGTAGCTGGCCATTCCTCATAACTGAAAAGTTATTTGCATTTTTTGTGCTAAAACGTAACATGACCTTTAAGAAGCTTTGTGATAAAAGCTTTAGGATTTGTGGTGGAGAGGCCTATCAAATGAATGTCATACATATTCCATAATCATGTAAAGCATAAACCATTAGTATGTACAGAAAGAAGCCATCCAACTTCAGACTTATCAAGCTAAATGAGGTTTTAATTATTTTGAATTAATAATTACAATTACTATTTTTAAATTTACATAGCCAGGACTCCGGAGTAAATTGCCCTGTTCACACTTACAGTCCACGCATCGCAATGTGTTATCAGCAGTCATTGTTGAAAGGCAATAGTCAGGTGAAGGGTGCAAAAAACAGATGCCCAAGTACACTGAAAGGGACACTGCTTTAAAAATGGTGCCACCCTTTGGATGAAACCGGGGCCTGAGTCTCTGAGGTCATGTAAGATCCCTGGGCATCTTTCGAAAGAGTTGGAGTGGTAACCTGATGCACACTGCGTCCCTATCAAATCTGACCTCATAATCATCCCCTATATGTAACTAGTGAATTATCTCCTGCCCCTCCACCACTTTAGCTACTGTGTGGTGACTGTACTGGTACAGAATGGCTGTGGCCACATCATCCAGATCAGTGCTACACAGGGGTGGTGGTTGAACTGGCTCCCCATTTGTTCTATAAAGCACTTAGGGTGTCTTGAAAAGCTCAGTATAAATGTGACATTCATTCACTCAGTTATATCTTTAATCACTATGCCACCCAAAGGCTGAATACTAAACATAAAAACTTCTCCCCATGCTGTGGAAGTTTCTTCTAGGTACGCCCATTTCCTCCCACAATCCAGAGATGCAGTGGCATGAACTGGCATCACTTAAAAGTCCATGGAGAGATTGTGTTTGTACGTGTATGTGCCATGTGAATTGATAGCATCCCATCCAGCATGTACCCCTACCGTGTTCCCTAAGATGGCTCGGATAGGGTTCCCAGTTACTCAGTGCTGGATGGATCAAATGTGGTTTAAAACCCCGAAATGATAATATTACATTTAAATTATTTAGAACTAGAGGATGCGTGAACTTTTAAGTTTTATTTTCGGCCTGTTCCTGTGTATATGAGGTCAAAAGTAAAAGCACCGCTGCTGAGATCCCATATTCAAACGCCGTAAGAGAATACGTCCATAAATAACAGTTAAACGAGCCTTATAACTGCGATAAGCGCAATATCCAGCTAGTTGACTGGATGCCGTTTATTTCAGGTGCCATAGCTTGCAGCCGCTAGAACGCTAGCGCCTGAATATTCAAGTATTCTGGTATTACTTGAACGCGAACACGAACCTCAAGAAATACTAGTCACGCTTCTCGTTACAAAACCCGAGTTTATCTAAAGAAGGAGACGCACCTTTCTCACTGGCCGCGGCGTTCATATCTCCGCCGATTTTGTTATGAGTGGAGCAGCGTCACGCATGCGCACAAAGCTTCCGGCGGCTACCCATCAGCGCGTTGCCAGGAAACCGAGAAGCCAAACGCAACCTAAAAGCTATTTGCCCCGGCCCCTCCGTAATTTTCTATTGGTCAAAACAGTGCGTATAGCCGGAAAAAATGGAAAAAGATCAATTTCTATTGGTGAAAGGCCTTGTCTATTAAAATAGACTCTCTGCCGCTAAAGTTTTCTGCTAATCAAATACTCCGTTTTGTTTACCTTTGCAGTTCTCCCGAGTTCGAGGTAGCTGACTATGACAAGCTAATAAGTTATACATATTAAACGCATATTATTTGATTAGCTATCTACATTTAGGAGCGATACGTATAAAATGGTAAGTAATTAACTTTAATTAATGTTAAATGTATGTACACCGCGTTGGATCAATATTTCATCCAGCTAGCTAGAAAACAGTACGTGACTAGTTAGTTTCAGTAGCCAAAATGCAGTTTTACCCTAATTTACCTCCGATTAGTACTGCTGCAAGTAATGTTCAGTATTTTACACCTGCAACTACACTGTACACGTATGTATTCACAGAGGCTGGATTCAGGCATAGAGCCGTAGGTCGAGTATGTACAAAGAAATAAATGCGTATGCGGGCGTGTTAATATGTTGACTTCGCTGTCTCCAAGGCATCCAGTTACAAGAAGCCCGGCGTTGCCGTGCACCAGAGGAAAAAAGCAGCCTCCAAACCTGATCTAACTGAAGAGCAGAAACAAGAGATACGGGAAGCCTTCGATCTTTTTGACACAGATGGTTCAGGGACTATAGATGTAAAGGAGCTTAAGGTTTGGTTAATACTCTAGTGTCATAATATTAATAATAATAATAATAATAATCATAATAACAATAAATAATAATAATAATGCACACTACATTAACGGTGGTTTTGATTTTACTGCCTTGTGAACATATTTCCATCCATCCATTTTCATCTCATTTTCATTACATCTCATTTAGTGAAGGGTCAATTTTTCACTTTCCTGCCAGAAGGTAGTCTGCAAATGGTTACAAAAAAGTTAAGGAGCACAAATTGAATTATTCTTTAATGTCAAAGGAAATCTCTGTGTTGCTTACACTTGTCTCTGACCTGTGTAAAATCTTAAAATTCGGACCATGTAAAGTAGGACTTTGCCATCCTGCTTATTTGACTTCCTCTGCCAGACCCTGGAGGTTGGGCTCCCCCTTTGAGTCTGGTTCCACCCAAGGTTACTCCCTTCTAGGAAGTTTTTCTTTGCCTCTGCGTTGTGTACTGGGGGCTTCGGGCAGAGGTAATGTAATATTGAGACAATGTAATAATGTGAAAATGCGCTATACAAACTGTATTGTATTTTATTCACCTTCCCTCGGCAGGTTGCCATGCGTGCTCTCGGCTTTGAGCCCAAGAAGGAGGAAATAAAGAAGATGATCTCTGACATTGATAAGGAAGGATCGGGGACTATTGATTTTAATGACTTCTTAAGTATGATGACCCAGAAAATGGTAATTTAGAACTGTGCTGTTCATTTTGGTGAATCCCACTTTCAAACATTGATTTTCACTGATAAAGGGTTTTTTTTCACATGTGCCTGGATACCCCTTTCAACATATATGTTTTAACCGTTACTAGAGCGAAAAGGATTCAAAAGAAGAAATTCTCAAGGCTTTTCGGTTGTTTGATGACGATGGCACAGGGAAAATTTCTTTCAAAAACCTCAAAAGAGTTGCCAAAGAACTTGGAGAGAATTTAACGGATGAGGAACTGCAAGTAAGTTCACACAATTTTAAACCTTAAATAAAAAATGACGACAGGTATACAAAATGTGACAAAAGTGACTAAACTATATATAAATATTTTAATATTTTTTGCTTCCTAAGGAAATGATTGATGAAGCAGACCGCGATGGAGATGGGGAAATTAATGAAGAGGAATTTCTACGGATAATGAAGAAGACAAGTCTATATTAACTGTCTGAAATAATGATTTGAAAGGTCTTTCCTACAATATTTTGCACTTTGTGTTTGTACCTGGTATATAGTTTTCTAAAGAAAAATTGACTTTTTGGACTGATTTTTTTTTTCATGCATGTGAAATGAATAAAAGCTTTTCTGAATCTTGGCATCTTTCTTGGTAGTGTGTAACCCACTGACAAGTATGTTTTTCATTAGAGAACTCCAAAACATTTTTTTAATTGACAGGTTTAAATTTGCATTGACATTATTCATATTATTAATTAAACTCAGTCGCACAATTTCCTGCAACAAATATAAGTAGTATAATAGGTGGCTGTACATGCAGAAGAGGTTATTATTCCACTTGGCATCATCGTAGGACGACATCTTACCTACAAGTCATTTCAGCAAATAGCTTTCCAGCTAGAACTGTCCTGATCAACCACAAGTGAAGGGGCTATGTGAAGGTTAGCTGGGAAGTGGTCTGTCACACAGACTCACAGAAAGGGCCCCCGATAACCCAGCACCAATACTCAACCTGAAAGGCAGTGAATCCCACCAGCAATGTTCCCCGAAGAGTGCAGACTATAATGGCAAAAATGAGCTAACCACCTTCATGCTACAACCCTTGGTTTTAGAATATGATGTCACATAACTGGTGTCTACATACTTTTGACCATATAGTATATGTTTGAAGCCCAGCCATTCCATTACATAATCTGGTTTAGTAAATTTAACAAACTGTTCTGTTAAAAAATACTGCCTTCTGTTAATTTCTAGACAGTTTTCGTTGCTCAAAGGAAATGTTGCAGTGTGCACATCAGACTGGCCCCAGGTATTTTGTTTTGGTATGTTTCGCCTTCTGTCACTGGTTGACATTTCCGTTTCAGTTTGTGTGGGAATTCCGTGAACAGTAATTCAATGAGAATTATTGGCATTTCACATTTTACCTAGCAATTCATTCAGTGAGTCCCTTAATTCATTTGAATTTCACCATAGGAAATAGTTACAACCCAGGATGGAGTGCCATCCCATGGCAGGGCATGCATGCACAATTTGGCAACTCCAAATTCAACATGTTTTTGGACTATGGGGGGGGGGGACACCAAAGTGACATGCGGGGAACATACAAACTCTACACACATGCAACCCTGGCAGTCACTCAAACCCTGGTCCCAGCAGTGTGAGACAACACTGCTAGCCACTACACCACCATGCTGCCCCATTCTCAGCATTTCATAATAAGAAAATGAAAAGAAAAAAATACTGGAAAATGTACTAGGAAGACTTCACAGTAACTTCCATCCATCTACCAACTACTTTGGACAGCGTGGAGTCTATCCCAGGAAGCATGCTGACAAGCTGCAAAGTTTCTGGGAGAATGTCCTTTGGACTTATGAGATGAAACTGGAGCTTTTTTGGTAGGTCTATAAGATTCTAACAGGACTGGATGCTGTTCAACCAAATAGTTACTTCAGCATTAGTTCGAATACAAGAACTCATGGCCATAGGTGGAAATTAGCGGGAGAACATTTTAAGGTGGATTTGAGGAAGCACTTCTTTACACAGCGAGTTGTTAGAGTATGGAATAGTTAGGGTAGTGCAGGCTAAAACCTTGGGTTCCTTTAAATCAGAGCTAGATAAGATTTTAACAACTCTGAGCTATTAGTTAAGTTCTCCCCAAATGAGCTCGATGGGCCGAATGGCCTCCTCTCGTTTGTATATTTCTTATGTTCTTACGTTCTTATGTTTAATGAATATCAAGGCATCCTGGAGCGAAACATACTGCCCAGTGTCAGACAGCTCAACCTTGCAGGTCATGGGCCCTACAACATGATAATGACCCAAAGCACACACCTAAATGTACTAAGGAATGGCTGGTAAAAAAAAATATGTATAAAAAAAATAAAACATTGGCCTCTTCTTAAATGGCCCTCTCTGAGCACCTATGGAAAGTTCTGAAAATTACAGTGTGGAGATGGCACCCTTCAAACCTGTGACAGATAGAGCACTTTCCTCATGAAGACTAAAGGCCAAACTACCTGTTGACAGATGCAGAAGCCTCATTGCCAACTACAGAGATCACTTTTTGACACTGATTGTTGCTAAAGGTGGTGCAATAAAATATTAAGTTGAGACTACCATCTTCTTTTAACATGCCATCTTCATTTGTTTTATTATGCAAAATATTCAGTTGAATCAAAAATCAAAAGCAATGTCACATTTGTAATTATCATGTAATAAAGATGCCATTAACTTTTGCCAGTTTCAAGGTATTTCAGAGATTGGGTTCTTTTTTTCGTGCATGGGTACCACCAAATTTGTCCACAACTGTATATACACTCACCTAAAGGATTATTAGGAACACCATACTAATACAGCGTTTGACTGCCTTAATTCTACATGGCATTGATTCAACAAGGTGCTGAAAGCATTCTTTAGAAATGTTGACCCATATTGATAGGATAGCATCTTGCAGTTGATGGAGATTTGTGGGATGCACATCCAGGGCACGAAGCTCCCATTCC
>JAODKN010000050.1:4938192-4949518 GCA_026774425.1 Petrocephalus zakoni | reverse complement strand
ACCTGTGAGGTGGGATGGATTATCTTGGCAAAGGAGAAGTGCTCACTAACACAGATTTAGACAGATTTGTGAACAATGTATGAGAGAAATGGGTCTTTTGTGTATGTAGGAAAATTTTCCGATGTTTGAGTTCAGCTCATGAATAATGGGAGCAAAAACAAGAGTGTTGCGTTTATATTTTTGTTCAGTGTATATGGCGGGGGGGCAGAGTGTGGCTGTAACCGGAAGGTCCCCAGTTCAAGCCCAGCTTAACCCCAAGCTCCCTGGGCGCCCTTTTAGGTGGCTGCCCTTCCCGGTCATTTTTTTGTTTCAGTCATTTCCTAAATTTATTGGTGTGTCAGTACTGCTACCTACTTTGGTATATCTCATTCTTTATTAAGGCCCAGTAGCTCTCAATGGGGGTTAAGTCAGGCAATGAAGGGGGCCAGGTCATAATTCAATCACTTTTAAAGCCTCTCTTAGCCAGTCTATGCAGTCCTTTGTTGCATGGGAAGGAGCATTGTACTGCATGAATATCATAACCTTTTTGAAAGCTGTGCCAGTGTCTGGAGACAGTATCTTCTAGAATTTGGCAATAGATCTTGTTAATTATAATACCATCTGGAAGTATGAAAGGTCCAACAAGTTCATCACTGATAACTGCAGCGCACATCATCACTCCACCACCACCTTGTTGGTGCTTGAAGAAGGTGTCCAACCAAAGGCCCATCTACCTGCTCCATCAAGAGTTACTTTCATCTCTTCTGTTCCTTGTCAGTGGCATGTAGCACACTGCACCCAGTACTTCCAGAGATTCCGGTCAGATTGTGGTTTTGAAACATGGTGGCACTTGATGCTAAAATGTTTTTGGAAGTCCCCCCTTTAATTTGACACATATATTTGGCAGTTAATATTAACTTCCTTTCTCTACATGCTTCTTCTGTCCTCTTTGTCAGTTGGCAACAAAACACTTGACTGTACAGTAATGATGTTTTAAAAGTTTAGCAGTTTTGATGGTTTTGCATCCCGCTGACAAGCACTTTACTATTTAGTTTTTTTTTTGCTCTTTTCAATGAAAGTATCTATGTTTTCCTATGTTTTACTATTTTTCACCAAATAGAAAGTATTCAGAACAAATAATGAACATGCTTAATTAGCTTGATTAGAGAGTCATCTGGACGGAAAATATTGTTCAGAAGAGAAGATAATAATTCTGCACACAGTGCAATAGCTCCAGTCACTTGCAACTTAGAGACTGATTAGAACACGGGCTTGAGGTTTGAATTTCTGAATTCGACTTCCTATTGAAGCAAATTTCAAAGTGAAATTAAAGTTGAAATTGAAATTTGAAATTAAAACTGAGAGATGCCCAGGTCTTTTTTCGTGAGCAGACACATATTGCTGACATGTAGATTGCTGATATGCAAAAGATGTGTACATTATCTGTACATGTAGACATTGAGATTTCTGTCCATCCTCAAGCCACTTATCCAATAAGAGTGGTCAGGCAGCGAAGGGCACCGTCTGCCCTGGATGGGTTTTCAGTCAAATGCAGGGTGCACACATTTTCACACTTTGGCCAATTTAGAGAAAGCAATTTACCTAACTGCATGTTTTTTGGACTGTGGGAGCCCAGACAACATGGCTGAATATGCAAATTACATACAGAGAGAGCGTAAACAGGATTCAAATCCAGAACCCTGGAGGTACAATATAACATTGCAACCCAACATTCAACCCTGTTTCTTAGACTTATATTGGTAATTCAATAGTCACGGTTCATCTGTGGCCATTGTGTAATATTTTTACATATATATTATTGAATTAGTTTGTTATTTCATTATGTTAACTGATAACAAGCTGCAACCACATTTCAACAGCTTATAGTCTCAGTACTTTGGTGAACAACTATTCCTGTAATGAGAACATTTGGAGACAGAAGAATATGGAGTGTGTGGTGAGAATGTAGAGACTGTGTACAGAATGTGTAGGAAGTACATACAATGCCTGTAGGAAGAAGGTGCTAATAGTATGAAAGTGAATACAGAGTACTGTAAATGGAGTGTGTAGGAAGAATGTATGTGGAGCCTATAGAACATGCAAGGATAGTATAGAGAGTGCCTAGAAAGTGTATATAAGCCAGGAGAGGTAGGGGCAAGAGTTCCCAGCGAGGTTGAGGCTAGAGTCCCCTGTGAGGTAGGGGCAGAAGTCCCTGTGAGTTAGGGGCAAGAATTCCTGGTAAGGTAGGCACTAGAGTCCCCAGTAAAGTATGGGTTAAAGTCCCCTGTGCTAGAGCTACTGCCCTTTGAAGTAGGGGCTAGAGTCCCCTGTAAGGCCAAAAGCATATTAAACAAAAAAAATGTTCATGGTGGGGGCAACTCTGTGGATTGAGACTCAGAAGGAGGTCAGTTCAAATCCTGTAGTCGGCAGAGTGATCCTACCATTGTGCCCTTGAGCAAGGCCCTTAACCCCAATTGCCTCGGGGACTGGTTGACCCTGCTGTCTCCTCTGCACTAGTTTCATGAAGTGGCCTCCTGGGATGCTTTTATAGCGGTCCAGAAGGAGGTCCCAAATACACGCTGAGCACTGATGGCTGCTTTTCCTTCACTCGCTGGTCAAACCCCTAGCAGACCATTTCTACTGGGTTTAGGTCAGGTGGCCAGGTCATGTGATGTGGCACTGTCACCCTCTGGTGTGTTCAAACCTGTGTTCAAGCAGAAAGGAAATAACTGAAAGATTAAAATGGCTAAAAACAAAATGCAAGAGCAGTGGAAAGAGATTCCGCACGGCGCTATAAAGAGATTCCGCACAGTGCTATCTGCCGACACCCACTGCACTTATATAATGCTATTTTCGTCAGCCTGACTTTCCTCGCCGGTTTACTTATTTGCGGGCCTGCGGTCATTTCAGGTGATATGATGCAGGATATTAAAAGAAGTGTTTTCTTTTAACATAGGCGTATGTGATCCATACTTATAGGTTTAACAAGGCAGTCATTAAAAATGATTAATCCTAAAGTAAAGAACACCTGAATTTAAACTGGGGTCTATTAGTGTTAAGGACAAGCTGACAGTAATTATCTAAAAGATAATATTCATCCATTTTCTATATGGCTTGTCCCGTGCAGGGTCATGGGGCGTCCGGCGCATATCACAGAAACAATGGCCACAAGGCAGGGAACAACTCAGGATGGGCCGCCATTCCATTGCAAGGCACGTTCACATACCATTCAGTCACACATACAGACTTACAATTAGGCAATATGGTAACTCCAATTCACCTTAGCATGTTTTTGGACTGTGGGGGTAAATGAGAAAACCCAGACTGCACTGGGGGAGCATGCAAACTTTGCACACATACAGACAGGGTAGGGAACTCAACCATAGATAATCATACCTGCCCCTAGAGTTTGACAGTCAATAAGTCCTTTTTTTTTTTAAGGTGGCTCTTATTAACCATATTTAAATAGTTGCAACACATTAGTTTATACCAGGGTTTTTTACACCAGGGTTTTCACTTTTTTTCCAACAAAAAAAAAGGGAGTGGCAACTATAAAAGTTACCAACCTGGGGAGTGGGGGGGGGGAAACAATATGAGTTGTTGACCTGTGGGGGCCGAGACAGTACCAGTTTCTGTACAGAAGGGGGTTTGGTTGGTGACGGTGATAGTTGATGGTCTGGGGCGACATAAAATTCCGTGTGTACACAAGTTTGAAAAGCTCTAAATGGAGAGTGATTGGGCAGAAACTCAAAACAAATCTGTAATTAATTTGGACCTTAACCACCACCTGAGTGATTAAATGTGGCCACTCTCATTTTAGTTTTGGTATAACCCAGCAAAGGAACTCCTATCTCGAGATGAAAAGTTCCATGTTCCTGTTTGATGGGTTGGTGTATTCCAATCTGCTCTCAGCTTCCTCGGAGCGCACTGCAGCGATCCGGCCTTGCCATCCTCTGTATCTGACGCCGCCGCATGACACAGACACTAGGAAATGCGTTATCCTCACCACTGTGGCTGAAAAATCACACATAGGTATTTGCCACATCCACTTGGGTGTTGCCCTTAGACCTGTGAATTGCAAACTCCAAATAAGGTAATGAGGGAGGGATGACCCTGCTAGATTTCTCTGGACCTTCATTCCCTCGTTAATATCGCTTTTTTATTGGATCAGCTACACATATCAGATAACGTAACATGCTACAGCTTACATATTATCATGTTCGCTTGGACAACATAAAAGAAAAATACATGTACCTGTTAAGTAGATGAACTGTGTTGAAGCTGGTAAATTGAAAGAATATGAAACCACTGGGGTAACATAAGGTATTATACGTTGAATTTCGGTTTGAAATTCACTATGAACTGGAATATTGAATTAGTGCAATAAGCCGAAAAAAATGATTCGCAGATGAGAGCACAGATACATAATCGAGGGATGCATTTGTATACAACAAGAATCGAAAGATACAGTGAAATTTCTTATGCCTTCTCTAGGTCTAGGGTCTGTGCAAAATGCCCCTCCCACCCCAGCTGTGGAATTATTAGGCTACGATGACGCTATGCTGAAACCCCATTCTGCGGAAGCAAAGAGGCCCCTTTTCCTTAAGATGACATGATGGAGGCTGGGGCCTTTAGCAAGGGAACTCTGGTGGCAAACTCGAGAATCTACCTTTCCCTGCCGATGACACGGGGGCTTGGAGGGCCTTCACCTCGTCGGCCCCCACCCACAACTTCCTGCGCGTCGCCATCCGGCATGCGGCAACCGAGGGGTTTTCTACGGCTCTGCCACCACGAGTCATCCAGGCCTGGGCTATGAGTCTGCAAAAAAAACACACACAAGGGAACAAGGGCCTCAGCTTTCTGTTTGACTCTCCAATTTCGCTCATGGGACAGGATGAGCCGAAACAGCGGGGAACACACCGCCACGATTTTCCCCTCAGAAAAAACGCCAGTGTACCCCAAAAGCCCACAGCATCAACCGGAGATGCTCATGATAGAATATAACACATACATGTCAGAATCATATCAAAGTTACTTCAAATGGTTGCACAGTGTTGTGCTGTCTCGTGCTGTTAGTCATGTTGCATAAAAACATGAGTCACTGATTGTAATCCTTTAGCCCACCAAAAAGGTCTGATTATTAAACACCTGGTGTGTCATATTTGATAGCACAAGGTAAATGGTGACACATGATAACCCATTCACGCAGACAACTAATTGTTTAAATCTTTGCTACTTACATAATAGCTGTATTTTTTATGAACTTTATCAGTAATAATAGTAGCTTGCATGCAACAGCTTTTCGCTCATAGACTTTAGGCTTATCCTGACAGTTATAAAACTCATCCCAATAATTCTTTTTTATTTCTTTTGGGATATCATATTCCATACCTATTCTGTGACTTCCCTGGATTCCCAAATTCATTTCACAATCTCAGGCTACTCCAAAATATGTGTATTACCTCTCACCCTCCCTTTTATCTGATTTCTGATTAGCCTTTTATTTTCAGTTGTGAGTTGTTCTCCCATTGTTTTTTTTTTATTATTTATTTAACTTTATAGTTTTGTCAAATCGTTTGCCAAATAGTGGGCCCTCACTCACTCTGTTCTGCAGGATTTATTTTTAATTTAACTTTAATATTTGTCAAATTGGTTGCCTAACGACGGCCCTCACTCACTCCTTGGGATATTGTTGGCCAGCTCATACTTTCCCTCTTACGATTTACCTCAGAATCACAGCCCCATGACTAACATGTATTCGAAATTCCTTCTGTGCAATATTTGACACATCTCTTCATACGGAACATCTCAAACGATAACCACACTGCTAACTGATTATGCACATCTGACATCATGACCGGCTAATCAAATTCCGCTGATGTGTGCATCATGGAATTTGCCTAAAAACAAAATGAGGTTGTTCTTATATCTGATTTCAGGCATCCCACGCCGATAAAGATAGCATATTAGTATCCAGTATTACTAAATTACTTTAAATTATAGAGTAATGTGGCTGACGCATTACTCACCTTATAAATGTATACATCTGAAGGCATACAAATTACATATTCTCACGGGTTCAGCAGCAGGGACACTCTAAGAGTTCAACCTGCAACTTTGGGACTTCAGCAGCCATACCGCTTGCATTTCAGGCTAGGTAATCTATCCGAAGTTGATCAGGTTTGGACCTGGCTAGTACTGGGAGACCATCTAGGAAAGCTGGGCTGCTGCTGGAAGAGGTGATGGTGTGGCCAACAGGTTAGCCCATCCTGTGGTCTGTGTGGATCCCAGTGCAGGGATGGGGACAAATGTGCTGTAAAAATGGTGCTGTCTATTAGATGGGATGTAAAACAAAGTTCCTGACTCTGTGAGGTAAGGTCTCTGGGCATCATTTGAAAGTGTAGGGGTGGTACCCCAATGCCCTGGCTAAGACTGCCCACTTTGTTGGCCTCTTAATCATCCCCTATATCTAATTATAGAATTCTCTCCTGCCGGTTCACATCATTAGCTAGTGTGTGGTGAGCATACTGGTGCAGAATGGCTACTGTCACATCATCCAGGCGGGGGCTACACAGTGGTGGTGGTTGAAGTGGCTCCCCATTGGTTCTCTAAATCCCTTTAGGTGTCTTGAAAAGTGCTATATAAATGTAACAATCACATTCATTCATGCTGCTTACACCTCTAGGATATGTCCATCGATGCATATGATCACCAGCTAGCAGTCTGACGTACTGAAATAGTAAAAGAGTATGCCAGAATATTTTAGTAAGGAATCTGCAAAGCAAATAGACACCCGAGCTATGGAGGAGGCTTATTAAGTCTTTATTGAGGGTTTTACTTTCACTTTCTAATGGATGATGATTTTAGTACTTGCTTTTAGATGATACCTAGGTCTGGGTGCTTTGATCATGAATGTTTAAATGAATAAATAAATAATATGTATTCCCTTTCTGGTTCATGGATATTACAGGAGGAATCTCTTCATATCACAGGCAATACAGTGCACCCTGTACCACCCTGATATGTGTTGCAGTAATAATACACAACTGTCAATATGCCCCATGGGATATATCTGTACATTACAAAGTCCCTTTTAATATCTATCAGTACACCTGTCGACTTCTAATTCTTCTTCTCCAAGTGAGGTTAGTGGACAAGGTGTGCGGCTTTCAAAGCACGGTCATGTGACTGAAAACGAGTGGCCTTTTATCTAGGAAGGCTAATCTCACAGGCAGAAATCATCTAGAGAAATATATAAAACAAATTAAAAAAGGGTTCCTCCACTTTGATCTGGTCTGAGATAAAACTCTTCATCCAATTTCAGTTGGATTGCATCAAAACGCCCGAAGAAGACCGAGACCGAGCCCGAAGCATGACTTAGTCATCTCAGAAGTCCCCAAATGACTGCAAAGGTATGCTTGTGTGGGTGGCCCACAAAAAGGAAGGTTACCTTGTTTTGTTTAGACACACATTGCCTGCTTGGGTACGTAGCGGCAGAGTGCCGATTCACAATGAAAATGATCTTTTTTTTTTCTTCTTACTTTCCTGCACGGTGTGCCGATTGCGCATGTTGCAAACGCTGCTTCCTTCCCCACACGCGCGCGCACACACACACACACACCCCAAACTCACGTAGCTGGCCAGTGGAAAAGAAAAATGAATTACTCATTGATCCCTTATGCCATTTTCCAGGTCTGAAGGAGTGGTTTGCCAAGGACACGAAGACTACATATATAAATAGGTAAGCTCTGCACCTGGTCAAACTACAAACCGTTCAAAAGCTTGGCTATAACTATCTGCATCACTGTGTCACTCTGGGATCAAACTGGGCACTATGGAATTTCTCCTGTATTGCATTTTAGCTATTGGATCCAATGTTGTGATGGGCTTTCCCAATGGGCGACCGATGGTCCAGCAGGTGCAACTGGAATTAAAAAACTTCAAAACGAACTTACTGGTGAGTTTTTAAGCCTAAATTATATATATATATATATTGCGATGTTTATTGTGCAAGTCGAAAAGAGCCATTTCTGCAGTGAAGATAAATCATTGTACTACAATTAATGTTCTTTTCTTCTCTTTATAGCACAATGACGTGATGCTGCACACGCCACTTACAGACAAGTTAAACGTAGGTGCAAACTGGAACCTCAGTCGCCACAACACAAGGGGATGGGGGATATATTTCTGAGCTGGACCATGCACTTGTTAGGAGCAGCTTTTTTTCCTGGACACAATGATAAAAGTACTTGATGAGGCCGGGGCTACTTTCACAAATGCTTTTGAGGTTGGTGAGCTTAGGAAGTCTTAGAAAGTCAATGAGTCACAGCAAGTTTGTTCACCCGCAACACCGACCGTGGGTGTACGTTTTCAAAGAAAATTATGTGCAAGGATGTTTGCCTGAAGACAAATCAGTAGATTAAGAAGAAAACTGAAAGAAATATATTTTAGGATCTTTTCAGTGAAAAGTTGCTTTACGAAGCATTACCGTAATCTGCAAGCGCTCTAGCTTATTGTAAATGCTTTCACTCAAAACAGATTTGCTCAAAAATGTAGTGACTCACCAGGGTAAAAAAATTAAAAGCCAGCAATATATGTTAACTGTTTTGCATATATCTCTCTATATATGTTTCATTTTATGCATCTTCAAGAGATTTTAAGTTTGGCAAAACAACATGGGAAGAGTCATTTAGAAAATAAATTTTCAGGGTAATGCAATGCAGAAAACACATCTCCAGAGTTGCATACCTATATCCTGCAGGGTCCAGTAGAGAGCTGTTGAAAGTGACCTCCAGGGAGAGATCTATGTGGCCTCACCCAGAATCTAAACAAAACACTATTAAAATTTAGAATTCCAAGTAGAGATTTTACAGTGTGTCTGTTTTTATAACTGAACCGCTCTTTCCAGAATTCTTTGTGTGGTGCAGTTAATCTGTGAAATTCAGTAAATGCTGATATTGAATATGTGAAAGAAGAGAAAACAATGAACATTGAATGTTCTTGGTCTTTTACTGATACATTTGCAGTGATCTTTGCAGTATTAAAATATTGACACGTTTCCTATAAAGGCTAGAGTTCTTTAAAGGCACATAGGGCTGAAATCTATGTCACAGTTTAGACTTAAGATATCCGCAAAAAATTAGCTGACAGTAATATGTTGAAAGATATTAAATTCGAAAGGCTAGTTTGTCTCAGTTTCAAGAAAGGTATAATCACTTTCTGTAATGAAAGCTGTGAGTCTGTGAAACGTTGGCCAGTGAGATTGGTGCTCCCTTGTCTGCGGTCTAGTGACCAAGTGCCGTCGGTTTTCTGCCCATGCAGACGTGCTGCGCGGTCAGCGCCCTTAAGTGCTTCGCGAAAGGCCTGCCGCAGCTCCCGGTATCCAGCACCGCCAGGAAGGTCAAGACGGCTCTCCACAAAAACCTCCAGAAGAAAGTCATTGTGAGTAGCCCGACAACTCCTCTGCCGTGCATTCCACCGTCAGTCTACGCGCGATTCCATTCCCAAAGCCCGGAATGAGCACTGACGGATATCCTTTGCTTATTTACTTTGTAGCAAAACAGCGTGAGAGACTGCAGTGTAAATGAATCTGAGGTGAGCAATTCGTTTTATTCATAATATTTATTTTTTCATAGAATTGCTTAAAATGCGGGATGAACCGTGCACTTGGTAAAACCCCGTAAGACCGCAGCAGGAGGAAAATTAGTTTTCTCGTTTGCAGTGGATCTTATAGTTGCGTTAAAACAGTTCCTAACACAATCGACTGGGTGTTTTTTTAAATGCATTTCCAGCCGCAATTCGTGTATGAACACGGTCGTTTCCTTCACAGAATGCGGACAAAGCAAAATGCAGTGTGTGTGAGTCATACGATAAAAGAAGCAGCAAGGAGTTCATCAAGGAGCTGGAAACGCTGCTTCAGATGGTGAGTTTCGCCGCGCCGTTTTTTGGACGCAGGCTTTTGGTCATGCCCTGCCCTGCACGGCCGGCACTGACATTACTACTGTATGCGATTATAGACGCTGGAAAGGCTGAGCTGAAGGCAAGACCGGTATGCAAACAGGATGCCAAGACACTATTCCACAAAGAAGACGAAGAACGTGTAAATCAGAAGTTCCCCATCAGTGTAAAACTTATTTATTCATTATTTATTAACATGCTTTATGTTAGATTTTTTTATATGTTTTATGTTATATTTCTGCTGCTGAGCTTGGAGTTTATGAAATATTATTAGCCAAAAAATCAGATCTGTATTTTACCTTAAAAATGAGAAGTTTCTATGGAATATAAAATGATAGATACATTTTATTGATCCAAGGGGAAAAATCTTTTAAACATAAGTGGTCCTGTTGACAATGGGGGCCGCTACTTCTTGCATGCTAAGCGTGCTTTTAATCCTTTAAACGACAGTCACTGCATAAATGTACCACAATGCTGCGAGAATTGGTAAATAATAACAATCCCCAGAAAACAATTTTGACCAGCGTACAATCAAGACTGGTACAGGTTTACTCCAAATAATCAGCATGTAAAATGTCTCAGCTTTGTTCTCCAGCGCCACCAAGTGGAATACGAACGCAATGTCAGGAGAGCAGGGCCGAAACCATTGTTATTTATTTGTCTAGACTGGGCCGTGGGAAATTATCCAATTTAACTTAATTGGTCTAAATGTTTTATAACATTTTTGGTTGGTGGTGTGCCGTGGGATTTTTTAAATGTTGAAAGGTTGAAATACACTGGTCTAGATTACCAAGAAGCGCTAAGCCATGTAGTCGCGTCTTTCTAGGGAGACAAATCCGAACTTCACTTCGGCATTATTTGCGTTGCTCGGATTACGTCATATATAGAGAAAATAAATATCTCATAATGAGATAGACAACAGTTTGTATCATGATACAAAAAACGGCATGATGAAGCCCATCTTTATGTTTTCATTGTGTATATACTGTCATTGTATTTATTAATAAAATGATTTAAATACATTTCTGTTGCAATTTGGTGATACAGGGGTGTAATGGACTGTAATGCAAAGGGAGCACTTAATTTAAGCATCCATCCATCCATCCATCCATCTCAAAACCACTTTTCCTGGTGGTGCCATAGGGACAGCACACCAAGCGCATCACAACAGATACCAGTCTCCAAGGCCACAGACACTGGGTCCTTCTAGGGCAGGGGTGCCCAGTCTTATCCGCAAAGGGCTGGTGTGTATGCAGGTTTTCGGGATAACCTTTAGATCAGCTGTTCAAACCCAGGTGTGAGGACTCTTTGGCTAACACTATGTAACAAATTTTTATTTTTATTTTGTTCCTGGGTACAAAGTGTGTTTTCCTAACCCGTTATGGCTAAA
>JAODKN010000050.1:4899595-4919520 GCA_026774425.1 Petrocephalus zakoni | reverse complement strand
TCTTCACTCTTTAGCCTATAAACAGCTTTATAAACGTAATAAAACTGTAGTTTGAAATGAAGTTACATTTCTGCAAATTTGATATTAAAACAGACATTGTATATTTATTTTGCTTATTGGTAATGTTCAGTGGTCTTGTAATCATTGTGTCAGAAACAGAAGTTTAATAGCAAACAAATATCGATCCGGAATATCGGTTATCGGACACATAAGCGAGCAAATAATTAGTATCGGTATCGGTAATAAAAAAATCTATATCGGTCGATCACTATTTGACTATATATAAAACTTACTACAGTCACGTTATGGCCATTAAATATTTCAACAGTGCCTCAGCATCTACCAGATTACAGAAACAGGGACTTTATTCTGGTTATATGAACACAAGCATGTAGCAAGTCCAATATAATGCAGTGCCTTCACATTGTACTGCTTTGATTTTGCATTTTGAAAGCCTGGGTGAAGCATGACTCCAGCTTGGCTCGCCACGTTAGTCGGCTCGCTCGTTACAAAAAAGTACCTTGAAAATCAGCTCTTCTGGGTTGACAGCCCGGTTTGGAGCAGCCAAAACTAGATTATCAAGCTTTGTTGAGATAAAATTTATATAATTAGGCTAAAACATGCAAACAAATAGTTCGCTAAGCTGAGGGAGGTGTGGTGATCAGTCAGACTGATACAAATTTCTGGAAGGGTAGAAAAGGAACTTAAAACTTAAATATATTTTAAAAACCTCTGAAACAAACCAAATAAATGTGGGCCAGCACAGCTTATTTCACTGTGTCAGACTGGATGATGATGCACTAAGTACAGCATTTTTTAGTGCCGTATTAGATTTACAGTTATGTGTTATTAGTATTAGATGTAATACAGCATGTTGCTTTTGCACATGAGCAGTGTATCTCTTGGCAGGAAAAGTGCACATCAGACTTGAAAGTAAACTACATTTATTTATCAGACACAAAATCTAAAGCATGTTGCCAAGTTCCTCCAGCATACAGCAAATCTAACCATGCCTACTGCCAACATTACTTCATAGCATTTGTTGCAGATTTAATCCATGATCTTATCGATCATGCATACAGAAACCCCATATTACACACTATAATTATACAATTATATTCTGAACGTGTCCTCAAGCTTTTAAAAGCTGCTCTTATTAAGCCAAATCCATCACCGAATCTGGAAACAAACGCTTCATGGCTATTCAACATTTTTGCCAAAAGCATTAACACAATGCATTCACCAGTGTTTTTTTTTTCCTTTTTCCAGTCTAAAAAGGTCTATGATATGTTTCAGTCTGGGTTTAAATAGCAACTTAGAATAGAAACTGAAACTGTCTAGATGACTTTCTCTTCTTTTCTCACCTGGGAACTTCTCAGAACACCCACAAATACCCCAGAAGGGTCTGTTGATCTCAATGGATCTCTTGTTTCAGGTCTTAACAAAAAGTTGCCAGTTGGTTTGAGTAAAGGGTTACAGTGTTTGTTTTAGCACTATGGATAGAGGGGGAAAACAAAGGAGACCATGTGACCAGTCACATGGCGAATGGTACCGTGTCCTGGATGTTGAAGGTGACCCGCGGACCCGGAGACGAGGCATCCACCCGGATATCTGGAAGGTCATCCACATCACCTATCCTTGAGCTGTGGAACCAATGAAGGTTAGACTTAATGCCCTCTCCAGTTATAATAATAAAGATATTTCAGGGCCACTGACACTGCCCAGGAAGAATATTATGCATTAACCACTAATGCTATAAAAAAAGCTTGAGGTATGAGCAATTTGCAGGTTACCTCATAATGGACATTCAGAGCTGACAAAGTTTCTCCATGTTACTTTGTAACGAACACTCATAGCTGCTGACAATACAGCAGATTACCTTGCCCTCTCCATCTTCTTTAAGGGGGGCCTCCCAGTGGTGGAAATGCTCTTTGATCGGTTACTTGGCTTGTACCCCAGACCCCATTTGTCCTTCAAAGATGCAGCCTGTGGAACATCAGATTGGTGAGACAGATCTCTGCAGTTGCTCTTATAATGTCCTTTTATTTTGACTTTTACTTGCTAAAAGCAACGCACAAGCTATGCAAAAGTTCCCTTAGTTAGGAGCTCTGACTAATTCTCATGTCACATTGAATAACAAGCGCTAACTATTTGCACAACTGTGTTTCTTTCTTACATTTACCTAATATTTATTTTATACTTTTAATTCAAGAGAATTTATTTTCAATGAACATTCTGCATGAAGGGACTGGATGCTTTACTGTAATAAACAAGGGGACATTCCTTATCCTCCTAGTTGAGTTGTGTGGCTCAAATTAACCTTTAACACTGGGCATTTTTAAGTGAGCTGGAAACACTTATCGTGATGTCTGATTTCCTCAACGCCCCCACAGGCTCTCACCCTCATGCTGGATCTCCTCAGCTTCTTCCTCACATCTCTCCTGATGTCGTTCACCGCCACCGACTCCAGCTGCTGGTAGCGCTGAATCTCCTGGTTAATGGTGCCCTCGCTTGCTCCCAGTTTCCTGGCAGGCGAGTACAATAAGTAGCAAATATGGTGGCGCAGACCTTTCAGGACAAAAAGATTTCTCACAAAGGCGAAATTCTAGGCGACCGTGGCCTCCATGCCTACTTGAGGTCGTCGATGACCCTGGCCTGTTCATTGAGCTCCCTGATGTCCACAAGCCTCTTGGTCATCTTGCGACCTCGTGCATCACCGATCTGGTTCCCCAGAGCAGCCTGTCGCCTGTAATCGACGGGTTCCTGTATGGACAATCATACGGCAGTGTGCATAGCGGTGAAGACCATAATGTTCCTGCCATTGGGCATTTCTTCAGAATGAGATGTGATGACCAGGTGTTACATGCCTATTATTATATGCTAGTTTTATTATATAAATCATCCAAGCATAAGCAGATGTACAATCGCGTCAACAACAATAAAACTCTAGATGCAAATCACAAGGTCATCCTTGACCTCTGAAAGGTCATGCTATAATATAATTATTCATATGGTTCTATAATTATATACTATTCTGCAAACTTTTATTTTGTATTTTTTTTTGGCCGGGGGGGGCAGCAAATTAACATCCTGTACAGTGCCTTGCAAAAATATTCACCCCCCTTGCCATTCTCTGTATCCTGTTCCTATACAATCTGGAATTTAAAAGGAATTTAATTTTGGGGGGGGGGGTTGTATCTTTTAATTTATACAACAGAATTACCACTTTGCAGATGCAAATTATTTTTTCTTGTGAAACGAACAAGAAATAAGAAAAAAAAAAGAAAACATGAGCGTGCATAACTATTCACCCCCTCCCAGAGTCAATACTTTGTACAGCCACCTTTTGCAGCAATTACAGTGTCAAGTCTCTTCAATTTTAAATTCCAGGTTGTAAGGAAACAAAATAGAGAGAATGCCAAGGGGGTGAATACTTTTGCAAGGCACTGAACATTACTGCTGACTTTGTTCATTTGTCCAGAATAGCTGACCAGCCAGGTGCCAACATGCCCCACAGAGATTCCCTGTTATCCAGCACCCCTTTACCGGTATATACCTACAAGTTTTTTCCCCTCCATCTGGCATTTTAACACCAATGACTTTTGAAATGTATCACGTAATTTATCACATCTGCTTGCAACCCGTTTTTATTTGCAAATTTTTGGCTAATTCTGAACAAACCCACTAACCATGTTAATTTTTAAGTTCTTTGGTGTTACTGTGCTCGTAACCACACAAATACTTGGGACACACTGAAAACCACAGCCTGTTGTAAAGTTGGCTTCAGGGCTGACTATAGGATTTTTAAAGGTGGGGGCCATAATTCATACAGAGGGGCCAATGATTTTGCTTGGATCAATGAGTGACAGGGGCGGGGCACTCTGGCTGCCAATCAGATTCCATCTCTGGCCACTGCCCCTGTGACCTAGCCCCTGTGTATGACCATGCTTTGCATCTCACTGTCCTTGGAGGCAACCGGATTACTGACCGCATGAACAGGGGGGAACGTGCCATCTGCCTCATCTTCATCCGACAGGTCGGCCATGTTGATAGAGCTGAGGTCGGCAATGTCGTCCACTTCCTCCTCGCCAGTCAGCGATGTGAGCGTGTTCCCCAGGGCATTGAGGCGTTTGCCAATATTGGGGTCCATGTGGACGTCGATGCCGCACATCTTCCACAGGACGTTCAACGTCCAGGTGCCCGCGCTGCTGCTCTCTACAGGCGACCGCCAGAATTACAGGTTATGCACAAAAGCAGACACACACACACTCATAGCGTGTGTGGTGAGTGTTCCTAGTGTTCCTGTCTTCACAGGAACTTTCCACTGACTAAGGTCTATTTTTAAACGTTTACTATAATTTACAGATACACCTACACATGCATTCTCAGCCACAAATCAGCCGCCCACATACATTACTCGTGGGAAACCAAGAACATGCACCCTCCTCCCCCCACCCCCCATGCAAACACAGCACTGCTCTGCACACCTGCTGACGCCTGGCCTGTAGTTCTGGAGCAGACTTCATACGTGCCGTCCGGAACCACACCTAGGTAACAAAAATCAAAAATACCACCTGCAATTGGAATGGGAAGAAGGCATAGCCCAGAGCTGTATAAAATTAACCTCTGTAATCTGATAAATTATAGTTTCACCACTATAATCTGATAAATCACAGATTAACCTCTGTAATCTGATAAATTGCAGCGTCACACTGTAATCTGATGAGTCACGGATTAACCTCTGTAATATGATGAATTATAGCGTCACCGCTATAATCTGATAACAGATTAACCTTTGTTATATGATAAATTTTAGCCTCGCTGCTGTAAACTGATAAATCACAAATTCACGGCTGTAATCTGATAAATTACAACTGCTGTAATCTTACCTACATTTACACTGTAGTGGCATTAATGATGTATTTACTCATATAAGGAAACATCAGCGACGCTAGTTTGTCCTGAACCTATTTTGACATTGGAGAGTGTCAGCACATGAGGAGAATAGCAGAGGTTTAAGATCACCAGCCCAAGGACTTACACGCATTCATTACGAGGTCTCCCCTCAGTTCAGGCTTCCAGTCATCCCAGGACGTTTCGAAGCCCTCAGCAAAGCGGATGCAGAAGTTCTTGAAGTGGCCCTTGCTGACCAGCGATTCGGAGGAGCAGGCGGTGATGAGCGTGCTCTCGATGGTCAGCACCAGGGCCGAACCAGTGTCAAAGTCCACACTGTGATTGGTCTGAAGAGGCAGGAGGAGCACACACCAACCAATGGCATTAGACTGCATTTTACTTTGATATCAAAGATATTGTGCATGTATGCCAGTGGTGGGCTGGGTTCCATTAATCTGGAACTATTTTGTTAGTGGATTACAGTTTGTTAACTTTGAAAACCAGTAATGGGCCAATTAGCTTCCACGACATTGAGTTCTGCTAACTGTAAATCCACTAGCATTTTTTCAGGTAAAATGAATAAAGTTTATTGGTCAAAAACATTTGTAAACCATAAAATCATACATATTTGCTCCTGTCTACTGTGTGTCTGCAACATATTATCTAGCATGATTTCGGATGACTACGTATAAACACAAGACATGATTGGTCAATAACTTTAACTTCTGTCGGATTTAAAACGTAAGTGAATTAAGATAAAATGCCTTTACACTGGGCTACCCTAAACTAAGCTGAGAACAGGGGTCTGTATCATAAAGCTGGATTTCTTGCTTAGCCAGGTAATGTGTAGAATTTAAGCTTCCCTTTAAAAGGACTTTATCTTCATTCACTTACATTTAGCCCAGACTACCTTAAATCCAACAAGTTATCTGGCTAACCAAGAAATCCTGCTTCGAGATACAGGCCCCTTGTTGTTTTTCCTGGGTTCTGATTGACAGAGCAATAGACCAATAAAGAGCTGAGACCTTCATTCCTAGTTCTGGGTAAATGGCCCCTTGTTTTTTTGTCCTAAATGAGGGCAAAATATCAGCATGAGCCAGTTGCAAAATAGGGCTTCTCTGACAAAATGGCTCATATTTCGCAAATGGAATATTATAGAACGAAAATTTAAACCCAGATTTATTCCGGAGACAGACTCCAACGATATCCAATTGGGAAAGTCCTGAATATCCCCAGGTAATGGTAATGGTATGGTTTTAAGAGTTTCAGAGACAAAAGCCAAAGTGAAGCTAAGGTCATATAAAAAAAGTTAGCAATTAGCACTTATCATTAGCTTCCACAAAATTTTTTCAGTGTTATCAAATTAGACTATGGAGTTAGCGGAAAAGCCAACTTTTCAGTTAATGGTGCCCACCACTAATGTCTACAAACAAGCTTCTAATCATACATCTGCTCTGTGTGGAGTTTCCATGCTCTCCACATTAGAGGCATAACGTTGTTTTATTTTAAAGCATTTTGTATAGTTTGTTTCAACCTACACTTTCAGAATCAAAATCATGTTTATTAGCCAAGTATGTTGACACACACAAAAAAATTTGGTTCCAGCAGTTGGTGTTTCTGCAGCAATATAGACAAATAAAATAATAAGGGGGGGAATTATAATTCTGTTCAAATTAAAAATGTAATGTGTTTTTTTTTTGCTGTAAGTCTTTTTGAATTTAAGTAAATTCCAGTAAATCAGCTTATCTTTCACTGTATTGAAAATGTTCTGTAGTATGTTCTGTAATGTTCGCAGTAACATTTCAGATTTCGCCATATATTGAAATGGCACTGTATTGTGGCAAAGCTGCTCCAGGTAGTCAGATTTGCTACCACTGTCCAAAAACGTGCAGTTAGGCTAGCTGGGCAGAGTTAAATATGTATATGTGTGTTAATGTGCTCTGGAATTCTGTACAGGGTCTACCCCGCATGGTACCCTATGCTGCCTGGGACAGGCTCCAGGCTCTCCTGTTTCCCTGACAAGCAGGTGGAAGATTAATCTGGTTCACACCATGTTATTATCGCATAATATCATAATAGCATATCCGATAAAGTTTCCACTCTGCTCTAACCAGCAAAACAAACCATTCTTTTCAAAAGATTCGATTAATCAGTCTGCTGGTTGTCATGTGCATGCTACCACCAACCATATGGCATAATCCTGCAGTTTCTGTCTGGAAGAGCTTTCAGCTGTGAATTTCAATTACAGAGTGCCCATGAAGCATTGTTTCAGACTGGTGTTAGACTCCAGGCACAAGCAGTCACCTGAGAGGTGTTGGTGATGGGCAGGCAAATTCCCAGGTCGTTGACTGTGAGCTGCAGAAAGAGGGTGCTGAAGGCCTGGGCTGAGGTCTGCTGGATGCCGGGCAGCTTGTCCACCACTTCCCTGGTGGCCACGTGAATGTCCTTGTTGAGTGCCAATCGCTGCTCGTTCCAGTTGTCGTATGCGGCCTTATAGTTCAGCCAGAAGAGCACAGCTACGGCGAGAACAAATGAATACGGCTCTATCTTACTACGTCCAGTACAGTCCAGGGTTGAAAAACTCTCCTTAAGTGATGGTTGGGATATTCATGAGATCAAAGGCCCACGACTAAATTTAAATGGGTCAGCAAAGAGTGGAAATGAGTGAATGTTTAGGAGGGAGGGTAGGAATGGGGTGGGTCTTCGGGTCTCTGACCTCGGTCGAATGCCACGGGCTGGGCAAACACTATCGGTCGATTTAAAGTGATAAGCACAGCCTCCTTGTCTGAGGAACCACTGATCTCCTCCTGCAGGGCGTTCCGCAGGCCGATCCGTGTCCGGAAATACGCCACCTGGTGGAAGTCCGAGCCAGCCTCCTCGTACACCTGATCAGAATATTGGAAGTGCATCAAATGCTAACAAGCACGCTACAGACCCACTGAGAGAAAAGGATGTGTATAGGAAATCAGAATGTCCACGCCTGGTTTTCACATGTGGAAAGCACCTGATGCGTCCAGAACTAACAAGTAAGAGAAAACTGAGGATGGTCAGTCAGCGCAGAGCTGACATTCAGGGATGCTTACTTGATGCTTGACAATCTGACCGAGTGCCAGATGGAGGTCCACTTGGCACTTCCCAAAGAGCTTGAGGTAGCTGCTGCTGCCAGGTTGAGCTTTGCTCTGAATCCGGTTGGAGAGCTCCAATTCGATCAGGCCCGTCTCGAAGCGGACCGCCCGCATAGAAGGTGTGGTGGCTGTCATTTGGATCCCCTGGGAAAAATGGAGAGTTTCATAGTGCCCCTGAGTTACAGCTAAAAGCATTCATGCGGGAACAAAGTCAATCACACTTTTAGAAGTGCTTCTGACCCGGTTTTGGTGTTTTGGTTAAGTAACCAGTTCAAGTCCCGTAAAAAATCCTCCAGATGCAGCTCATTAACCTCTGTACCAGCACTGGCATACAGTGTCTGGGGATGCATACTTTAAGCATCAGGTCGAGTGAGTGTAGGAAGACCTGGGCATACATACTTTAAACATCAGGTTGAGTGAGTATAGGAGGATCTTGGGCTTGTCACCCTCCGTTGAGACATCATGCTCGTTCCACAGGGGAATAGGCTGCTCTCCTCCTGCCGGAAAAAATCAGGCATACAATCAATCCTCCCCTAGGTGGGGATTTATAGCTATGGTGAAGAAGCACCAGCACAAACCAAATATAGAGCATTCTCAATAAATCTGAAGATACTGCTCACTGCATCCATAGATCCTCACCCCAGAAAATATATATAACAAAACAATAAAAACATGGACAACTATATGTTGCACAAATGTTTTGGCCAATACAAATAACCGTATTTTTGATTAATATTACTCATACCGATAACTGATATTCAATATCTGGCTCTCAAGAGCCACAAATCTGCAGTGAAACTGATATCTGTCATGTTACTTCTTGAGATCTTGTGAATGTGTGCAGAATATACATTCACATATAAAGGAGGCAGTGAGTCATCAGAAAAGTAGCACCAACATTAGAGACTGCTGTGAGGTTCTAAGTGTGAAGATGCTAATGGAATCCCTCGACCTCCACTACGAAAAATGCCCGATTGCCCACACAATGTCTCCATTATTTTAGCAATGTTGTAGTTAGCGTTATTGCTGCTAACTTTAAATACTGACTAAATAACTTTGAATATTGACTAAATGTTAAATATCGGCTGGCAATATTAACACATCAGACCAGTGCAGATATATTAACTGATATATCATGCATCTCTAGTACAATTGCCGTTGGGAGCAACCTGAGACTTTCTGGATGACTTCATTCACTTCCTTCATGAAGACCTTCTGCAAGAATACCAGGTGGTTGAGGAGATCGGTGGTCAGGTTATGCTCAAAAGAACCGATCTGGAGGAAGAATGGGTATATTACATATTAGTCCATCAAACAATGAAATCAGAAGGGTTGTTTAAGAAAAGCGTACATGTTAATCTACTGGATCGCAAATGAATGGGGGCAGGGTCCTTACCTCTGCCTCACAGCGTAGGTAGTTGCCCTGGAGATAATTCCCCTGCTTGGCGGGGCAATCATCAGCGGCCCAGGACTGGTCCAGATGGCTTTCCCGCTCCTCCATGATGTACTCCCCAGACATAGTGACCGGAGGCAGGGTGAGGGTGGCAGAGGACGGGATGGTGGACATGTCCACTGGGGACACCTTGGACACAAACCTTAGTTTGTGGATTGGCAGCTCGAAGGTGAACCGTGTTTGGGCACCTTGATAAAAAGACACAACTGAGTGTATAAAACAGGTCCACATTTTGGCAGTCAGAGAAGCTAGACATGTCACACACATCTGTACTGTAAACTGTAAAGGACCAGTTTAGACTTCCTCAAAACACCGTCCAGAATGAAGAAGTCAGGAAATATTATAGTATATGAACAATGTTCTGAATAGAACCATACCCTGATCAGAAACTTTCACTTAGAAGAAGACAGGGTGATAATTATTTATTACAATCGATTTTTGTCAAAAGACAAGCAAAGCATCAGGAATTAAAAAATTTGACACCTTAAAACTGATGTACTTCATGAATTTATGAAAGAAAACAGAATCAGCTGGTCCCTGGAGCAACTCAGCCAACTACGGGATTCAAACTGGCAACCTTCATATTACAGTCACAGGGTTCTAAGCACACCCATTTCAGTCTTAGATGAACATGGGGTCCCCGGAGTCAGCGGAAGAGGGAGGACACCCACCGGTCACGCCATGGCTCTTCATGCGGCCCATCTTGTACTCGGCCTTGAGCGAGGGCAGCAGCGCTGCCCCGATGCTAATACCGTCCAGCAATGCGCTGAATTTCAGCACTATGGGTTTCTTCTCAAGCCCCTCGGGCAGCTGGGGGAACTCGTTCGCCTCCACCGGCGTCTGGTTTATGCTGGATGACGTCCGGTCTGACTGCTGGGGGGTGGACGTGTCCTCCCGGTTGGGTGGCGGCCTTGTGGGGGGGGGGGTCCACTGTTTATATGCACGGTCCTGCACTAGAGTTTACTCGTGCTGTTTGTCCTGTGTTATTGTTATTGTGTAATGTTGTGCAGTGTTTTTATTTTACTTTTTATTTCACGGTATTTATTATTCAGTGTTTATTTTTCAACTGTTCTTTGTTCTAGCTAGCTAAGCTTGAAAGCAGGGGTAGGCAATCTTATCCTTAAAGAGCCAGTGTGTATGCAGGTCCAAACCCTAGTGTGAGGACTCTTCAGCCAATCAGTCCATTAGTAATATACAAACATACAGCAGCCCATTCTGGATAAGCTTGCCTATCCCTGCTCTAAAGAATTGCTTTTTCATTTCATCAGTGTGGACTGACAATGAAGTGACTTTAAAAACACGCTGGACCAATGATAGAATGAGGGACAGAATGGACCAAAGAGACAGAACAGGGTTAAGGAGGAAATTCAGGTGGAAGATCCCTGGGAAAATGGTTTCCATAAATAGATGGATGGTGACTGTGATTATGAATGCTGATAATAAATGAATAACAAGTGTTAATACTTAATATGAAAGCAATGATGGAGCCAAGGTGGCGGCTGTCGTACTCACGCGGCAGCGGGCTGGCGTATCAGGTCCGAGATCTGCTTGGACAGCTGGTGGGAGCTGCGGACCATCATGCTGTGTAGCGTGGCGGGATGCTGCGGGATGTTGATGATGATGGCGCCCACCTTGCACACTGCCGCGTTGTTGGTCTTGATGCCGCGCTGCGCGCTGTACAGCGCCTGCGACTTGGCAATGTTGCACTTCACCACCGTCCTGCAAAGGCACAGTGGCAGCTCAGTGCCCAGACCCCCCCAAACTGGCCCGCATCAGCCCACGAACTTCTGGGATACGCTACTACACAGACTGTGGGCTACTACTACTGAGTGTAGGCGGTTACCACGGCGACTCAAAGTATGATCGCTATAGTCATAGTTAGCAAAGGCTATTCTGGCCTATAAGCAGACATTTCATTAATTCTCCACATTCACCACTGACAACATTAATTAACAGAGGAAGAAGCAGGTGTAGTGGCTAAGGTAATGGCAAATATTAACGTCTGAAACAAGTCTACTGCAGTACCCTTGAGTACAGTATATACCCTGAATTGCTCAGATAAAATATCAAGCTAAATAGTGAGAAAAACTAAGTTTCTTTGGCTAAAGGTAACAAATAAATGATGAGACTTAAGGGTATATGTGCAGCTGAAGTCCACATTTCATTAAACACAGCATATTTCTCATCTAATTTAACCATTAGTAGTTACTCTACCTATGGTTTTTGATGTCCTAGACGGCACTAACAAAAGCATCCAGACCTTAGCTTTCCTCTTTCTGTGATATTACAAAGCGGAATTTGCAAAAACAAATGCCTGCTTTAACAGAAAATCCAGGATAAGTCTGAATACTGTTGCAAGGACCATGCAGAATAGATCAGGCTAAAGACAAAATTTATCTGCATTTCGTAGACTGGCTCCATAAGGTGGACCTTACCGAAAATGACCCCTCTAACCAGCCTGACAAGACGGCACCACAAACATTAAAAAAACAAAACGAAACAGCTTCTCTGGACAGGTTTCAGCTGTGTGAGTGACAAAAAATTCAGCTGATACAATGAGCTCTCTTTAAATACACGGGGACAGTACGGGCGCAGACATGGAACAGAGAGGCAACAAGGAACCTGATAGATGGTAAAGGCCTGACTGGTGAGATGGGTCTCCGAGGCAGGAGACAGTGCACTGAAGACCCCTCCACACAGGCCAAAGGCTCAGTAAGCCATGCTAGTTACCCATGTCAGCAAGGCTCAAGTGTTACAATCTCAAGCAGGTACATAAGGCTGGTGGTCCAGGTAACCAGCTAGTCATTAATCTTAAGCTATAACGTCACTATTTAAAAACAAATAGTGTTGGACGGTAAGGTATGGAAATCATTATTTAGGTAAATGTCCAGGCAACTAAACTGTGACATCAACAAAATGGCAACCTATCAGCCAATGTAACAACTAGCTACAACAGTATGAAAGTCTACTTGTGAGTCTCTGGAGATGTAACGTCCATAGGGGACTGTCTTTCAGTAGAGAGCCCCATTTTCTGGACTAAGTTCTGCAGGCCACCCGTCTTGGGCAAGCATTAGGTTAGGTGGGCAGACATACATATGCACACACGCACGCATGGACGCACGCACGGACGCACGCACGCTCACGTCTGCACAGAATGGAAGGTACACATCCAGGCTAGCCCCACTAGGGGGAGTAAGAGTGCAAGCCCACGAATGCAGGATTGTCCACATACAGAAATTCTTGTTTTTCTGTGCTGGTAGGAGATGTAGGGAAATCCTCCAGTCTACGAAAGTATATAAAAAGAAATATAAAAAAGAAAATATCTGATGAGTATTCATGCAGAGGTATTTGGCAGACAGCATAGTCCAAAATATACACCTTTTTTCAGCATGTTTATGTTAAATTTTCTTGAAAAATCAACAAATTGTACTGATATAGATACACAAAAAATATTAACTTTTTCTAATTTACCTCAATGAATCAATGCAGAACTCAAATATACCATATATAATGAAGTAATGACTGATTTTCCTCTAGTTATTCTGATTTTACTAAAATGCAATGTGCACAAAATACCAAAGCCCATTTAAACACAGAAAGTTATACCTCCTATTCATTTTGGGATATGCTGCATTCAACCAGATTGTAACGTGTAAAAATAAACGAATGAATAAATAATAGCGGTATCCATTCTCCATTGCTAAACAAACCACTAAAGGTAACTTTAAAATTAAATTGCAATTAACTTTAAAAGTCTAATAATTAACAGGCTTTCATTTATGAGAGTAACTCATAAATCACTGTGAGATGGTCAATGAAATACAAGCAGCAAGTTCTTTAAATGCATGCAGATTCAGGAAAGCGATTCCGTGAGGAAGTAAGGGAACAGAGACGGGGAGTTTCAGAAATGAAGGGGATTAGCGTCGAGGCCGTCTTCTCGACAGGCCGGCACTCACTGTATGTTCGGGGTTATGCCCTCCAGTAGGACGATGTTAACCCCACCGATGTGTGCGGACGCGCATGTCTCTGTCATCTTCTGATGCAAGATATCTGAGGGAGGAAGGGAGGGAGGGAGAGTAGAGGAGAGAACAGAATGACGATCACCCGGGCAACAGTCAAACATCCTTCCACTCTTGAATTGATGTTCAATTCAATTTATTTTTATATAGCGCCTTTCACAACAGAGTTGCCCCAAGGTGCTTTTCTTGGGTGTGTTGAGATACATTCCTGTAGGGGGGGCTGCCCCTTCAAATAAGATCATCCATCCATCTTTGACCCCCTTGTCCAGTACAGGACTGTGGGTCAAATAATTTCACATCCAAGAAATGTCTTGATTTAATGTTCTAGCCCTTGTGATTAGCACCGAAAGAACATCAGAACAGCCCAATGAAAAGAAACGGTCTTATAGGAGAACCTTTCCTGTGGATCTACACTCATAGTTGTTGTGATTGTCAATAATGGAAGTGGAAACCTGGAAAGGTCCACCTCTCAAAGGAATAAAAGGACAACTGGGCTGATTCAAGCTACATTGCCAAAGAAGGCCCACAGGGGGCGCTCACCTTTCATTTTCTCCTTCAGTGTGAAGCTTCCATGGATCTTCTTGAGTTCAGCCTCCATGGTCAGACCGCCGATGTCAGCCTCCAGGTGGGTGCGGTTGACCATGCCCACACCGAACACAATAAGCGTCACATGTTGAGGCTCCGTGTTGCCAACACTGCGCCGCCGGCCTGGCCTACCCGGGCTAGATGGCTCCTGCTCATTCTCGAAGACCACACGGCAGTTGGCATCTGAAGGACTACGCCCAACATCTAGAAACAAGGCAGGTATTAGTAGATTGGGCCAAGCAAAGTAGTATCAGTACAAAGAGGATAACCTATAGAGCCACAGTAGTACTACCTAAACTATACTTGCTTCAAAAATCCAGTATAGGTATAGCTACCGGCCACTGACGTTCCACCAGAGGTTCTTAAAGTTCCAATGTTTTTGAATCCCTACCTGCAAGGCAGTTCTCGGGGGAAGTAGTCTCCAGTATCCCCGTGGGGTCCGAGATAAGAGAGTAGAAGTTCAGCAGCTTGTACATGTTCTGCCAGCACTCGGCCGAGGGCTCGCTCTGCTCTGACACGGTGATGGAGTCGGAGTCGTCCATCTGGACGGCAGTGTGGTCGGCGGCATCGCGGGAGCCCTTGCGCGACACCCTGGAGGTCCTACGCTCAGGGCGGCCCAGAGAGCCCCTGGCACGAGCTTCCCTCCGGCCAAGTGTATCCAGGCCAGGACCACTGATCCCGGCAGTGACCCTCTTGCTCTTGAAGTTGCCAGCCCGGATCGTGCCATTAAGGCTGCCCCGTGAGCTCCGGCTAAAGTCGGAGGAGCGGAAGTCACGTGGAGCGCGAGCTTTGAAGGTCGGTGTGGGCGAGGCCGAGCCGGCCGTGTAGCGGCTCAGCTTGATGTCAGTCTGAGTGGCCTTGATGTCGTCCACCATGGTGCTGAACTGGTGCACTAGGCGCACCAGTGCCATGTCCACATGCTGGCTGATGGACTGGCAGGAGATGGTGAAGTTACAATGGAAGGTGTTGTAGTGGCGCCGATTTAGGTCATGAAACGAAAGGGCGCTGGTAGAGTTCTGAGGCGTGCTCATTGACTTCTCCATTGCCACCGCATTGAGGCTGAACGTCTCGATCATGAGAGCCGGTTTGAACTCGAGGGGAGGGAGGTTCACTGCTCCTGGCCTAAAAATGCAATGCAATGCAACACCCAGGAAGATGAAGCAAGCATGAAATAAGTCACAAAATTTTACTTAACTTAAAGATGACTCATCAACTTTGAAGGTATCTCAACTGGCAACGTCTCCAGTCATGACTTTCTGTCTTAAAGCATCTGCTAAACAATAGAGAGAAATAAAAGGAAGAAACTAGTAGCAGAATTTGCATTTAAACATCAGAATGGCCCACCTTCTGGACCGCTTGTGCTTCCTCTCTTTAGAGGTGTCGGAGTCCACAATATCAGCCCGCAAGCACTCCAGGGTCCCAGAGAAGGAGAGATGTTCGCCGAAGTACATCCTGTAACTAAGTGGTGTGGCGTCCTGGGATTGGATGCCAGTGTGGCTAAGCAGGGGTTTGAAGACCACCTGTGTAGGCAAGGGTACCACCCCTTAAGTCATTCATCACAGACACTCCTATAATGGCTCCAGGAAGTGCAAACTAAGAGTGACTGAGGGGATGGAGGTTTTAGAGGGATTGGAAGGGATGGGCTGGGGAGGGGCTAAAGGCGATGAGGTGTGGGAGGGGCTAAAGGGATGAGGTGTGGGAGGGGCTAAAGGGAATGGTTCAGAAAGTGGCTGAAAGGGATGGATTGGGGGAGAGGCTAAAGGTGGTTAGCTGTGGGAGGGTTAAAGGAGATGGGTTGGGTTAGGTCTAAATGGAATGGGTTGGGGGAGGGGCTAAATGAGATGAGGTGTGGGAGGGGATAAAAGGGAAGAGGTGTGAGAGGGTCTGAAGAGAATGGGTTGGGGGAGGGGCAAAAGGGGATGGGTTGGGAAGAGGCAACAAATGGAAGGGTACTGAGGCTAAGAAGGAATGGATATAAGAGGAGTCACTGAAGAGGTGGGGATGAGGGAGCAGGCTATGGTTAGGGATTAAAATAAAATGATGAGTAAGGCAGAGGGGCTAAATAGGTAGGCGCATACCTGGGCATCGGCCAGCTGCACAGCAGCAGGGCACTGGTTGCCTTCCTCAGCGTCGGCAGCAGCCTCATCCTGGCTGCTGCTGTGCTGCGACGGCGTGCCATCCAGCGTGTTCTGGTCGCTGGAAAGTACCGTGTTGAAGTCCGACGCCGACGGGATGGTGGGTAGGTTGCATGTGACACCTGGGTGGGGTGGGGCCAGGGGAAGTTACTCGGTTACTGGCAACTGCTATTGATAAGCACACAGCTCATTCAATCAGTGCTTAAACCGCCTAAATGGCACCTTGCGAGTAGCAGCCTGGAAAAACATTTGACCTTGCAGGGGCCACAACTGGATTACACCATATGCCTTAACTTAAATTATTCAAGCCCACGACTAAACAGACATTAATGAACTACGCAAGAAAACCAAGGATAATATATGTTTTTCTCTCGTAGCAGAGAAATGGGTCTGACAGCTCTTTCTGCACCAGCTCCCGGTTTATAATTATAGACAAACATCACTGGCTCGGTGTCCCTGTTAATTAAGCCCCAGAAACATGTTGACGGATCATTCATTAATTCAATGAGACGCAAGAAACATTGACGATGACTTTCCATAAAGAGGAGGCTCCGGGTGGCCATAAATCAGTTGAAACTGAATAATGAAGCTTACCCTGGGAGCAGGCACTGCGACATTATGGGAAGGCAAAACGAGTGCTGCCTAATTATGCATGTGTCAATAGGAAGGTCCATCCATCTACAAGTCTTCTGAGTGGCAAGCAATGGTGGGCTTCATTACAAATTTCAAGTGAAGTCAATTTCTCATTCCGTGCCGGTTCACAAACAGGAACTAATAGCTAACTTATGCTTGAGGTAATCTTACCGAGGGAGCCATGCAAAATTCAGCTAATATGAAGGCTCTTCAGCAAGACTCTGTGTTGGCATGGAGACTTGGAGGTTCAGACTCTCATTGCCAGTCCTTCTGCTAGTGTTAAATCCCTGCCTGCATGTTCTCTCTGTGCGCAGACTTAGCCCTAGTGCTTCCGTTTCCTCCCACAAAGACATAAGGCTTAGGTGCCCTGATGTCCCTAAGCTGTGTGAGTGCGTGCAGCAACAGTGTTTACAACAATTCAAACCACACATTCGCATGAGGCAACCATGGTCTGGGTTACTATGCTAAATATTAAATAAACTGGTTAGGAAATGCTGAAGCAACATGTGCTGCTAACCAGCAACTAGTTACTTCTGACTTTACTCATGAAGCACGCAACCAAAAAGCAACCATAGTTTAGCAGCATCATGAGAAAGAATATCTCTAACATCTCCCACATCTAAAAGTCTCTAACAGAAATTTTGCCAACGCTGACCAGTTTCTTCACCTCGAACAATGAACTGCTGGATGGTGATGCTGCAAACTTTATAAAAGCAAATGATCGGGACTTATTGAATGGGAGTACATAAACATCAAATCCGTCCCTGAGTATTTGCTCTGCCATGCCATGGCTCCGTCTGCCTCATGTCCTATGCAGTTTGAGCACCTCCAGGCTACCGCTGTACTGGATAACCAGACACGCAAGGCTGATGAATGTTTCAGCATTAGGCTCTCCTACCTGTGAGTGCCCACATCTTCCAGACAACAGACCTTGCTTCTCCAGTCACGAAAGCAAACGCGCAGGCGGTACGCTCGCATGCTCACCGGCGTGTAAGCTGCTGTGCTGCCACCTGGTGGCGGGTGAGTCCTGCGCTGGCCCAGTTCTGCTGCCCACGGCATGAGACATCCAGTTGTAGAAGCTGACGGACGAGGGCTCAGACAGCAGGGGGTGCTCTGTGAGCACATCTGAGCCCACAGCATTACCTACGGGGGGGGGGGTACATGCCCTTAAACACATTCCTTCAGATATGGAGTATATACAAAAAGTGTCTCACCCACAAAAGAGGCACTGTAATTACGTTCACAGTGACAATAGGTCCCCAAGTAGGTTTTCTGTTAAATAACGGAATATCTGATCTACCCCGACAGATCCATTACCATCAGCCATTCATTTACACTTGCATCATCAAGTAAAGACCTTGCCTTTGTGCAGATCCTCTGAAGAAGCAATTTATTTAAAAGAATAATGGCCTAGCTAGCTCTGATTAATCTCCCCAAGAAACATGCTGCAGGCATGTGCAGCTGAATGACTAATTCGTTAACGCTGGGCTGTTTTATTTTCTTACTCCTAATCACATATAATTAATTTCCACCACTTTTCCACGGACCTTAGAATGCATTCAATCCAGATAAACTGCAGAGTTACACTCGAGAAGGGAAACACAGAGCAGAAACCCAAATGACGTTTTAGCCACGCCGCCCACTGCAGGCCATTTCCCCGGCGGCTGGCAACCTACCCCCGCGTGTCAAGGAGCTACTCCTCTGCGGCGTGCCCTCCAGCAAGTTGTGCAAGCTGGGGAAGCTGCCCGTCAGGTAGCTGAGCAGACTTTCCTTGCGGGGGCTGTCCCTGACCTGGACCGGGGGCGGAGCCCGACCCACGTGGGCGGGGGAGTCGGCCGCGGTGTCACCGCTGGTGTAGCTCAAGGACTGGTACGGGTGTGAGCCCTGTGCAACGAGAGCGATATGCTAGTCTCAATGCGTACCTCACTCACTTCCAGCTAATGTACCAGCACCCCGACTTACTGTCATTATGATATAAACCACCGGAAGGAGCCTACATATTACACAGAGGATCCCCCATATCTGCTGATTCGGTAACCATGGCCAAGACAATAGGCCATGATATTATATAAGGAACAATATTCTACATTAATGTAAAAATGTTGTGTACAAGACATTTTTCATTGAGCATCTTTTGAGGGTTAACCAACATCAGAATTCCATTCATTCACGAGAGAGTGAGAGAGAAAACATTCACATAACTTTTATTACAGTATATTGTTATAATTTGCATAATTTTATTATTAGTTGTTGTTGATGATGTCTCACTGTGAGTAATTCACAAATTTACCTTTGTCATAGGCATGTAGGTACACCAGAAAGAAGCCATACACTGTGTGTGTGTGTGTGTGTGTGTCTGTATATTTTATGCTTGGTAGGTCTTGGAACATATCCCCTGTGGTAACAGGGGCACTGCTGCACTGAAAAGTGTGAAAGGTTGATACACACAGTGCAACATATAAACAGAGATTTTCATATAAAGAGAAAAAACAGACCTTGATCCTGAGGGCAGACTCGTTGTGTGTATGTGACTTGGAGAGTTTTCTCATAATTTCCACCCCGCTGACAGGCCCAGGGTTGCCACCACTTTGGGGGGGGCGACTACACGCCCCTTCCAGCAGCATGGTGTGCTCACTCACTGCAGCTACAACAGAGGTGTAGAGTTACACATCCATGCACAATTTCTGTAGTAATGCATGGATTTACTTCAGCAGAGCCCATATTCCTGTGGGTTACTCATTACTCACAATCCTGAGTGGAGCTCATACTTCAGTGGGTTTACACATACAATCCCACACCTACCATAATTCAAAGGACGTCATATACCTGTGGGTTCACACATTCAATCCCACGAGTACAACACTTCAAAGGAGCTCATACTTGACAAGGTTTACACATACAATCCCAATACCTAAAATACTTGAAAGGATCTCTTACTCCTGTGGGTTTACACATACAATCCCACACCTACAATACTTCAAAAGACCTCATACATCTGTGGGTTCACACATACAATCCCACACCTACAATACTTCAAAGGACCTCATACATCTGTGAGTTCATACATACAATCCCACACCTA
>JAODKN010000050.1:4822702-4842556 GCA_026774425.1 Petrocephalus zakoni | reverse complement strand
GATTGGCTGGAGGCTTCACACCTGGCTGAGAGGTAAGGGAAAGCTGGAAAATCAGCAGGGCTCGGCCCTTGAGGACCATTATTTGAATAGCTCTGAGCTAGGGGGTAACTTTACCGCATATGTTAGGCATGTTCCTATCATAGAGCTGTGTCTTGAAGCAATCATTCTCTTATTGTCATGCAATATTAGGATGCACAAAAGGAAAATGCAGGGCAACATAGACTCCCTTTATTTGCATAGTGTAGATGTAAAGAAAATGTAGAAATGCAGAAAGTTATATATAATTGGCCGTGATTATAATTATATTATAATTTGGCTGTGATAAATTCAAGGGGAGTTTTACTTCCCCATCCTACTTCTCCATTTCCCATACTTTTAAAAAGTTTGATACGCCCCTGGCCACCTCCCATCAGAGGCAAACTGAAATAATAATTCCAATTATATTTCATTAGATGTTTCCTCAGAAAAGATTCAATAGCAGAGCAATGCATGGGATTAGAACCAACACCCACCAGCCCCCCCACCTTCTGTTGCTAATTTTCTACTTGAAAATGACTGTTTTTGAATAATCTATCCAGTTATAATAATAATTTTTATTAATACTTTATTGATCCCTATGGGGAAATTCTCTTCTCACCTCCCCAAACCTTGCTCTCCATGAGAGCACGCTTGGCCATGAAGGGCAGCCACCTCATGTGGCACCCAGGGAGCTGGGGGTTAAGGGCTTTGCTCAAGGGTCCACGGAGGAGTAACCCACTGAGCCAAACTTTGCTCTCAAATGAAGGGTGCGGAATGAAGAGGCTTGGTAGTGCTAGTGCGGTTATTTGAACGATCCAGAACAATATTAATTTTCCGAGCAAGCATCTTTACTCAAGGCAGTCTAAAACATTTGATCTATTTTATTTAATTTGAGGTTGGAACATTGCTCCAGACTACCTCAGCTGTGCTCCAGCTATTAATTCCAAAATATGCATCACAGACATGGAGTCATGGATTGACCAAGAGAACAGAGTCAAAGTGATCCAATGGTACATTTTTTCCCATGTTGTTTGGTGTAGGTTGTTCTCCTGTCCTAGAAACATAATGTGCTATGCTTTTCATGGTATATGGTGTCCACACCTTTACTTCCATCCAGAAATCATAGGCTTACATTTATTATCTGAATAACTGAACCATAATTTACCTTGTCCAAAGTGCTCAGATTTGAAGGTATTAATTACATTTTTTAAAGGATGTATCTGAAACACCAGGCCAGAGGTATAAGGAGATTTATAACCTGAACATTAATTCTGTAAATTCAGTGGAAAGGTACGAGATACGTGAATGAAGGTCACTTTGCGCACGCATGCAGACACCACGTGAAAGTGTCTTTTTCTGATGTGTTGAGAACTCGGGTACTTCAGGTAGTCGTATCTCTCGCTGGATCATGATGATGATGATGATGGTGGTGGTGATGATGATGATGATGATGATGTGAACCACGAAGTCCCGTGCCTGTCGGGCTGGACACCGTATCCCCCTGCAGTTCACTTCTGCAAGCTGAACGGCACCCATCGGTGGCGGGGAGACGCCGCACTTTGCGGGGGGAACAGTACCGTCCAGCCGCTTGCTGGGGGGGCGCATAGAAAGCTGAAAAAATCACGGCATATCGGAGCAAGGAATCGGAGGCTGTCTGTATGTCCACGAAAGCGAGAAAGTATCAGAAACGCGTGTCATTCTCCGAGGAGGAAAATGAGTGTAAAGAAGAAAACGGCAGCGTGGATGCGCGTTACTTAAAATCCGTGAAAACGGTGCGAGACGCATCTGGATATTACCATCATCACAATATGTGAGTACGTAAAAATAACAGGAAAAAGGCAGTTTGACACAATATCGGAACTCTTTTGATGACTAAAAAATGTCAAATAATTGTGTTATATAAAATTATGAACATCTGTACAGATTTTAGATTTCTATTTCACATAATTATTATTTTTTTAATTTCGCAATTTCTTCTGTCGGTAAACTTGCACGATCCTCCCAAGGCTGGTTTGTTGTTAACGAATTTACCTGAATAGACAGTCTACTGTGCCGCTGCATAATAAAGCTGAAAAACCAAACTAAAATACACGCGTATTACTTGAGTAATTGAAATACAGGTTGGATTAATGTTGGCAGTCACCATTAGCCTTGCGTTTAGCGCCACTGGGCGGATTACGCTGTTTAATTACTGTTGGCCACTGCATGGCAGATCATGCATTAAGGTTGCAGTTTTTTGTTAACTGTTTATTGACTATACTTGCTCCGGACTCTTTCTTTAACCTTTTTAGCACTGAAGATTAATTTGTTTAGTTATTAAAAAATCTTAACATTTCCTTCCTATCAGATTGGAAACAGGTTAATTTGTTAATATGCATGCTATTAATAAGGTCTATTATGAGAGATTTTTAATAATTCCATTGTGATCCAATAAAATAACCTGTTGTCTGGGGACTCGTTTTACGTAAATACACAACAGAAGCAACGCATATACACACAGGCTGAAATTAAAAATTAAAACATAACTATTACGCATGCAATGATCGTCATGGCGCGGCATATAACAGCGAACTTGATGTCGATTTCGGAACAGAAATGCTGGGACTTCATCCTATCTTTTTAATCATGACAAGTTGCTGGGGAAAACACTGTTCGAAGGGTTGACGTGTCTGTGCATTATTTCCACCATTCCGGCCAAGTGTAAATGCTAAGTTTTAGAAACGATTGGTCACGTACTTATAACTATACCGGTTCAATCAGATCCCACCCACAAAACCCAAAACCCAGCCCCTTTCCTACAAACAGCAACGCACACCCCCGCAAAAAACACAGCGCAAGTCCACACACAAATCCCTACCACCAGCCCGCACGCATGGCGTTTACTGATTCAAAGAACTCGAAATATTCCTATTGAAATCTGCAGGGCATACTCAATGACAATATCTGACGATCTGGCAATACAGTTACTATTTATCTGGGTTTTTTTTTAACAGATGATAAATCAAAGGCCCAGAGGGTGTTTTTCCGCTCCTTATCCTTCTTCTGTAGAAAGTCAGGTCACAAAATGCCCTTTCCGCTGTCTCTCCACAGCCTTATGGGAAAACAGCAGTATGTCTCATTAACTAAAAATAGATAAAAAAAGGGAGATTTTTAAGGATCACGGAGAAGGGAACCAGAGAATCATTAACAGTCCCAACACCACTGTGCAAAGAACTCAGTTACATTTATATCCAGCCTTTCATTGACGTCACAGAATCGAATGACTTGAAATACACCAAAGACACTAGATGGGAACCTGTTCTGTTTTTTCAGATGATCGAATGCCACTTGATTGGACTGTTCATGTTACCCACAATACCATGCACATCAAACTCATGGTTCCTTCCTGTTCTCCTTGAAATGCACGTAATTACAGTTACCTGCACGTTATTATAACATAACATGACTGACCAAGCCCAAAACCAGTCCTCCAAAAAATTTATTACTGTGCAAAAAAAAAAAAAAAGAAAATCCAACTCTGCAGAATAGTCCTTATTTCAGTACTTGTTTAAATATTAAAAGACTCTGCAAATGGCCTAGCAGGTACAGTACTAGTTTAAAAAAATACATGGAAGCACAAAACAATAGCATTTTAAAATGGTCTCCTCTCTTCCTCCAGTCATTCTAAATTAATAATCAGTTTGAAAAGACATTCTGTATATTTTATATTTTTTTACTTTGTGTATTTATATATTCAGTCACCCTTCAATTTCCTATTTTACTAGCCCAAGGCATAGGTAGGCCTATAGATGTCACACTGCTTATGATTGATAACAGTTTGATGCTGACTAAAACTTGTTGCTTAACTTGGCGGTGGCAGTGATCTCTGGGAAGGCCTGCCAGATGAACTTTACAAAGATGTGCTGATATCCTGAAAAGCAAACTCTCCAGCGGAGATGCTCCCGTCCAATCTCAGTGTCTCATGGCCGCCACTTCCACCGTCCCATTTCCTAGTGCCTAAGGGAGACTTTATTATTAGAAATGTATAAATTGTTCTACCGGCTGTACTGAGGGAAGAACCGAGGTAATCGCAATGGCTTTTAAACATCGGCTGTCGAATATGGAGCATGGAGGACAGTAATGGTTTTCTAGTAAAAATGTCAGAACTTTGTCTCACTCCTTTTTCATTGCTGTCGTTGATTTTGTAGTATTGACTTTTCATGCATAGCAGTTGAACTTTATACTGTGTGATCACCTCTTTTAGTGTGAGACCTTTTGTCTCCAGTAGGGGAACCTGCCTTTCACCTCTGAGACAGGTGACAAATAACCAAGTGCTCTCAAATTAGATTAAATCCTAAACTTTTTTTTTTTTAATTGAGAGATAGTTATACAATGACGTAATGTGATTCCTTCAATTAAGCTAAATGGTAGATTTCAGCTGGTATTCCTGTTGGATTCACGTAGTTTGTATGGGACTCATGATACTGTCGTTCACACCAGATGACTGTGGTTGTCCTCTTTACTGGAATGGATTCTATAGCTGTAGCTGAGAGCATTGTAAAGATCATCTGAAAAAAGGTGTCATTGCCACACAGCTCTTGTGCCATGGAAAAGAATCTTTTTGGGGAGGAATCAGCAGCAGTGCCTAAGGCTTCAGAGGCTCCAATATACCAATATAGTCATGTACCGCAGAATGACATTTCAGTCAGCTAGGGCTGTATATGCTACATTGGTCCAATAAGATTATAGCGGAACTGAAAAGTTTGTGACGTTGTAACCGTCGTAACGTCATAGTGCAAGGCATTACTTACATGTTTGTGGTGATGCTGGTATGAAAACCCCACTGCGCTGCCAGTTATGTACTACTATACTATGCTATACTGTAATACTTGATAATGATAATAAAAAATTGTTACTGGTTTATGTATTTACTATACTATACTTCTATCGTTTTTTTAGACTGTACCGTATATATTAGGTGTGTGTGTATATATATATATATATATATTCTGTATTCTGTATTTGTGATTAATTTGTAGATTCGATGCATAAACATAGAGGAATGCCATCTACAGGGTCAGCAACATTGGCTTGATGGCACATAATAATGAAAATAGAGTGGGTGTTTGACTAAGTATGATGAGTATGTAATTGTAACTTTCAAGTTTTATTTGTCACATACACAAACATAAACTGCACATGTGTGTAGTTAAATGCTTTTATTTCAAACTTAAATTAAGAAACTTAATTCAGAGATAACGGCGAGCTAAGTGTACATAGCTGTTCAGGTGAATAGTCATTTGTTGGACACATATGATAAAGTTATGTGTTCCAAGACAAGTATTTCATGAATAATGTGTGGTTTAAACAAGGATGGACTACCCAGAGAATTATAAGTGGGCTTCTGTTTCTGTGCGCCAGAAGTGAAAAAAAGTAATCCCCAAGTAAAAAATATTCAATATTCTAAAAATTCAAAAATATTCTAGGCCCAGGCCAAAGTGAATAATAATCGGGGGAGGGGGGTAGTATTCACATTCCATCCCTGGGTCAGATCATGTTTAGCGATGAGTGGCTAGCTTAAGGGCTGTATACTTCATAATCGGGCATTGACATCAGTATATGTCGTGCTGAGTTGGTGTTAAGCTGTGTGTGATTAGCAGGGGTTCAGCGTTAATCCTAGGCTATGCGTGATTGGTTTATGAATCGTGTAGTTAATGACTGAGCAGTGAAGATTAGGATGTGTGATAATGGGTCCTTGACAAAGGATTTTACATTTTTTTGTATTTCGATGTTAGGTTCAAATAAATACTATTTATTTAAACTGCATAAGGTGTGTAGCTGTAAAGGAAAGTTAAAGGTCATTAAAAGTGACCGAGTATATAGCTCCCACATATGAATAACTATAAAATAATTATTACACACTATATAAATCAACGGAATCCCAACTAATGAGTTTTATTAGTGAGCAGGCATATAACCTGAAATATGTTTTGGCAGCTCTATGAAAAATATAGATTCATGTTTATTTTATTATTTACTATTACTACAAATTCAGGTGGTATGGTTATTCAGTGAGTAGCACCACTGTTTCACACCTCCAGGGGTGAGGGTTCAAATCCCACCATTGCTCTGTTTGTTAGGAGCGTGCATGCTCTCCTGTTATGCAAATGTATGCATGCCCAGTGACGGACTGACATCCCATCCATTGTATAAGCTCCAGGTCCTCCCTATAATCCAGACCAAGATAAGTGAGTGTATGGATGGATGGATTTATTACTAAGAAAATGAATAAAAACTTTTGGAAAGTATTATCATTGTGCATTATTAATCACTGGCATGGTATTGCTGCAATGTAATTTAGTGTAATTATGCAATACAGCTTTATTATTCAATAAGGAAGAATGCCAGGAATATTGTACACTATAATATTGAATAATAATACTGAATAAGTACATGGGCTTTGGGATTTTCACCCATGATTAATAAATGATGGAAACTGAGGAATTATGTGACGTCAAGAGGTGAATTTTAATTACACAGGACCAGCACCAAAAGGCGCTTCACCCTGGTACCCTGGCCAACCCGACTACACGTGGTCACAGGCAACTCATTACTGTTTGCATGTAGCCGCAGACATCAGTAACCCCCGTATTGAGGGATATCATCTGTGGCGTTTCATTACAAAGTAATTAAAAACCGGCGGGAGTTTACGGCTTCCGTGGGTAGCCGTTTGAGGAAGGCTGCGAGTTAACGGGCTCCGCGGGGCCTGTGGACTTGACTAGCCGAAGCCATAATTATTCCAGACGGTGCCCTTAGTGCGTACGTCAGAAACGCTGGCCTCAGTTCAGCAGTGTTATTTACCAGGGCAAGGAAGGAAGACTGTCCAGTAGTGCAGGAAATCTTTGGGGCAGAGAGATTAGCTCTCCATTGCAGCCAGGCCTGTCTATCACCGCGAAATGGAGCAAGTTTGTGTGGTCACTCACGCCTCTCCTCCCGGCTCTCCCAGGTCGCCGTTGGAGAACCCGGCGCAGTGGCGGCTGGCGGCTTCACGGGAGAAGGGGAGGCGGCAAGCGGTGCGAGGGCCCGCCTTCATGTTCAACAACCGCAGCACCAGCCTGACGGCCGAAGAGGAGCGTTTCCTGGACGCCGCAGAGTACGGCAACATCCCCGTGGTGCGGCGGATGCTGGAAGAGTCGGAGACGCTCAACGTCAATTGCGTGGATTACATGGGCCAGAATGCGCTGCAGCTGGCCGTGGGGAACGAGCACCTGGAGGTGTCTGAGCTGCTGCTGAAACGGGATAATCTGGCCCGCATCGGCGACGCCCTTCTGCTGGCCATCAGCAAGGGCTACGTCAGGATCGTAGAGGCCATCCTCAACCACCCGTCCTTCGCCGCCGGCGACCGACTAACCCGGAGCCCCCGGGAGCTCCAGGACGACGACTTCTACTCGTACGACGAGGACGGCACACGCTTCTCGCCCGACATCACGCCCATCATCCTGGCGGCCCACTGCCAGAAGTATGAGGTGGTGCACATGCTGCTGACCAAGGGGGCTCGCATCGAGCGGCCGCACGACTACTTCTGCAAGTGCGCCGAGTGCGCTGAGAAGCAGCGCAAGGACTCCTTCAGCCACTCGCGCTCCCGCATCAATGCCTACCGGGGGCTGGCCAGCCCTGCCTACCTCTCCCTGGCCAGCGAGGACCCGGTCCTGACTGCCCTGGAGCTCAGTAACGAGCTGGCCAAGCTTGCCAACATCGAAAAGGAGTTCAAAGTAAGATGTTGAATCCATTTCTCCCCAAAGACTCGCTAGACTAACACATACCACTACACCCCAACCACTAGTCACATATTCCATTTGACACCATAACTTCTTCTAAATCAGAAGTAGCTAATTTTTTTTAACGTGATACAACTAACTTACATGAGCATGGATAGCATCGCGTCCGATCTGAGCTCTGTGATTTCCTTTATTTTCTGCACGCTTTTTAAACTAACTATTGCTTTATGTCATCCGTGCATTGTGTTTCTGTGTATATGTGTGTGGGTTTGTGTATATTGATGTCACCACCAGGTTAAAAAGAGCCAATTAAAAGAGACGATGCAGAACAATTGCTCCTCCCTGGTAAATATCCTTAACTTCATAACTTCATTAACATTAAGAAGGTCTAGCTTTGCATTGGTTGGTACATTGCTATAGGTGCATAGCGCCATTTTAGACATCTGGCAGGTTTCAAGAACCCAGATGAGGGTCTGAATTTCCAGTTACAGCTTGAAGGTCAGATTTATGATGGAGATTTGCGATTTCACGTTTTTATTTTTCCACACGGCCTGTGCGCTGCATTGTCAGCTTCCAAGTTTTAATTTTCCTTTTTCATGAATCATCATCCGTCTATAATCAGTTTTTAAAGTGGCCAGTTTCCATCAGCGCCTATGAAAATGAGATAGATCACATTTTGGGCCTGTAATCTGTGCATCTATCTAATTTCTGATTGCCTTTGGGCTTATTTTTAATGTCTGCCATAGTGGAACATCTCCCTCATTTTTTCAACCAAAATCCTCTTTTTTGTGGAAAAGCAGTAGTATGTTTGCAAGGTAGCTGGTGGGAGTATTGAGGCGAATGAGAAGAGGCTGTCAGTTGTTAGTCATTTGTTGGACTGTAGGGCACTATACAATATAAAGAGGTGCACTCTGAAGGCTTGAAACTGTACAGTGTACCTCACCCTAACACCACAATCCATATAGTATTCTAGGGTAACGCCAGTACAGATCTTTGCTTAGAAAAAGCCCTCAATAAAAGCACATCCTATAAAAATCAAAACCTAAACACAAAATATGTTACCAATAAAAAAGCAAAACAAAACTCAATCTGCAAAACCTCTGTCCGCAGCTTTTATTAATAATAATGTTTAAGAATACTATTGTCGTTAGCATTGTAGATGTTAATGAGTGGGTGCACTTTAACTATAGAAAGCGTTAAACAACACTGTAGTCATGTTTGTCTATAAAATGGCTTAAAATGCTTTAAATGCCATTACCAACTAAGTCTGTAAGTGTCTGCACCTCTAAACAGCACGACATTATGGTAGCATCGATAAGTCAGTCGCTAATTTGAATTATTGAAGTCGGCTGGTAAACTGGACTGGTACTGATATAAATCCCTGCTCCAGCTGCTTGTTTTGGGACAGACATGCTTTTCCCGCTGATGGCCGTCACTCCCCGCCACGCTCCATACTTTAGCTGTTGGAGGCGTCTAATTAGACACATAAATTTGTCGTTAGCATGGGGGTGGGGCGGATCTGAACGCGGCTTTTCAGTAAGACTCAGTGATGGTTATAATGGGTGTGTTTTTTTATGAGCAGAAATAGGGAACTGTCCATCACTCGTCAAGCTGCTCATCTGCATTTCCGCCATGTTTCAGGCAAGGTTCTTACCAGTCTGCAGTAAGCAGAATTAGCCAGTTAGACCCCCGATTAGACACCCAAAAATTCCCTTTTGTACTTATTAAATGATTTTCCACAGTCATTTAAATACTTTAATCTTTTGCTACATTTCATTATGAATGTGAATATTACAGAGACCCATATTACCGGTCTAATATGAACCATCAACCTTTGGCTTGTTTCAAATACAGAGAGCATCTACCACTTTAAATTTTGCACTGTCTTCCTGACTTTGGATAAAATAAACAAGAAGCATGTTGAAAGCCATAAAACATCGCTTCTTATGCCTTTGATCTTCATTCGTTTCCACCTCATCATAATTGGTGCATCTTTACTCCTTGTTTTATAACTGATGCACAGCAACACTGGTGTATAATTATTCTCAATGATAACAAGAGCTAAGTTGTATACATTTTTTTTAATGAAGGTCCTTTCCTCCATTATTTTGCAAAAGCTAAACACATCGCTGAGTACTAACAGGGAATAAATAACAGTGATGACTTTGGTATTTTTCAGAATGGTCCAGAGAGACCCCCCCACACCCTCCCCCACATACACATTCACACACTGTAGATGAAAAAATGTGATAATACTTATCAGTATTAGCAGCTGGTCCTTTCCATTTTGGGAGGCAATGTGTAATGTATCTGTTTACATCAGAAAACCTGTAGGCTGCCCCTTACAATGACTCTGCCATAAATATGACAAATGGTACTTCAGTCCTGTCCCAAATGAGACTATACTGAGGCCCAGAGGAAGGTTTGGTGAAGACTGATAGGTGATTTGTCGTGGGAAGAAACGGGATCTGGGTGAGATGCATTCTGGGTCATAAGGGTCCATTCCAGACACCGTATTTTGACTGGCACACCCATAGGAAAGGGACATATTCATGGCATGAATCCATTAACTGGCTTTTTCGCCAAAAAGTATGCAAGCATAAGGAGTGTAGGAATGTACACATAATGCAAGTATGAAACGCCTATCAAAATGGGTTACTCATATATCTGACCAACATTTGTATAGTGGGAAGTTTAAGCATCATGCATTGTTTTTGGGCGAAAATCTACTGGTTCTGACCCCTGAGCTGTACCTGTAAATAACCCCCCCTCCTCGTAAACTTGTCGCTGGAGCCCGCAAATAAAATGACCAAAGATCCAGCAAATAATTAGTCCTCCCCGTGATCACGTTAGAGGTTTAGAGACAGCGTCAGACAGACCGAGATGCCCTCGGGTCGCCAGGCACAAAGAGCTTACTCATTCGGTTGTGTACATTGAACACCATCCCCAGGCCATTGTCTCACGTTCCGCTGAAATAACATTTGAAATATCTTCAGCAGCTAAAATAATACCGCAAGCTTTCCATTGTCACTCTCCACAATCAGTTCCATATAGATTCACGCTTCTCTTTGTACTTTTTAAATGTTTCTCATGAAGTTTTCATCTATTTTCATTAATTCTGGGCATGACAAAACCTAGCATGTCAAGAGCAGATTAGCGCTGATGTGGGAAATAAAGTTCGGTGTTGTGATCAGCTTATTCGATAAATATTTTCCAGTCTTGTCTGACCAACACTTTGAAAATAATGTTAGCATTATACAGTGCATGTTAAAGGAAATAGAGCAATAATCCATGTTTGACAGAAATTGCTGTAAAAACCCATTAATTCCAAGGTCTGGGTATCTTGCCCCCCTCCCTTGCACGCTGCCCCAGAACGACTACCGAAAGCTGTCCATGCAGTGCAAGGACTTCGTGGTGGGGGTGCTGGACCTGTGCCGGGATACGGAGGAGGTGGAGGCCATCCTGAACGGGGACGTGAGCGCAGAGCTGGAGGAGGGGCAGACACACCGAGCTTTACTAAGCCGTGTCAAGCTGGCGATCAAGTACGAGGTCAAGAAGGTCAGTGGGCATCCCCCAAATGCCTTGCTGAGCCCCACGGCACTCTCCTCATGGTTCAGTAACAACACAACAACCCCTAGGGAGATTGTCAGAGAATGTTACTGACATTATTCTGCTTTGGGAGGAGTATTCTACTCGCTGGAGGCACTTCTGTATTTTGTCTTTACCTCTGGGGAGCACTATACTGTTGGGATTAAACTCTCAAATTTATATATTTCTACTTACAATTACTTATTTAGTAGATGCTTTTATCCAAAGCAACATACAATGGAGAGGGCAGTCCCCAGAGCAATTGGGGGCCCAACGGTAATCTGCCCCCCTGGCATTTGAACTGGCGACTTTCTGCTGAGCGACAAACCGTCCCCCACACACGACGGGTGTCCCTAGCTAGAAGTGGCATTGAAGCAGAATTGCCCACGATAAGCAGATGCTCATTATAATCATTCCCCCCCCTTTTTCTTTATGTCTTGGACAGATTACCTCCTAATTGTTTATTATATGAATATAAGACAATAAGATGGACAAAGTCAATATTTACAAATTTTATTTAAATACAGGACAGCTGTTTCAAACACTTTCCAAATTACAGTACTGTACAAATTAAACTACCGAACTGTGTATAATTAAAATACACTATAATAAAATACAGTACTATACATAAAATATAGCTTATTATAGTTTCATTGCTGCCTCTCTGATTGAAACTTATACTGTGTATAGTAAAAAAAATTACAATTGGAAATAAGATTAGGAAACGCAATTGCAAAACGTTTTAGTCAGCAGTAACATGTGTATGTGGACTTGAACCAGTGACTGTTCTTGTTTTGTACAATTAAAGCTTAATTCACCTAATGCTAATGCTAAGCTATCCATTCCACTGGTGGTCAAAGCAAAGGTGAGATGCACAGTGTAATTAGCCTACATTATTCTGAATTGTTGCATGCTCAGAATCTGCAATCGCACTTCCCCCCACATGTACCTGGGCTATTATGCACCATTTGACGGACAATGTAATGCCAGCAATCTTGTGCTGTTCACAGAGGTGCCAGCGTTCCCTGGCTTAGCCAGAGGCAGTGTGACCTGCTTCTTATTAGAACCCACAACAGAGTCACCAATCTTTGTTCAAAGTGTTTTATTTCCCCTGGATAAAATACGACAATAGACCTAATTAGCTGGTCATTTTTTTTTTCAATTTAGTTGCAGCTTGCCTTACATAGATTATGAATAATTATGTAGGACAGCCATGAATATAACACCTCAAGTTCCCAGAGGAGTTTTATTAATTAACCTACTAGTTGAAACCAAATTGCTGTACACACTTGGGGGTTGATTCTGTTCTCTCCACAGGTGACATTGTACTTTTGCTTAGATCCAGAAATGGCACGCACTTAGTGTGAATTTACTGGTAGACTCTGCATGGTAGTGGTCCCAGGTACCCATGGAGATTTTGTGGTTGTTCTTCCTTGGATCTTTGTTGCCTGTTGAGAATCCAGAAGCAATATAAGATGACTTGGCTTACAGTCATGTTGTAGTTAACTTGGAGATACTGTTACTTTAACCTTTAGAGTTTAAGCCAATTTGGGCCATTTTCACCCCATTTTTTTATTGGCTTATAGCATTGTAATAGTAAGTGCTACACATACATGCTTTATATTGTCATTTGCAGGAAAGATAGAGCTACTTGTCTATGTATATATTTGATGTGAATATAACAATGCAAAGCTAATATAATAATTTTTATGAGAAAATTTTTGGCTTCGTTTTTAGATTTTTGCAAAAGCCTTATTTCCATAAGAAATATTGTTTTCAGTTCAGATATAACTTTAGAAAGATGTATGGCATGGTTCCTGTCCCAGAAATATGCAAGTTTCCCAACATGGAGCATTCTGTCTTATTTTATAACGAATAAATATGTGTTTTTTTACCAGGCAGAAATCATCACATCCCTAGAATATAGTCAAACACCATTTCCAAAAGACATTCAAAAACAGAAATAGGTTACACACTGTAATACTGCTAATACTAAAATATAAAATGAAAAAAAATATATATATACATTAAAATATATATACTAAAATATAAAAATAAAATTAAATTAGATATATAAATAGACAGACACACAAATAGTAAATAATAGTACATATAATATAATACAATAAACTACAGAAACAATAACTTAGACTATAGCTTATGAGGATGATTCAATGGTGTGCCATTTGTTGAAGCAATCCCTGTAGGTTGATCCACAGGGTGGCACATCACAGCGTGCACATTGCCATGAAGTGTCCATCCTTGTGCCCTCTTTCTTGCATTGCCTGCATACTGATTTAAAAAAAAAATCTCTACGACCTCTATGACGCCATCGGATAAGTCTTCTAGAGTTCAGCGATAAGTGTTTTTTGCATGACCGTCATTTGTTCGTGAAGTTCAAAAGTGAACGCAAAATGCATTTGTCGGGCTCTAAGGGTTAATATTAGGGGCCATAGCTCTTTGGAGAGTGATAATGAAACCCTTGAGTTAAGCTGCAGTTGCTTCTCTAATGTCTGTGAGGACTCTCTAGGCCTTAATTTAATTATCCAATCACATGGCAAACCTCATATATTTCTGGCCAGAAAGCTGATAAGGGGTTCACCTAGATTGGATGGAGAGTGTTAACATAATTACCTACCACAAGATGCAAATGGCCCTCACTTCCCTGAGAGTGACCACTGAGCTGGATGAATCACCTGTGCCTCTCTTTCCCCTCCCACAGTTTGTGGCTCACCCTAACTGCCAGCAGCAGCTGCTTACAATCTGGTACGAGAACCTTTCCGGCCTCCGGGAACAGGCCATCGCCGTCAAATGTCTGGTGGTGCTCCTGGTGGCCTTGGGGCTGCCCCTGCTGGCTGTCGGCTATTGGTTCGCTCCCTGCAGCCGGGTATGGATACATCTCAAAGTCCTCACATGTTCCAAGTACAGTGCTTATTATGGATCCACAGTATCTAGATGAAACAAATATTTTGGCAGCAATATATTTAGTTTACATAACTGAAAGACCCACATAGTACAGGATCAAAAGTGACTTGAGCAAGTTAATATATGGAAAGCATGATACCAGTAGAGATTTATCAAAGAGAATATTTAACAAGCTTGAGTTTGGGTAGGTGAACATGAATAAATATTCTAGGACCTCACTACTAAAACTGCCTTATGACTTCATGGTGTGTCAGTTTGGCCTCATAGATGCTACTAATGTGTAGTGTGTCAGTTTGGCCTCTCTGAAGCTACTAATACATTTAGTAAGATAACAGAAGGTACTATACCACCTGACACCAGATTCTACTGCAGTGATACCTTTTTAATCTTCAACCTTCTGTCCCTTCCCCCTTAAGCTGGGAAAAGTCCTCCGCAGTCCCTTTATGAAGTTCGTGGCGCATGCCGCTTCATTCATCATCTTCTTGTGCCTACTTGTCTTCAATGCCTCCGACCGATTCGAGGGCATCACCACATTGCCCAATGTCACCGTCACTGACTACCCCACACAGATCTTCAGGGTGAAGACCACTCGCTTCAGCTGGACAGAGATACTCATCATGGTGTGGGTCACAGGTGATGTATCTTCACGGGTAGGCCTGGTGGTACCTGCTGGTATGCTTGATGTCATTAGAAGTGCTACTTGATTCTCATTGTGGTCCCTAATCTCACTCAGATTCCAAGGATCTGGGGAATCTAGTGTCCTTAAGTCTTCCATATTTCAAAGCAGCGTTTTTTTTGTATTTCTAGTGTATGAAGTACTTCTTCAGTGTCCCAGTTTGTCCATAAACCCTTCAATCTATCTTCTTTAACCATTAAGTTGTTTAATACTTTTTTCAGCTTGTAACATCACATTACCATCAAAAATTTGATTTGGGTATGGTATGTAGATGTTGTAGACATCATTCTCGGTGTTGATGGATATCGAGTAATTTTAAGATTGGGCATTCCTTAACTATGTAACTCTGCATGTCTGGAACGGTACAGCTCAGTTACTCAGTGTAGTATCCAGTCAAGTGTTACATCAATGTGAGACATTTGAGTATAAGATCTGTAAGTGCCTCAGAATTATTAAGTCCAAGATTTAGAGGGGATAGACTCTAGAATATGGTCAAGGAATTGCATTGGTGAGCCATGAGCATTTCTGCTTGTAGAAATGAAGATGATGTATTGCTAAGGAATTCTGTGATGAAGGTCCATGCCTCCATGAACTTCACAGTATTATTCTGGGGTGATATATATGAAAGTCCAGCTGTAATAGGGAGACATATATCATCTACCTGCACAATAAAAGCATTCCCACTCTACATTTGCCCTCTTGACTCAAAGATGAAAGGCACTGCTGTAGAGTCTGTTCGTGTCTGCTCTGTTTGAAAGCATGCCTTCTGTATGTAAGATAGGGCTGGTAAAAGTCTCACTGCTTCCTAATGCATTGCAATTGATACACCATTCTACGGTATTGTGTCAAGCACAAGATGTAAAACGTAAAAAATAAAAATAAATAAATAAATAAAACTGAGTGAATTCGATTTAGAACTTTCATTGACAAGACCTGATATCTCAAGAAAGGGTCACTGAAGAGCTATCAAAAAATAGAAATAGATAAGCTTCAAATAATTGATTCTGAAAGCATTTTACCCTTTTGTCCTAATAACAAAAATAGGAATTCATCATCAGGAAAAGATGTTTGACATTACCATCAAATTCTGTGTTTCTAGCCAAGCTAGAAACAGCAGGAAACATAAACGGACTCTGGCCATCTGAGACTATTACCAGCAAGGAAATGAAAATGGAAAGTAAAAGATTGGATTGTAGAATAATATGGACAGAATACGAAAGGGGAAATGGTCATCACTTCTTCTGAAAGCACAACATACATATCCCAGGTTGCTTGTCCTACTTTATGGCCTTAAAACCCACAGGCATAAGTCATCCAAGGAGACTTTGATCATGCGGAGCATTGCATGACTGTCTGCTATCAGTTTACGCTTGTTTCCCAAGGTCCTGCTCTGTAGGGTTTACTCCTGTTTAATGTAAGTGAAGGGCTGCTTGAGTTCTGCATGATTAAGTTAGCTTGATTGGGTTAATGGGAGCCCTTCTTGGATGAGATGTATTCTGCAAAGCTAGCCTGGTGGGTAATATGAGTAGACCTGGCCTTGACAACTCACAGGTCTGACCAAGATTAGTCTTCCTTAATGTCAAGGAGCTTTGAAAAATGCCTGAGACCCCCAGATGTATGTCTTACATGACTTGTCATTGTGATAAAAACCCTGGATACATAATTCACTTTCACTTTCTTTTTGAGCTCCATTCCAAAGTGTAAGTTTCATTGGATTAGATGATGATTCACTGTACAAGAATAAGTTGCTGTTGAATTGTAAGTTTGATGAAGCTCTGTTATATATAAAATATTAACAAGAAGATACAAATGACTCCCACAGGGCCTCTTAAGTCCCAGTTATACCTGTGGCAAGTGGTCAAGTGGGTGTAGGTATACAAGAACCCAATTTCAAACAGAATCAGATCTGGCCTGATGTAGAAGAAACTTACAAACCATGTCACCCCCCCATATTAAGATTTAAAAAAAAACTCAGACTAGCCCATTTCAAGAGTAACGTGGAAGAGCAGTGATCTCATTCACAGGTACCAGAGGGACATTAGGTCTGATCCTAACACAGTAAAGAGGAGAGACAATGCAATGTCTTTTGATGCTAGCCATAGACATGCCAATCAGGTGACAGTCTGATACAATACAGATGTCGACTGCAAATGGGCAATGAGGGTATAAAAAAAGCAATACCATGTTAGCTGCTGCTTCTGAAAAAAGGGCTGCAAGAATTTCAAACATTAAATAGACCCGCCATTATCGGAGTCCAATAGATTGTATCTTTTGGCGGTGATCCATTCCTGCAAAATAACCTTCCAGGTCCTCAAAGCCAGTGTTATACATCACCTGTATCTGCATGTCAAGCTCTTGATTTAATTTTGTCCCTACAGCTGTGCCCAGTCAGACACTCCCATATCCAAAACAGTGAAACATGAATACTCCACAAACGCAGGTGGAAAATGCCATTCGGTCTGTGTATCTGTTGGGATGAAGCATATAGCTAAATGCTAAATGAATGTAATCCCTAAACAGATCGAAATTCTAATCTAGTAAAAACTGGATGTAAATTATATAGTCTATATAAAACTGGTAACACACATGATGCTTTTATAGGAAAAAAAATCCTCAACTGTATTCAGTACGTTGTACATTGTGACCAGCGTTGACTTGTCATTATGCTGTGCACTGAAAATGGCTGGAGAGGCTGATCCTTCTGCCCCTTCTGGCCATCTGCCGCAGGGATGATGTGGTCGGAGTGTAAGGAGCTCTGGAGCGAAGGCCCGCGTGAGTACATCCTGCAGCTGTGGAACGTTCTGGACTTTGGCATGCTCTCCATCTTCATCGCAGCCTTCACTGCTCGCTTCTTCGCCTTCCTCGAGGCTAGCAAGGCGCAACAGTATGTGGATGAGAAGATCCACGTCACCGACCTCTCCCTGGTCACACTGCCACCCGACGTCGAGTACTTTACTTACGGTGAGTCCAATTACCTGCTGGCTAGGAATTTAAATAACCCAATACTTTGACTGAACTTTGAGGGCTGCATGTGTGGTCTTCAGTATACCTGAGCCTGTAATCCCTTGATTGACCTTAATTAAGGAGCTAATTTTCAAATTTAACTCTGTCAATGAGATAAATTTCTGTGCACTGTAGAGAGTAAATTTAGTTGAATTACATGAGGGCTGAGTGAGTTTTGGATCATTAGAAGTCAATGGATTTTTGGAGTTTTGGAATTTGCTCTTCAATTGTACTGCTCATTCTCAGTGCTACTAGTGTAGTTGTGTAAAGACTTCAGAAGGTTAAACTCATTCTAGTCCTGTGTTGTGAAGCCAGCACCAATGACAACTATTGTAAACCCATTCTGGTCCCTGTTGTGTGAAGCTGGTATTAATGACACACAAAGCGGTATAAACTCATTTTGGTTTCTTCAGCCCGGGACAAATGGCTACCCTCTGACCCCCAGCTGATCTCGGAAGGACTTTACGCCATCGCAGTGGTCTTGAGCTTCTCCCGTATCGCCTACATCCTGCCTGCCAACGAGAGCTTTGGCCCGCTGCAGATCTCTCTGGGACGCACCGTCAAGGACATTTTCAAGTTCATGGTCCTGTTTATCATGGTTTTCTTGGCCTTCATGATCGGCATGTTCATCCTCTACTCCTACTACCTGGGCGCCAAAGTCAACCCTGCCTTTACCACGTGAGTGCATCCCCATTGGCTGCCGGCAATTAAAGTTTTCTTTTTAATCCATACCCATTTAACTACAGAACAGAGATCATCTGATGAGGCCTTTTTAATGCATATGGTCATACTAATTGCTCTGGCGATCAGTAAAAAGATGTTTGCTATAAACCCCCCCCCACATCTTCAGTTTACTCCTCCCCCAGAGGCTGGTTGTGGGATAAAGTAAAATGAAAAAGACAGGATGATGAATATTGCAGCCAATAATAGCTTTCTGTGAGGGATGCCTGAGGGAACGAACAACACCCACTACTTCAGGCTCTTGGGGCTGGGTCTCCCCCAGGTCAGGCAGAAACCCTCACAGAAGAGGATTACAGCACACTGTAGAATTAAACTTCACAAAGCATGGACACCCCAGAATGCTAACCTTTTCATAGCCGTGAAGATAAATACTATAGTTATGTAATACTGGAGCAAATAAAACAGTAAACACCCATCTAAATGGAAATTCAGTAACTGAAAATGGAGCCTCTTGGGGTGAAGACCTGTCTGCAATTGTGGCTTTATGTATGTACTTCAGGGCCATTTTAGTCTTTACAGTAGCAAGAAAAACATTTTTCACTGTTTCTTTTTCTCTAGTTAAGCAGATTTAAAAAATGACTTCATCCATGAGGGTTGAAAAGCAACCTGATTTAATGAACTCCACTCATTTAATGACAATGGCTGTGGTTTACAGCCATACCTTAGTAGATGTTATATGTTAACCAGGCATCTAAATTAACAATGTTAATTTGAATGACCTATCATTCCTTTTCTCGGTGTGTGTAAGGGTTGAGGAGAGTTTCAAGACGCTCTTCTGGTCTATATTCGGCCTGTCGGAGGTGTCATCGGTGGTGCTGAAATATGACCACAAGTTCATTGAGAACATCGGCTATGTGCTGTATGGGATTTACAACGTGACCATGGTCGTGGTGCTCCTGAACATGCTCATCGCCATGATCAACAGCTCATACCAGGAGATCGAGGTAAGGGCCCAGGCTTTTGCCGAAAAGGGCAGGTCAGATTTACGATTTTTACATTGCAATTTACAAACATATAACGTAACCACAAATAGATGAATTGAAATGCTATGCTATGAAATATTTTATGATACATTTAATCTATTTACATAAGAACATAAGAACTATACAAACGAGAGGAGGCCATTCGGCCCATCAAGCTCGCTTG
>JAODKN010000050.1:4812215-4822602 GCA_026774425.1 Petrocephalus zakoni | reverse complement strand
ACGCAGGCCCATTGTGACATTGTACCTCTTATAACTACTCGCTGCTTCCTATCTGTTAACCAGTTATCAATCCAGGTTGCTACAGTTACAAAAATACCTGTCGCTTAATATAACTTTAATCATTATAGTATTATTATCACCTCAGAAATAATTTATTAGTAATTTATTAATATTATATGCATGCATACTGTAGAAAATACAATGTAAATAATGCAAGGCAGACAATCATGGTTATTACAATCAGGGACAGGGATTGCAGGCCTGGAGCCTAAGTCAGACCATGCAGGACACAAGACTGTGATACACCCTAGAAGGGGTGTTAAAATTACATCAAATAACTGAAAAATCAAGGAATTTAGATTAACCGCTACACCACCTACTGGCCATCCTACCTAATATAGACTGTAAATATGCATAAATGTCAGGAAGACTGGGAAAACAGGAGTTAGAGGGCTGTCCCCCCCAAACCCCCCCCCCCCCCCACCACAGGATGATGCGGACGTGGAGTGGAAGTTTGCACGCTCCAAACTGTGGCTGTCCTACTTTGACAACGGGAAGACACTGCCCCCGCCCTACAGCATCGTGCCCAGCCCCAAATCCTTCTTCCACTGCATCAAGAAGCTCGTGGGCTTGTTTAGGTGCCGCCGGCGGAGGCTGAAGAAGGATATTGAGCTGGGGGTCGACTCTAAGTCCAGGGTACGGGCAGGCTATTTAATAGGGCTAGGCTAGCAAGGCGATCCAACCGATCCAGACTGAGACATGCTAATGAGAGGGACAAATATAACCATTCTGATTTTAGGCCAAGAATCTAAGATCATGATCTGATTGGCTGGCGTGCAATCAAAATAAACAGAGCAAGCGGGGCATTCATAGATGCCAGTGAAGGCTTTCAGAGTATATCAGCTGGTGGTACAGTGCAAATTATGGCCCAAGCCTGGACCGTGTCATTTGTAAATTGTGATTGAGAGTCTCTAGCTGAGGAACAGAATTCTGCACCATTCTGCCTGGGCAGCTGGGCTGGACAGAAAGCCGCCATGTCTGCACATAAACCCTATGGTTTGTTCCTGTGTTTACTCATTGGCTGACAGGAGGGATTCTAGCATATTTTACGGAGCGCAGACCTTAGTGGCTGAAGAGGTTTCGACCATATTGCTTTCAGCACAAGAAATTGTATTATAAAGATTAAGATGCCCAATCTTATGAAATAAAGATAGTATGTGTGGTCATGTGTACATTGCATTAGCTCTGCAATGTGATAAAAAACTGTTATTTTGACGTTGTGGGGACCATTTGTTTTTTCAGTCCTCAAAAGGGTTAAAGCAATTTTATAAAAATCTGTGACTACAATCAAAAAATAAAAATTCCGAATAGTCTTATATTTTGTTTGGTTACTTGTGGTTAAGGTTAGGGCTGCGTAGGGGTTTAGGGTGTCATTGTTGGGATTAGGGTTATGCCCATGGAAATGAATGGACGGTACAAAAATATGTATGTGTGTGCAAATACTTGTATTCAAATATTCACCTAGCTTGTAGAATCTGACGTATTTTACAGTCTCACCTGCTTTGTATAGAATACAAAATCCAAGTCAGTGAGGAACAAGAACCCTGGAGTCAAACCAAGAGATTTTCAGGGACTCCCAAATGAATGTTTTTTGTTTATCTCAAAATATTTCTGGAGACTTTTCACAAGTAACTGGTTTTCTTTTGAAGTTTTGAGAACAGTTTCTGTTGACTTATGTATAGACATTTTTCTTAAATATATGTATGCATTTTCATAGAGAACCCCCCCCACCCAATAAGTCAGTGTATGGTTTAACGCATTGTGTTCCGGTACACAGCTCAATCTGTGCAGCCAGTCGAACATGCGCATCACGGAGTCCCACAGCTTCAACAGCATCCTGAACCAGCCCACACGGCATCAGGTAACAGCACAGGCATCCTGCCCCTTCTGCTGCAGGTCAGTCGCTTTTGACCAGCATCACTTTGTAATCTAATCATCCTATTTGCTTCACAGCAAATAATGAAGAGGCTCATCAAACGTTACGTGCTGAAAGCTCAGGTTGACAAAGAGAACGACGAAGTAAACGAAGGTAGGATGTTCTGCACGTCCTTTCCGAATAGGTTTCTGTGTCTTAATATCTAGACAAATACACACAGATGCTTCACAGTGCAGTCAATAGCATATGCATGTATAATTGATGCTGAACAGATTAAGTCAATGGCGTGTTGATTACTTAACGGTTCAGCCAATGGAAAATTAATGAATAATTAATGCCAAACAATTTTACCCAAGTCATGTTGGGTACTTCAGCCAATGACATGCCATGTTTTTGCTTTTATTACTGAACCTGATGATAGAATGTTGTTTTATGAGTGGCACTATAGCCTTTACCAGCTGGGACATTGTCACGCTAACTTTCAGTCCAGTCACACACATACTATTCAGACTATGACAATGTGGTGTCTTTATATTGAATCGAATCGAATCAAATTGAATTGATCTATAGTCCAACATTTCAGGATGAATACATAGGTCCATTAGTGTCAAATAGTGAACTTTGCTCCCTCCGCAGGTGAGCTGAAGGAGATCAAGCAGGACATCTCCAGCCTGCGCTACGAGCTGCTGGAGGAGAAATCGCAGGCTACGGAGGAGCTGTCGCTGCTTATACAGAAGCTGGGAGACAAGCTGAACCTGAATGCCACACGCTGTGAGTGAGGGAGGCCAGCACGCCCCAGCTTGCATCGTGGGACCCCCTCGGTCTGACCAAAGCGGCGGGCATGTGGTTACCCTGCGGTCACCCTATGGTCACTCTATCACGCCTCTCCTTCCAGCTTCATTCAGAAGACCACCCGCTTTCCACAAGCTGCTACCTTATAAATCCTCGCTACTAGAATTTAATGGCATTTAATCTCACCAAATTATTTTCGTCCTTGCTATTTTTATGTGGAGGAATTGAATTCCTATCCAAGTGGTGGTTTTTAGAGCTGTGCAATGGGAAAAAAAGATGGGAAAACAGCACATAACTCAAAGAACAATCGGTAGGAAAGTGGTCAACTTAAGCACTCGGTACAATAAAGTGTGCACTTTGTGTAACGTTTCACGCGCGGACTTGATTAAACGGCACAAATTATGGCAATAAGACATTCAATAGTCACTATTTGAAATAGACTATCAACTGTTTAAATTGTTTATTTAACAGCAAGCCATTTACACGAGTACTGTAGTTATTTATTTTTATTTATTTATTTGTAAAATGCTTCATGAACTTATTCAAGCCCTTTTAAAGTGATATAGTGGATTATATTGCATTTTATAAGCAATGCAAATATTTTAGAGTTTCTTATATAAATGCATTGTGATTTTTGTCTAGTACATTTTTTTCTGTTTTGTTTATATTTTGTATGAAGCATCTCAACTGAACAAAAAAAATGTGTATATGAATACCACACGTGTCTCACAATATAAAAAAAGCTTTCAAAAACAATCCCAAGTGATTGTTTCTATTATAGTGGTCATTCATCTTCTTATTCAGAGTGAAACAATTATTTATCCTGACAAAAACGGGTTCTCTGAGAACCCGCAGTTTGACTGTGATCTACAGGACCTAGAGCTGAGAATCCCTCCGTTAACTTAGGCCGATATTTTAAACGGTTGTTAAACTTGTGCTGTGTTAAAAAATAGGACTTCCTACAGTATTTTTTTTTCCATTTTTGATGGTTCTTTTAATAATGAGCTTAATTCCATAGCTTATTACTGTAAAGTATAGCATTGTTTCATTCCTATAATCTTTATTTAAAATAAGACTTTAATCTTTTTGAAGTGAAGAATCACACCCCACACACACTCTCACGCAAAGATACAGTTCACTGTAGCACACAGGGAAAACTGCTAAACTTTTCTATTGAAATAATCTATGCAGGTTAAATATGGAAATGCTACTGATCAGGTAAACAGTCAAGACGTGTGCAAAAGCATAGTTTTGTATCATATATAAATATATAGGAATCTCTGTACATGAATTTGTGTTATAAAACTGCAGTTATTGAAAATATCTGAGAGGTTTAAGTTTATAAATAATAGAGAAAAACAAGTGGGCGATGTGGTGAGGTTTTAATATGGTTACTTAATTATGTGGGCAGTATTTTGTTTTGGAAAATTACCCTAATTCGGAAGATGTATTTTTAATTCTAGCTATACAAAAAATAATAGCTGTTGTTTATGAGCTGAAGATTTAAAGGCAAAATGGTCACTAGTAGGGGTTCAAGAGGTCTGTAGTAAGAACATGTCCATAAAAGCAGTTTAGGAGAATGTTCAAGATTCTGCTGGTACATTTCTGCCATGAGTGAGGAATCGACTGGCAGGTCATTTGTTTCATTTTAGATTTTTAACTAACAATGATGTATCGTATTATAATCTCAATAAATGCAAAAAAGGAAAATATGTAAAAAGTTTGTTTCTGTTTTGTAAAGACACATAGGCAAAAATACATATGTACTGGATAATCAAATTAAAGCACAAAAAAATCGAGTGGCAATTCATGAATCTGTTTATTTATGTCATCATGTTTTTGTTGACCAGAAATAAAACATAGAGTATCTGTCAGTTCTAACACAGTGTGAATTTTGGTGGATAAAACCAGAAGCTAGTTGGAGTCTGTACATATCAGTGTTGCACATCAGAAAAATATACAGCCATAGTACAGAGGAAATGGATCTACCAGAAGCTCCTTGTTGGACCAAGAAGGTGTGGACTTGCTCAAGGAATGGAGACCAAACCAAGACGTCTTGTAGATCCAAATGTTCATATTGTGCACTGGAGGCATGCCAAAGGACATATCATTCATATACACCAGTATTTCTGGGCAGGGGTGCTGTAAAGGGAGAAAAACATAGGGTAATTCCTAGGGCCCCTGAGTGACTGGGGCCCTAAAACATTTGAAACATCATGGATTGTTCAAGGTTGGGGGCCGAATGTGATATAATTTCATGAGGCCTAAAATCTCTAATAGCATTCTTGTCTCTGGCTGGAATAGGGCTCAAGTCCTTTGAAGAGGCTACACTTTCTGTGCAGTGTTCTTCTACCAATAAGCTTCGTAATTCTGAAGTGTGTTGTGCACATTCTTTTGGTTGTTTTGAGCCATTTGAGCCATACCCACTTGTCCTATGCAGAATCATGTGGGTCAGGAGCCTATGCCAGAAGCTATGGGTACAAGGCAGGGAATAACCCAGCCATAACTAAATCAGTAAACTGCACAATGCATCTTGGGCAACCACACTAGAGATTCCGGACCTTTTCAGAAAGTTTCTGCCATCATAGGTACATGTGCAATAAACATCCATCCATTCACCCATCCTCTGTGACTGTATGTCCTGTGCTGGATCGCGGGGGGGGGGAGGTCTCAAGGGCAGGGAATAACCCAGGACAGGGCTGCAACTCAGAAAGTTTTTACTAACAATGAATCTATTAATTTTTTAGGATTATATATTTTTTTCTGTTTTTTTTTACAATATACAACTACAGCTGGAATTACTGTAATATATTTGAAAATAAAAAATACATATCAAAATACTCTATAATAAAATATTCTGTACTTTCGTGCATACATAATGCAAGAAAAAAAACTATTTAAATGAGAAAAACAAACAAGAAACATACCATTCTGGCTTTATCAGAGAAGAAAAACCTGCAGATAAAACAGAACAGGTGTTTGATGAAGAAATAACGTTTCAGTACCTGGGCGTCTGTTCCGAAGAAGTTTTTATATTATTAGGCTAGAGGTAAATGTGGGTTCTGGTCATCTGAGTTTGTCCCTCATGTATGGAGACTCCAATCTTCATATGCCAAACACAACTATTACCCATTTCTTTCAAGACCATTTTACATATATTTATAGTTTTCTACTGGCTGTAAATAGCCAGATATGTTTTTAAAGGATTTCATTACTTTAAAAGATTATAAAGAATGGTGGTTAAATGTACATTACACACAATTACCTTGTTAAAAATAGGCTTCCGTTAAAAGAAACGCTAACGCTGTCAAGCGATATTTTGTATTTTGGTGCCCCCAAGTGGTAATTTACTTTAAAGTTAATTAAAAGAATACTTCAGCTAATGAGCAATATAATTTAAAAAAAAAATACAATTTTTAATCTGGTAAACGCAATTTGTAGGATGGTTACTAATGAAATGTTCTATCTAACAATTACGAATAGGTATAATTTGGCCAAAATGGAGATGCCGGGGATTGAACCCGGGGCCTCATACATGCAAAGCATGCGCTCTACCACTGAGCTACATCCCCAGATGACTCGTCTAGTGATTTATTATAGCAAAAGAAGCTTTTAGGTCCAGCATGCAATTCATTATACTTGGAGTGTAACAATAATATACACATGAGCTTTTACAAATTAAGGTGAACAGAACAGTATTTCCCTTGCTTTAGAATTTATCCTTAGAAATAATGGAAAAATATAACTTACATTATTGGTTATATTAAGGCTCGTTGGTCTAGGGGTATGATTCTCGCTTTGGGTGCGAGAGGTCCCGGGTTCAAATCCCGGACGAGCCCTTGACTTTTAATCTTGAACTCAAAGTCCAAAAACTTAGGTCAATTAGGTAATATACAGTAAGGCATACTGTATCTCTCGGGTACAATTATTTTCGGTAAAACTGACTAACTTTAGTTTGTATGCTAAAATATGGAATCAGTTGCCTTTGAACAAAATATTTATATATTTAATTGCAGTTACCCACTTTGGCGGCGACCTATATCACATATTGCTGGGAGGCGGAAATCACACACAGTAAAGTTGGCAGGAGTCCTGGCTACAAAGGGCGTTGTCCCGGGTGCTTTTTTACGCGCGCCGCGTACTTTATTAATCCATCAAAACACACCAACGGGCGGTTATAACACGTACGATTGTAATACAGCAGTCATATGGGCGTGAATTACGGGGGGATGTAATCCCCCCAATAATCATAACTGGCTAATACAACCCCCCTAAATGGGTGAAGACCTCAACCTCCCCATGTCATGTTCAAACCAAAGTTACGCCCTTGATAGCAGTCAGATGCTATTTGCATCCAGGTATCAGTAGCCAACAATACCGTGTTCATATCGTATCATCGTCAAAAAATAGCATTAATTATAATGCTATTATTATTATCTAAAATATTAAGCATGATATTTTGTTATAATGTTGAAATATATATATATAAGTTATAATATATTGTTATAATGTTGAAAGAAAGGGGATAGTTGACACACCACAGTGCACAACAATGAAATGTTTATTTAACCGACAAAACGAAGGGAAGCTACTTAAACGCCCGGGAGGGGGTAATCCGCCCAGGGTACCTCAACTAACTTCTTCTTTGGGGGCCCTAGGCTGACATGGGTGCTGGGTTGAGAGGGTCATTTCAACTTTTTTTTTTTTTACCGAAAGAGAAAGTAAATATACTTTAAAATGATGGGGCACATTTATTCACAATTTGTCTACCACTCGAGATAGAACCAAACAGAAGGGAGATGTTACTCGTGTATCTTTGCACCGTTTTCTTCTGTTAGGGTACTTTAAACAGCTGTTTATCTTCACAGGGCTCATAATTTTCGGGGGCAACAGGCAGCAACGTTGCTTACCAATTGCCTTGCCACCTCTGATCATTGGGTTTCTGGTGAAAATATGTAACTTAACAGGCGACCTGCACAGTCACGGTGACAAAGTCAACGCGAATGCGTGCGAATGCAGCTGCATTTTTCATTCCCGGGTACTGTTTGGCGAGCTCATGCCCTAACTAACTTCCAGTGAGGCGTTTCGCGCCGGGAGCGCTGCCACAAAGAAAGGCAGCCACAAAAGACCAAGCCATAAGAAAAATCATCATGATTCAGCAGTTTTGGGATAAGGCGTGTATAAAATGCGAGCCTGACGCGTACTATAGTCTGTACATTCGCACAGATAAATATACACGCTCCTGTCGACCGGCGACCCCTAACAAGTAAGAGAAAACCGAAAAATAATGCGAACCTTTTCCTTTCTTTTCTACTTCATCCAAACTATTGCATATTTCCATTTCATTTCCAAATGTATGCAATAATTGTGAAATGGCTCCACCTACATACTCTTATGGTGTCTTAGTTTGATCTTTGTCACTTATAGATATGCTTGTTACAGGCGCTTTTATGGACGTTTAAAGTTTTAACAAGAGCCTAAATAAGTGCAAAAGCCTGTAATAAATAAGGCATATAGTTGTTACTTGCAGCTGGACGCTCAACTACTGTTTTACCTGCAAAACGGCAATAAATACATAGATACCTACTTTTAGAGCCTACAGTTTTCCAGTACTATTTATGCATCGTTAAAGAATGCCTGAAGTTACAGATAAAACTTTAAATGTTAGTCGTATTGTTGAGTAAACTTCCGATGTATCGTTTTTTTTATACAAAGCCTACGCGCGACACCGTATCCTTCATTACTGCCGTCTTACAACACAGACTCCCTTTTGGCTGTTATTTTCTTATTCCGTCTTCATTGTATTCTTGATGATCATTGTGGTAATACTCAAAAAGCAAATTAGTTAGGCACAGATTAATCTTTCGTTGTTATTTCTTTTTCAGTGGCTCCGTACACCCTCACTTACTTTCCTATTCGAGGTATGTAAAATCAGCCGTAAACATATAAAGAAACTTGGGGTGAAACGGTAACAGAATTAATGGTTCGGTACGAACCTCGGTTTTGGGTTCACAGTTTTGAATGATTAAAAACCCAACTCAAACACCATTAGCAATGTCAGCCCTAAAATGTATTAAATGCACACTTATTTCATCCAGAAAGGTAGCATTCCAACATCATGGATGTAACATTTATGCAGACTTATACTGGCAAACAGAATGCCTAAGAACATGGACAAGCTTAGGATCACAATTAGCATCTATTTTTTTCGTGTAAATTCTTGGGTTGAATATAGAAAAATCCTCAAAGTGCATATATTAATTTACATCTTAGAAATAAGTAGCGTTTTATCAGGGTTATGGACATGAAATGGAACTTTGCATGGAATTTCCCATTTAATTCCCTGAAAGTTCAGTGAAAAGTGAACACAGTAACAAAAAGGCAGGTCTAGCAAAGCCCATGTGGTCCTTCTGCATGGGCTGTCCTCTGGACCATGTTAACGATGAATGGAAATGTTTGCTTATGGTTAAATTTAAGCCGGACTGCTGGCTTGATTAGCATAGCACTCATTTATAAAGATGATGCAGGTGTAACATCCATGCCACGAGGGGCCTTTATCACACACCTGGATTTTTGGGTTGGCCAGAAAACTTGTCAGATTAAAGGTAGGCGGGGCTAAATGTAAGTCAACAAAGGTAAAGTACATTTAAACTGGATACCTTAAATGTGACAAGTTATGCGGCTAAGCAAGAAATCCTGTTTTGTGATACACGCCCCAGCTCTCAATATGTGCTTCTGTCGTTATAGGCCGTGGCAGCGCCATGAAAATGCTGATGACCGACCATGGCCAACACTGGAAGGATGTGTTAGTCAGCATTGAAGAATGGATGAAGGGTGACGTGAAAAAGACCTGCGTAAGTGTCAGAAGATGTTGAGTGAATGTGTTTTCATTAGGCTTGCGCCAGAGAAACCCTGTCTGTCTTTTATGAATGAACTAACAAAATGCTTTGTATGATTGAGTGCTTGCCTTTTGTGACTGTTAAAGATAACCCCCTAATATATATATATACATACAGTATCTCACAAAAGTGAGTACACCCCTCCCATTTTTATAAATATTTTATTATATTGTTTCATGGGACAACGATGGAGATATGACACTTTGATACAATGTAAAGTAGTCAGTGTATAGCTTGTATAACAGTGTAAATTTGCTGTCCCCTCAAAATAACTAAACACACAGCCATTAATGTCTAAACCACAGGCAACAAAAGTGAGTACACCCCTAAGTGAAAATGTCCTAATTGTGCCCAAATAGCCACTTTCCCTTCCCGGTGTCATGTGACTCATTAGTGTTACAAGGTCTCAGATGTGAATGGGGAGCAGGTGTGTTACGCTTGGTGTTATCGCTCTCACACTCTCTCATACTGCTCACTGGAAGTTCAACATGGCACCTCATGGCAAAGAACTCTCTGAGAATCTGAAAAAAAAAGAATTGTTGCTCTACATAAAGATGGCGGGGGCTATAAGAAGATGCCGACACCCTGAAACTGAGCTGCAGCACGGTGGCCAAGACCATACAGAAGTTTAACAGGACAAGTTCCACTCAGAACAGGCCTCGCCATGGTCGACCAAATAAGTTGACGTATGAGTGCTACCAGCATTGCTGCAGAGGTAGAAGGGGTGGGGGGTCTGTCTGTCAGTGCTCAGACTATACGC
>JAODKN010000050.1:4746174-4764568 GCA_026774425.1 Petrocephalus zakoni | reverse complement strand
CTGGGCCCTCTGCTGCCCCTCCCCCCTTCCCGCAGGCACAAGACTTCCCCAGTTGTCTCCCAAGACAGTGGGCCGGTCCCTTTGTCAGAACTGACAATATCTGTCAATGAAAATCCAGGCCTAATTGTTCAATGCCCCCCTAGATGTCTGAGCTTCCTGAGAATGGCTCAGAATTAACGTAGCCCTAATTCCATCCATCCATCCATCCATTATCGATTAAAATGTACAGAGTCACATTACAAAGATGCCTTAAAATGCTAGCCATGGATGTGGTTCTACATATTAGTAGGAATAGACTTGTGTATTGTAAAATAGAGGCATTTCTTTTTTCAGTCAGCCGATGTTCAGCTTCTGTGACACAGAAGGGTCCATTTGATTGAACTGAAATTGGCCACTGAGAAAGAAATTAAACCCAGAACTGAAATGGAAATGATTTACGATGTGACCGTTCCTTTTGGAAAAAAAAAGTATCTCTGCTTCATGACTTCTGGGCAGGGGGATATTGAGTTGTGGGTCACAGACTCCATTTTGCATGAGCTGTGCTCAACACAGGTTTTTATTACTCTTGCAACTCGGGTCTGTCCTGTTAATTAACAAGTAAAAGACTCTCAGCACAACCTGCAAGCTGGGAGCGGAGTGATCAGCCAAGGAATGAAAGCCAGTTTCGATGACTTTGTCTTGGCAGTTATAGCATCCAGCTGAACGCTTTCATTTTCAAAGCTGCTTCCATGTGGTCATGTGACTGGTCATGTAACCACCCGTTTATCTTGAATCGTGCCACCTGTTCCTCTTGCTGACCAAGTGCCATCTTCTCTGCAATCCCAAACCCAAGTCTGTTTACAGTAGCCTTGTTTGTTAGTGTAACAAGGCGGTATTAACTTGCCCTGCTTCCACGGAAAGGAGCTCATGTTTGTTTGTGTATCTTTTCTTCTGTGTTTTTGTCTGTTGTGCAGACCGGCGTCTCTCACACATGCTACAAAAAGGGGGACTCACGGCAAATAAAATTCTGGCCCTCTTCTGGACTCCCAGTGTCCCTAAGCCACATAGGCTTCCCCATAAATCCCTTCCCAAATACATTTCCAGATCCAGCCCCGAAACAAATTCTCCTCCCTAAACCACTACTAACAAGACCCCACGTTAAAATAAACCTTTTAAAAATGTCAAAATACCTTTCAAGCCGACTCGAGTGGAAAAGACTCAAGAGACACATGCACAAGCTCACTTTCAAGCATCAGTAACTCCATGGTCCAAAACGTGATACAGGCGTTATACAGGCCATCCACAGTCAAGGATATTCTTGGATAATATATCACTTTTGATAGTTCGATGGGATCACAGGTTTGAGCCCAGAAAGCAGTCAGTGTTGATATAGCTAGGAAGTTAGGACACCAAATTTGTTGTGGTTGGGGATCAAATGGTAAAAATTTTGCTGAGGTGTCTGATTCCTGTCGTCTGGATTACAACTGGAATCACAGAGAAATGGACAAAACCACCTTATTTCTAACCCTTGACTGCCATCTCTACCCACAATGCACCTGTCCCACAGCTGGATTACGGCTAGAATCACATGGCGATAGACAAGGCTGCTAAAATAAAGCTAAAACCACCTTCCTTCCAACCCTTGGCCATACATGTGGCTTTTCTACCCATAATGCACCTCTCCCACAGTTGGATTACGGTTATAATCACATGGAGATGGACAAGGCAGCTAAAAATAATACTAAAACCACCTTCTCTGTCATGTATCATTTGTACCCACAATGCACTTCTCCCACAGCTGTCGCTCGTGTGTGCAAGATGTGCAGATTGCCTTTTAATGTGAGGGAAGCAGGACCAAAGAAAATCAAAGAGGACATCTCAATTCTTTTCTTGGTTTGTGTTTGTCTCTCCCTCCCACGGATGCTATGCTGTGAGATCCTGGTTCACTGTGCTCACATCTTGATATAGATTAGCTACCAAGTCCCTCCATGGATGTCTCCTCTCTAGAGTCTCTCTAAGCATTGGCTATTGGTGAGGATCATAGGATGATAGCAGACAGCTGATAGGTTAACTTATAGCAAAGTATCTAGCTCCCAGAGGGGCTTGCTGTTGTACCTTAGAGAATTGTATTTAATCTATATCATTAAAATTAAATAATCTGCTGTATAAACAGATAAAGTCTAAAACTGGAAGATTTGCAAGTTGCTTGAAAGAAAAACTTCCACTGAGCAACCTAATTAAAATAATGTGTGATGTCAGTGAGCCTGGTTAATTGATGTATTCAGCTTGGACAACACCGGAGCCATCCAATCAGGAGAGTCGTGAGAATTCCCAGTTTGTCACCCTGGTTGTCGGCTGGTGGTGAGGGTTGAAAGAATTTACTGCCACCAGCCCAGGCTGGTGATGATGAGGCCAGTCTGGTGATATTCCTAAGTGGTGAAACTTGTCAATGTGTTTTGGGGTTTCGTAATATCCCACAAAAGATGGTGGAGGGTTGGGGCAGGAGGGATTGATATGTGAGTGAATCATCACGGTTTGGACGAGGTGCCTTGACACCTTATTGTGTCGGCTTTGGTTGTCGGTGTTTCCCATCCACAGCACGTGTTTGGGACAGAAGACCCTCACAAGGCTAATCCACTAGTCCACTAATAGCCTTGTGTAACACACTAGCAAGCAAGTGTTTTACGCATCTTCTAAACCACAAACCCCTCCAATTTTAAAAAAAAGATTGCTTTCAACATGCCATCTCGACTAGAAATGATTGCTTGAAATTGGCCGGGCAGAGGCGAGGAGAGCCAACAATGAGCGATAAAGCTTGGCGGAGCTAATCTGTATGCCTTAGCGGACACTTTGAAAAGCAAAACTCAATAAACTCCCTTCAGTGCATTTTGAATAAAAACCCATTCTTTTTTTTTTGTTTTAAGATAAGGCTGACGGAATGGCCTTAAACACTGTGTGTCGGCTTGGGAAGAGTCAGAAGCAATGAATCGCAGATGATTCTAAATTAAGTCCTTCCCAATTAATTAGATGCAAGGTCACTCTTATCCCTTGTGGGATGTCAACCGAGAAGGGAGCACACTTGCCAACTTCTGCTGACCCGGCAAACGGTCAACGTTCACTGGTCACATGACTGTGGTACATTGGCTGACTGGATGGTACTGTAGTCTCACCCCTGGGCACCCCCAGGATTTTGAGTTTCCACGTTCGCGTGGGTTTCCACCAGATGCTCTGGTTTCCAGAGTTTAAAGATGTGCAGTTTAGGTTGATTAATGCCTTCAAACTTTTGGTTGGGTTTGTGCCGGTCCGGCGATGACGTGGCGTCCTGCCCCTTGGCTTGTGTCCTGTGATGTAGTCTAGGCTCCAGATTCACTGTAGATCTACGTTGGATATTCAGTTATAGAAATTGCATGGATGGCTACATAGAATCTTTTCACTTGGCATGCTTGTAAGAAGGGAAAGAACTGAGGGATTCGACTAACGGCCGCTGTTTTGACAGCGCCACACTCTCCACTGTCTGGTTAGCCAGGGTCTATGCACTGAGAGCAACTTGCCTGGTGGTGGCCACTTGCTCTGCTCGCTAACTCCCCCTAGGCATCTACAAGAGAACTACCCACTCTCAGCCAGTTGTCTCAGATGTGGGTAACCCTGTGGGCCAGATGGCAGTAGATTATAAAACAAAGGATGCTGGCGCCGGAGAAGCAGAGCAGCAAACGCCTAGCCCAAAATTAATGGTCTCCAGGTAAATAAGGCAGGTCCAAATGGCCACCCTTCTACCTGAAGCAGCCAGTAGACAACGACATTCTGCTTTCATATGTTTACTAAGACCGCAGTTCCTAAGCGGGAACCAGCTACCATTTCTGGCTACCCAAAACCCAGTGCCTGTGAACAGAAGGATGCTCGTTCAAGTCCAGCCTCAGCATAGAATAACCAAATAGCTCTAATTTTTATTTTTATTGAATTTTATAAAATTGAGTTTCCCTTTATGAGGACCGAAAAAATTGACATTTGGTTACTATATACATAAGACACACACACACACATGCACACACATATGGGGCAGCAGTATGCATCTGTTTATTTTTGTGGGAACTTCCACATTTCGATCGTTTGCAAAGATCCTCAGCCACCAAAGCACACAAAAGCTAATAACAAACAAAGAACTGACACTGTCACTTTATGTAAACAGAATATAATTTTTCAGAATTCATTATATTTGTCGGGACATTCTGTGAAAACACATACATAGATACAAAGAGCCGGAGCCAGCTGCTGGTGCCCCTGGCAGTGACACGCTTATTGTAGCCATCGCTCGCTCCTCTCCCGCCACCTGCATCGCTGCTCTCTCATGCCACCTGCATCTCCCGCTCTCAAACTTTACCTGCATCGCTCGCTCTTCTCCAGCCACCTGCATCACTGCTCTCTCATGCCACCTGCATGGCCGCTCCTCACCCACCACCTGCATCTCCTGCTTTCACCCGCCACCTGCATCGCTGCTCTCTCCTGTCACCTGCATCTCCCGCTCTCAAACTTCACCTGCATCTCCCGCTCCTCTCCTGCCACCTGCATCTCCCGCTCTCACCCGCCACCTGCATCTCCTGCTTTCACCCGCCACCTGCTTCGCCCGCTCTCACCCGCCACCTGCATCTCCCTCTCTCACCCGCCACCTGCATCTCCCTCTCTCACCCGCCACCTGCTTTGCCCTCTCTCACCCGCCACCTGCTTCGCCCTCTCTCACCCGCCACCTGCATCTCCTGCTCTCACTTGCCACCTGCATCTCCTGCTCTCAGTTGCCACCTGCTTCGCCCTCTCTCACATGCCACCTGCATCTCCTGCTCTCACCCGCGACCTGCTTCGCCTGGTCTCACTTGCCACCTGCTTCGCCCTCTCTCACCCGCCACCTGCATCACCCGGTTTTCTTCCGTGACTCAGCAGGAGTGGCTTCCTAGCAGCAACGTGACATTGCTGACCATACCTCCAGGACTGGTCCATTCAGGGAGGCACGTTTAAAACAGAATACACAAGACGCTGGTATGAATGTTAACCAAAAGCAGGACTACCAGAGTATGATCCTGGTCTGCAATCACAGATCACTACAGTGCAGCTTTGTTTACACTTTATACACTGTGACTTTGAGCCACAAGATCCTGAGAGAGCAGCCTAAATCCAAGGGTTATATTCCAGGTCCCAGAGATCGCTGTGCATCCTGGGTTTAGGTCCAGCTAAGCTCTTCATTTATTTAATTACTTAAGTATGATTTGGCCAAGTACTGCCTCTGATTTTCTCTATTTAGCTTATTCTTAATCCTTGTCCTCTGGCTTTTTTTAATCTCTATAGCTAGACGCCAAGCGTTCAGCTAGTCTTTTTGATTCTGGTCCTACTTAGGTCCAGGAGAGATGTCTGTGTTAGATTTAAATGGTGCTAAAGTATTTGTGAGTGAGTTTTAATTCCTATATTCCTCTCAGCCAGTTGTCTCAGATGTGTTGTCTCATATCTGGGCTGTTTTGACTTCTTTCATGCTCTCCTTGCTCGGACAACTCCCAACTATGAAACTGAGAGACTCTGCTTTTGATGTTATGCTTATCCTTTAGCCTTTAGCCCAATGTGACCTTTAGGACACAAGCACCAACTAGTACTACAGGGTTCACTAATCCGGATACAACAGTTACATTGCTACATAATAGATAAAATACATGGAGGTTAAACTTGAAGCAGCCAGTGTGGCGCCCCATGACCGAATAAAATTATTTTTTTTTTTCTCTTTTAATTTTTTGTATTTTTTAATTCTAGATGCAATATAATGTCCCCAATAGCGCGCAGCTACGTGATTAACTAACAATCAGTTAGGGTGCCAGAACAGAAGCAGGAAGTGAAACATTTAGCACTGTCATGCCTTGTTAGCTAACTTTAAAATGGATTGTTTTGTTATCCAAAAAAAGAGGCAATGGCGAAGGTGAGGCAGGACCAAAAGTAAGTGGTGACCCCCAACCCCCCTTTACTCTGGTAAGTGTGTCCAGAGTGAATAACACTGTTTTAGGGCTTCTAGACAAATTCACAGTCAACAAGGATGACTTTTGCTTTTGGCAGAATGGAGCCTACAACTGGAACCTGGCATGCAGTTTGCACCTCATTTCCAAATGTCCCCTTGGAGGAATGTACTGCTTTAGATATGATAAAAGACAAGTGCTTTTGTTACCATGGTGTTGCTGAAGGTACCAGGCTGGGTCACACGCACACAGAGAATCTGACCACGAGGAGAAGACCAGAAACGAGCCCAGTGGTTATAAAAAGTCACCTTAATTTGGGTATTTGCGGCTGTTGTACCTTTGAGTGGAGAAATAATTAATATAAATGAACTAGCATTGAGGGAAAATTGTAAATCAGCTTGATTCATTTGGATAAGTCTATTAGGAAATATTATTGTAGCTATTTCTTGTAAGAAAATTGGGTAAAAATAAACAAATAGCACATATTGCATACAGTATGGTGGAAATATTGACTAGGACAGCCAGTCTGCCTCCCGATGACTGATGGTGAGAAAGCAGGATGAGCTCTGACCGGTGACAGACCACGGTGACAAATCATGGCCAGATGACCACTGGTGACGCAGGACGCAAACTCCTATAGTCACGTGTGCTTTTCCACAAGGCAGCACGACCTGAAAAGCGCAAGGCATCATCCACGTCGCTCATCTCCGATCGCGAACAATATACCGGCGAATTGCTCGCCGGTCTTCCCGAACCTTCACACTGAGCTCAGTTTGCGATCTACATAATGGCTTCCCACAACCTGGCATCTTCTCCAACGGGTATGTTTCTGTGAAGGTGACACCTTCGCCGGCCAGCAAAAAAACAACCCAAGTAAATCAATAAGACGTCTAAGAATAATTTTTGCTACGAGCTTCTTTTAAAGTTTGTTTTAAAAATCCTGCCCACCAGCGCCTCCTACACAGAAGCACCGGAAATGGCGACAGTACAGGATCCATTATGAAAGCACCCTTGGGCCGATTATGTAATTAAATAAGAGGAAGGAATGCTACCGTGTTCGTTCTAAAGGCAGAAAGGGTGGCCATTGACACTGTCCAGATGATCCATGTGTATCTACTTCTGCCTCGAATAGCTCGTTCATTTGATGAGATGCTCATCTCCTGTAGGGCAGGACTTGGGTCGCCCCGGCCAGTGACGTAATGCCAGAGCGTTCTCCACTTTCCGGGGGACTGTATGCCTGCTACTTCTCCTTCCAATTTCTTCCCTTGGCATAACTTGCCCAATTAGTAGTTAACCATCTGTACTCTCCATGAAGACTCATTCCTGAAAATGCAGTGTCGACCACTGGGCAAAATATCTTTGAGAGTAAATAAAATAAAATAAAAAAAAAAAATGTTTTTGCATTCAAGAGCGGCTCATGAAGCTGGAATAACATTGGCCCGATGCCCAATTCCTCACAGTCAGCGTCACTGAGAATCACACAGAATGGGGTATTTAGACTCCCGAATTCAAATGAACTGAGAGATTTTTCGACCGTGGGAGTGCCAGGATAGACCTCACACAAATGTGGAATACACAAAGCATTTCCTCACACAAAGGTGCGAGAACATAGCCCTCTGCCCGAGGGGTGTCCAACCATCCATAGACTGGTTTACATCACACAAAAATTGCACGGCCCTGTAAAACAGGCAGCGATGTCGAGGGGGGCGGGAGGGGGGTGGTCCAAAATGTGTGTGAAAATATGTGACAAATAGCTTATTTATGTAGATGATGGCATTATTTTCAGTACTGGTTAATCTTGTAATATACGGAACGAGTGCCAACTCCATCCTAACCTCCACATTCAGCAGTGTACTGGTCTGTGGCTGGGGACCCTGCTCTACACCCCTGTCAATGGTACTATCCTTTGTGCCGAATCAACCCTGAGCCATGTCAGCCAGCTGTCCATGGTCCTGAAAACACACCACACCGGGCAGTACATGATAACTTATACAGTGAAGCATTTTTTTTTGCTTACATGCATCAATAAATCATTGAACACATTTCAGTGAAAACCTAGTGTTTCTAAAGCATGCCATACTGTATCCAAAAACCCAATAATGCGCAAAGGGCCACTTCAACACGGCAGAGCGGAACTATGCATCACCATTTTAATATAGGAAATTTACTGTAGGTCATAACACTTCTATAACACTCGCTGTCATGGGGATGCTTACTGGAAAATGGAGCTGGTCCAAGTCCTCCTTAAAATGCAAAGGGGTGTACAGAGGGAGATGAGAATTTAAAAAGTGGCAGGAAATACTAAATCTGGCAATGGGGCCCACTGCGACGGGAATGACATTCATCTGCTGAGCAAGCGAGATCTTCGCGGGCCGACCCCCCTTTCGGGAGGCACCCAGAGTGTGGGCCACTCAGAGGCGAGACGTTTCCGGCAACCGGGCGATAAAGTTAAATGCAATCGATCATAAAACCCAATGCATCTGACAGCAGATGACTGTGGTGCCTGAGTAATTGGAGTGGAACTAGAATTGGGACGGTGTTGGCACAGGGGCTGGCTTTTGGACCTTAAAGTTCATTATTCGAGATGCAAATTTAGCTAAACCCAGGCAACTGCTGTCCATGTAATAGACTAGGGTGCAGGAACTGTAAAATTTCATTATTTTTTTCCAAACAGACTTACATTTTTTTTAGTCTCATTGATTTTCATTTTAATTATCTCGTCTTTCTTTTAATCACCACTATAACTTTTGAATTGATTTAGAAGAGCCCACACGAGGGTCATATTCATATTGGGTAAACACTGCACATTATTCTCATTTCATTATCCGGAATAGGAAGGGTACTCTGCAGAGGATTCTGCAGAGGAACTGCCTGGCTTTTAGTATGCAGGATGAGGTATCAGATGGTGCTTGATCTTGTGTACAATGGGGTGTGTGGGGGGGGTGGTATTAGGGTGGGGGGAAATACCAGGGTTGGGGGCAGAGAAGCTCCAGGAAGGCTCCACATGTGCGCTGGGCTGGTTTGATTGATAGGCTCGCAAAGTGGTGACCTGGGTCCTCCTCCCACTCACCTTATCGACAAAGCTGAACAGGGACTGCCCCATGATTTACAGGAGCACTTTAAGCCCAGCAGCCATTTCATGCCCATTTTCCCGGTACCTTTCCATTCATCCATGGCCACAAATGCATAGAAATGCTTGAATTAGCTACATGAGGTAACTAGATTTGGAATTTTGTCACCAAATACTCGTCGGCTGGAGTACATTTTATAAACACGGAAGTGATTTTGGTGTGCATGGTCCCCCTTCAACGTGGTTTGGTCCCGGCACTACATGGAAGCCGGCAGCTTTTGGCATATTCGTTGTTAAATGTCAAGGCTCTTACAATTGCTGCAGACTGCTAACCTGAAACCCGGGGGCCATCTGGCACACAACTAAATCCGTAACGTGTTGTGGGGCCCGGGAAGCACATCTGAATAAAAGGAACAAGCACGGTCCTGGTATACCTCCTATTTCTAGTGTTCAGGCACCGCTCCTCCAGTGCAGTCCAAATTAGTCCCACTGGGAAAGGTAAGAGTACACATTCCAGCCTTCCACGCATCAGTACAAGACATCCTTACCTTCTGTCATCACATCTTCTGCAAACAGTGCATCCACGAAAGACCAGACTGAGCTGGACTGGATAGGCTCCTCTGGTAGATCCTTCCTGTGCTGTGTGAAATGGGTGAGATCGAATGACATCTGCCTAAGCAAACTTCCAAAATGAGATACCTCTTTAAGAGCCGGGATATGACCGCTGGTTTAGGTCATGTGACATGAACATTTGGCGTCGTTCAGAGGGAATCCGAGCAGAGTAGCCAGAACAAAACAGCTCTGTTCTTTTAATGCTTAACAATTAAATATACAAAATATATACAACGTTATAAAGCGTTCCAGCAGTCTAAGAGGGGGTGTTTCTGCATTAAAGAAGGACGCTTAGGAGGTGATGAAGCAAATAAATAAATAAAATAAATAAATAAATAAATAAAATGTTTTCCAAGTCTCCCGACACTAGTCACTAGTCACACAGTGAGGTGACTCTGCACCCAAATTGCCGTGGCATTGTCATTGTTATACACCTGTGGCTGAAACAAAGTAGAAAAGCACTGAACTGTAAGTGTTGTGGAAAAATATAAAAGCCTTGACGTTTTTTTCAGCCCTGATCTCTTCATTAATGTGGAAGGTGTGACTTGCTCATGTATTATCCTTTGAGTCATTTCCCGCCCAGCACCTCTTAATAATAGCCTAAAACCAGTAAGGAGAAGTCATTAAGTGCAAAATATTAATAAGCAACTACTTGAGACATCCTCCTCTGTTCCTGACTCACCAGTGTTCTATAACACACTCACTGCAGCACAAGGCATTTTTGCTGTGAGTTTGTGGGAGGTCTTTGGTCATGTCTTGTATTACCATGGCGATAAACGACTAGCTGTTTGCCTGTGGACGCGCTGCTTAAAGAGACAGAATGTTTTTGGGTTAAAAAGATCCAGCTTGATGGCTTTTATGGGGAGCCTGGAAGCTTGAGGAATGCGCTTTGATGTCTCAGGAAATCGGATTCGCATTATTGAACCACTAATTTTATATTATTAAATAATACATTGTTCCTACATGGTTTTCCCACCTTTTTTTTTGTTTAGCTTTAATAAAAATTTTAATAAAATTTTTATGTCTGTCCACTTTGAGACACAGCTAATACTTCAGTTTATCCTGTTCTGTACTGCTGTCTTATGCGACATACAGCTCTGTAAAAAAAAATAAGAAACCACTCTATACTTTTTAAAAATTGGCATTTTTAAAATCCGGGTTTAATCCTGGTTCTGCTGGCAGAAGGTTACACTGCATGGTAGGCTGCTTCCAGGCTGCAGGACAGCAGTACACAAGAACAAGGTGAAGCAGGAGACACTGGGGACAACCGGAAACCAGCCGGGTAGAGGGGGGAAGCGACTTTCCAATGCCGGAGTTGACCATCAGCTTATCCTGCAGTACCTCATAAGTTGGTGGACGACTTCAGGCTCAAGACTTTCACCATGCCTCAGCTCACATTTCAAATGATCTGGGTCTCTTTACTTACATCTTGGCTGCAAAGATCTCATTAATGCTGAGAGCAGATCTGACATTATTTTTCTTGCAGCAACAAAATATGTCAGTAAGAGTATCACATTTTGATAAGCACAGTGTTTGTATTAGAATGAAGTAATCTTCTAGTCTTATTAACACCTCTGGATGCATTACTAGAACATTTTTGGGTACTTCATCCAGAGGTGCAACAGCACGTCCCTTTCTGGGATGTGAACCAAAAGCCTTCAGGTTACAGTCACAAACACCTGCTGCTCGGAGCTGTTAGCCTTTGCTCTTAACAGCCATCTTTGATCTAATGACTAATTAGGCTCAATCTAGAGTTTGTGGCCATTTCATAAATGATACTTCTCACATCATTTTGTTCTCTGCTTTAAAGAAAAACCCTCACTTTTAGTGAAGTGATTCACTTTAGTCAGCTTAATTGAAAGGTTGCAAAGCGTTGGACTGTCAGCTTTCTGGTTACAAGCACTCATCTTGAACTTTGCCCGCCACACCTCCCTTAGTCAACCCCAGCTTTGACGCAAACATCATCACCGCTATTTGAATTTATAATAGAAGATGGTAATAAAAACCAAGGGAATCTTGGGTAAAACTAAAAAATGCAATGAAAAAAAAATGGCAAAATGTGAACCTCCCCAGTGTCTCATTGGGATGTCAATCATTTCAGGTGGCGAGATTCTCGAGGTCCTGGCCCATTCCTTGGACTGAGAGCGGGAATAAAGCCATCTGAGTTGCACTGGACAATAAAAAATAAGTAGTATCAGAAAGGAACACATGAACCAGCTACACTAAAATGAGTAAGCGATAATGTTTTTTTTTAAACAATCCATCTAAATGTGAGAGCACATTACGCATACCTGCAACTCACAAGCTGTGCAAAAACAACCTGACTGCTCAAAATGATGCAATCCTTTACAAATCCAGAGTTATTCATTTATTAGTGACAGAATTTGTTTAATCAATATCCTAAGGCTGTGCTTTTAAAAAAAAAAATAATAAAGTTTTTTTAGTCTTTGTATGCATTATGACAAGCTTTAGGCTCTAGTGACATGTCTGTGCGATATGGCCTAGTATGATTGGCAGGGATAATAATCAAATAAACATTCATTAAATCTGGTGCAACATCCCCCCTAGTACTCCCAAAAAGAATATATCACTATATCAGTTACTATATTAAGGAGTGCAGTCTGATCCACCTCGTATTAGAAACTGCAGACAAATGGACTTCACAGCTAGCTGCTAGCTCTCACACGCTTACTCACAGCTACCAGTCATCACTAACTAAAATTTGCTTATGGATTCATAGGTGACACATTCTGCCACCCTTGTTTGCTTCATGAATTTTCATCTAGGACACACTGCTAAATTTCTCTGACTCGGTGAAATGGAATCACAGATAGCATGTGTCATTAGCTTCCGTCTGCTAGCAGGCACCGCTAAAGCTCACTGGCTCCGGGACTCAAACTTAGCGTCCGTCACTAACTCTCAGACGCTTATTGAGGTGCAGCTAGCGTAGAGCACAGTCTCTTCCCTGCTTGTGCACTGGCTACTGCGCTAGCTGTCTTCTGCCCTTGAATGCTTATCTAGCATGTGGCACCATCACTCTCCTGCACCTGGAGTCACTGTTAGCGTCTAGAGCTAACACCCCCCCTGCTGTGGATTCATAGCTATTATGCACTGTTAGCCTTCTGCCTGCTATGGATTCATTCATTCTGGAGGACTGTGTAATGAGGGCAGCCAAAAGTCCCGACTAAACCATTTATTATGAATCTTCCCGATTCCCGTCACCCTGCCCCTCGCTTTAATAAAAAAATAAAGCCCTCCAATAATGAGCCAGATTGAGTCCCATGTGCCAGATTCCTGTATGAGCAAAATGGTGATGGTGACTCATTAGCACCTGGCTTTAGCGGGTTCTTTGCTCTCCGCAGATTATCTCATTGCGCGCTTTCCCACGCAAAAACCAGCAAAGGCTTCTTCCTCCATTCCTGCCCTTGAAAAAGACACGTCTGTCCTTTTACAAAATCAGTGCAAGGCTCGCAGCTTGCCTCTCATTATTGTTGGCCCTCTCATTTCACAGCCATTTGTGTCTGTGTGTGTATGTGTGTGTGTGTGTGTGTATATATATATATATCAATTGGCAGGGTGGTAGTTTTGTCTTGTTCTGGTAGAATGTTTTGATATTCTCGGGAAGGTGTTGGTGCTCTGACATTTTTGGTGGTGGAACTTCATAACTGACAGCCACAGTCTGCGGCCAAGCTGCCCTTCCCATGAAATGACCTGTGCTTCTGGGAGGACGGGGCGGAGCCACCGTGTAAATGAGTGCGGTATGGTGCAGTCATGCAATTATATAGACTTCAATGGCTATTTAAAGTTTTCTGTATCGTATGTCAGTGGTATTTCTCAGAGCAAGGATATGCAGATATGAGCATTACAGTCAATGGGGGTGCTGCCACTTTCTGGGTGGTGCTTCGGCAAGCAGCATTATCGTAAAAGGAGGGGGCAGGACAGACACTGCAACAGCTACACATTAAAATTGTGGGCTGGATACCAGTATAATACTGGGACTATAAAACTACCTCAGACTGGCTTGTTTCACAATAGACCTAGTCAGAGACACTTAAGACATCATAAACAGCAGAGAGTACCATGAGGAATGTGCCAACATGAGGAGAAGATGCCAATTCCACATAGGAAGCCATTGGATTCAACTCAGCAACCCTGCAGGTACAACAAGTGGTTGTTTCACCACGTTATGTCTACCTGTATTTATGTATTTTTTCTTAATAGTTTAACCCCCAAAACAACCCTGTGAGCAAATTTGTTAAAAAGTGAAGCTGATCTTTTACCACAACAAGACTTGACATCCAGGGATTTTCTCACGTAATCTTTTGATTAATGCGGCCGCTTAACCCCCACTCTGTTTACTAGACATCTAGGTGTTCTTGGCCTTCAAAGGCAGCTTTTTTTTCCTTTGCTGCGGAGCTGGGTCTCCAGTGACAGCTGTGGCATCAATGGGGGGAGCGGAGTTTCATCTCCAGCCAAATCCTGATGTTCCTCTCTCTCACTGCCAAGTGGCAATCTGGAGGAGCTGCCTGGGTCAGCTGCTTAGTCAGCAGTATAAGAAAAGAGGCCAGTCCAGCCCGTCCCAGAGAGAGAAGCAGGCCAAGGGCAACAGGCACATGCTATATATATGGACAGAGCATCCACTCTATATCACCCACTGCATACCACCCACTCTATACCACCCACTCTATACCATTCACTCTATACCATCTACTCTATACCAGGCCATCTTCTGCCTGTCCAGTAATTCTGTAGGTTTAGTTATTTGCATTCATTTAGCTCGTTAGCTTGTATGTAACAAGTCATATCCTTACTCCCTCATGACAATTTTAGAAAGAAAGCTCCCAGTTCGAACAAATTAACCTAACCTAACATAAGCTAACATGACACAACATTTAAGGGTTACACTGCTAGCTCTGGGCACATAAGCGCACATGGACACACACACACACACACACACACACACACACACACACACACCATGTATTCCTACAGTATCTTTATGGGGACACTCCATTCATGCCTATGGACATAACCCTGATCCCAACTATGACACCCTTAACCCCTACCCAGCCCTAACCTTAACCACAATTAATCAAACAAAATATGAGACTTTTGGCATTTTTAGTTTTTTGATTGCAGACACAGATTTTTATAAAATTGAGGTTATCCTTATGGGAACCAAAAAATGTCCCCACAAGGTAGAAAATAACAGGTTTTTATCACACCGTGGGGACATTGGGTCAATACAACGTAATATAAACATGACACACACACACACAAACTCTGAGCAATTTGTCTAGGGGTGTAAATCATTGGCCCAAAGGTAATTTTATTCAATTGTGATTATTGAGGCAATGGTTCGATTTGATTTATTGATCATTTGGTTATTTTGATAACCAAAATGAAAAACATTTAAGATTCACAAATATTGCCATGGAATGAAACATACATATAAAGAGGGTTTCCATAAAGTGGGGGAAAGTTAGGATGATTTCAAGGGCCCCTAAGTGACTGCAGCCCTAAAATATTTGGGACAATCCGTTTCTTCTGGGTTGAGGGCCCAATAAGTTTCTCAGGGCCCAAAATCTTTGGCAGCACCCCTGCTTTTATTTTATTTATTTTTATTTATTTATTTATTTTATTTATTTATTTATAACTTTTATTACAAAACAATGTTATTGAATGCTATCTTTGTGCCTAAATAATGTGTTACTACAAGTTGAAAATATTCACATGAAATATTCAAAACAGTCAGCTACATTTCTTTGAAGTATTTCTGATATTTTCTTGCTATAAGAGTTTGACAAAGCAGTGTATCATTTATTAAAAAAAGAAAAAAAAACCAGGATGGGTCCAAACTTCTGGCCTGTACTGTATATATACAAAATCATGTAGCTGTATGGCCATGGTGCTGTTGTTCGTGATGGGTTTTTGGAGGTAGGTGGTGATAAGATTAGCTGGTGTAGACACTATGCATCACTAGCTATAAACATGTTATAACTTATTACTTTCTAAAGAAGACAGCAATGCATTGCACTGAAGCTGTTGAAGGTTCAGTCTTTTCATCACCACCCCCCTCCTTGGCCTGAGCTAAAGTTGTATCTTTGAATAACTCCCTCAGTGTCAATACAATCTGCCTTTATGAATAAGAATAAAGCCGCGCAATGTGGTGGTTGCCTTGGGACATTGTTTTATGCAACTTCCTTGCTGAGTAAGCACAGAGGATTGCATAGTGCGTGAAAATTCACAACTCATAATAATGCATTACATTTCCATGCGATGTGACTGACCTTTCTACTCTGAAATGTAATGTATATCTGTTGTCTGGAAATTCGATGAGGGCTATAACGTTAGACCGGCAGTTTTGCAGAAAGTAGCTATTTGATTACTTGATTATATATTTTTATTGCTCAGTGTTTTGGCAGGAGAATTCTGGAATGACATTCTGGTTAAATAAATAAAGGGATGAATAATAAATACTTATCTATTGAAATTAAATCACCCAGGAAGTGCTGAGCTATTTTATTTTTATCAGTAATTCAGTTACTCCCCTTCAGTGCTGTTCGATTTAAAATTGTAAATACATTTAGCTGCTGAAACCAAATAATAATAATGTTTTATGCAGTCTGGGCACAAATATTTTCCAGGTCAAGTCAGCAACTGAGAATCACAATATTGAAAAAAGTTGACATTTCACCACTATTCTGGAAGCAACTGAACACCTATGACAACAAGAACCAGGATTTCCCAGAAGTTGCTTCTCTTAAACTGCAAAGTATATGCCTCATGTGACCCTGCAGGTCACATGGTCCTAAATCTAAAGGCTTGGTCTGGAAAGAGCTACAGTTGAATTAGAAATCAAATCAAAGTTTATTTGTCAAATGCACAGCATTACAGCATACAGCAGTAGATACAGGTAATAAAATTAGTTTCTCTGAGAGCTTCCTATAGTGAAATGAAAAGTAAATAAGAAAGGTAAATAAGATAGTAAAAGGAAAAAAAAAAACTAACAGCTGGATCAGCTGTTGAGCAGACTTACTGCCTGAGTGTAGGGGCTGTTATGGATTCTGTTTGTCTGAAAGCCAGTGCTCTGATATGCTTTCCCTGACGACAGGACTGAAAACATTCCGAAGAAAAGCTACAACCCACCTTCAAAATGGAGAGAATACCTTAAAAGTGCTTCACATCAGAATCAGATAGACCATTCTTGGCCAAGAATATTAATCATAAAAGGGATTTTTCTTGGTGTGTCTGGTCTTGTATAAACATACAGCAAACAAGACAATTACAAGACAAGTATGTATATTTATTATTAATAGTGAATGTGTCATGGTGGGGCATGTTGGAAGAACAATCCACAACGTGGCTTTACAACAAACAGAACTTTATTCGAAACAAAGCTCGGACACTAACAAAACAAAATGGACCATAAGGGGTCAAAATGAAGGCAGGTAAGTTACGGCCAGGGCTGGAAATACATGCGAGGAAAAGTACATGCGAGGTAACACAAGCAAAAAACCTCTAGGATAATCACAGACCTAGTAACGGGTAACACATACAATGGCCAACAAATAACAGAGTGAAGGCAGGCACACATATACACAGGTAACCAGGACTGAACAAGAAACAGGTACAGAACAGTGACAATATACCAAACACTAGGGCCAGGAATGACAACAAACGCTACTACTCGGAATGAAATAATGAGCGACACCTACTGCACAAGCAAGGAGACTACTAACAGGACAGGGCAGTGACTGATCTTAGCGGAATGTAAGCAAATAGGGGTTAGAGTATCCAATGTACTTACCTGCTATTCACACGTTCCTGGCATTGTGGGGATGGTTTCCTTCCCCCTCATGTAATGACTAAATAAATGTAATGTAATGGCTCTGTAATGGCTAAATAAATCAATTATTTACTGCCCTTTCATCAAGTGATTTTTAGACTTTTCACCATTACTAAACCAAAGTGGTTGATTTAAAGAAATCAATTATGCTACTTATAACTACAGAAGAATATAGGATTTTCCTTTTTAATTCTGAAGAACCACTGAATTTGAGACGCACTGGAACATTTGAGACCACTGAATTTGAGAACCATGGATTTGACACAGGAACCACTAGTTGACAAACACAATATACAAGAGTAGCATTATCACATATTTTTCATGTGTTCTACCATTATTAGTAACTGCTGTTATTTCCTGTATACGTACTACATCATCACTGAAGCCATGAATGCTCATTGTCTTTTTTCCTCTAAATAGGTGCGACAGTAATGGCGTTCAGGGGCTTTTCTTCAGCCAGAAAAATCCAAATGAATTTTGACAACATAAAGGAAACAAACGAGGGGAAAAAATGACCTTGTCCCTGACTCCGAATGGCCAATTTCCAAAGAAAAAAGAAAACCAACTCTAAAGATCTGATAAGGTGTGGGTTTAGAAGACATTCTGGGCACTTTTGAGCCGGTTGTCAGGGTTCTGGATAGTTTCCCTCCGAACTTGCCAAGACTCTTAAGCTGCTCACAGGTAATTTCAGAAAGCAAACTTGGCCATTCTGGGTGGGCTGGGGCTGACTATGCGCTTATTGTGACTTTGCATTTATGGTGATTGTGAGTTCACAAAGCACAAAGTCTGCGATTAAAAGTGTAAGAGATGGCGGGGTCAGTTTCAAGTTTCAAGTTTACTTTATTTATATAGCACATTTAACACAGCCACAAGACTGACCAAAGTGCTTTACACTTAGAC
>JAODKN010000050.1:4711193-4724151 GCA_026774425.1 Petrocephalus zakoni | reverse complement strand
TTAATGTATTTCAAGGTAAGACTAATTATTTTTTCCTATGTTTGAATAGGTGTATATATGAAGTGACAGGTCAAGGCTGGCTAATTACCATTCCTCTCTCTAAGATGATACAGGCTTATAAACCCTGAGTGATAGATGCTGTGTGACTTTCTTGCCTGAAAACATAAATTCACTCAGATTTAAAATTTCGGTGATGATATCTACAAACAGAATGAGCACTTACTCCCTCGATCCCTGGAAAATAAACCACACGGGATTGTTAAAACCAATTCATTTATAACTATTCTGTCCAGAGTGTGGGAAGTCATTTAGAGAGGCAAATGTCCGACTCTCTGGGGAACAAACAAATACATTTTAAGCGGATGTGCTAAGTACACCGCATAGGCGGGAGTGTGAAAATGGTGCAGGGGAGTACAGAATCAGATGTGGAAGTGGTGTACGGGCAAGTGGGAGGTTTATCATTATAATTAATGACTAAAGAATGCAAACACGTCAGTTATGAAAGTGCCGCCTGTATATCCAGTGAAATAGAACTTAGAGTGCTACAAGTGTACAGCATGATGATGATAAAATAAAAAGATGATAAAACATTGCCTGGCGATAGGTAAAACACTGCCTGAATATTCTGTGAGCTACTGAGCAAATTACAGCCTAAATACCCAGTGAACTACAGGTTAAATTACTGCCTGTATATCCACTGAACTACAGGATAAATCACTGCCTGTACATTCAGTGAACTACAGGGTAAACCATTACCTGTATATCCTGTGAACTACCGCATAAATCACTGCCTGCATGCAAAGTGAATTACAGGATAAAGCACTGCCTTTTGTCATAGTCAAGAGGAATGGTACAACCCAAATGCAGGCTGTGCTTTTGTTCCTCACAGGGGACTTTATGGAGGTGAAAGCATAGGATAATAGGCGCAGACATGTTACAATGACTGAACTGGCAAACTGAAGACTGGGGGGCACTTAAATACATGACTAACAAAGGCTCAAACGAGGCAGCTGTGAATGGTTACAGTGAGGGCAGGAACAAGAGGTAAGGCAAACGAGCATCAGACATGGCTTTTTTAGAGGACAGAAAGCTTACCATAGCCGACATCATTATGAAAGTTTCCCCTTTTATGGGGGGGGGCACAATAAAAAACATATCATTACAATGAGAGAAACATTCTGACACATGCTCCTCACAGTACAAGAAAACGGGCACAGGAATTCTTTCCTAATGGAACAAATGGGAGTCAAGAAACAATCACATATAAACTGTGGGTGTCAGCAATGACCAGGTAGGCAAAGATTCAAAAGCATTACAACCCTATGGTCAATGGCTAGACCCCCCTAGGATGAATTTATGGACCCCCACCCACACACATCTGCCCCATATCTCCACGTTTGCATTTATAGCTTTCTTGCCAAAAAAACGGAAAGTACATTAAGCTCATACTCATAAAACAGCAAGGCAGTCATGATTTATCAAGGCTGAAGGTGCCCCAAGTTGCATCACATTGCTAAGACTATGTATATGATATAGAACAGCCTTGCAAGCAAAGCTTATACATCTAGTAAAACATTAAAGAGATTAAACGTATACATCAGGCTCCTTTGACATTCCTAGCAGGTGTAAAACCACCTTTAAGTATAAGTGTGACTCTCCTGGCTTAAAGACCTTATATGGAAATACAGCCATAAACAAAGCATTTATCTCCATTTTACCATCAAGTGAATGAAAAACGGGATTGTTAAACTACATCCTCAGGGTTATGTATCGAACATTCAGAAGTTACCTACACTGGGGAGAAGAACAGTGCTTTAGTGGCACGGCGGGGTGTGAAACAAATGAAACGAGAATCTGGGGGAAAATGACTTTTGGAAAAAACCTTGAAACCACTGGCTGTAAACATACGGGATTCCAGCAGCGAACCTTGATTTAGACTGTTTACTCCTTTTAAACCGAATCGACTGACACGATATGCCGCTGCCAGTGGCGGCTGGGGACTAGATAAGCCTGTATTGTACAGGAAGTAACGAATCACATAAGCATCCCCTCGACCAATAAAAACATCCCAACCACACACACACACACACACATATAGTGTCAGCCTTTGATTCGTAGCTGACAGGCCACGGCTGTGCAGAGGTCTGCCTAGAAGAGGATTGACTTGTGGAGATTTTTCTTGAATGTTCACTGCAACGGACCCTGGGAAAATTCCCACGCGCTGTGCTGCGCTCACGTCTCAGCTTTCAAGTCATTCGATGCAGTCGGTGCAGAAGAGTCCCATTTGCTCTGTCTCGCCGGGAAGAGTGTTCATCGGACACTCACCTGTTTAATATTCTGAAGGCTTGTAACGGGGGGGTCTTTTTGTATGGAAACCCTTCCGTTTCCCTCACCGGTTCCTTATTTATGCAATTACAAGTGCCTCTGTGAGTTACGAGGCAGTGATTGTGTCTCTGTGTGTCTGGTTAGTGTGCGCGCGGCACACAGAAAGACCCATGAAAAGACTAGCACAGCAAAAACGGCAAGCGTCAAGTTAGAACTTATTCCTATGACCCTTAATTAAAATAAAATGGGCGAAAACAAGTAATGTCGCTGGATTTGTATGCATAAAACCAACTAAAACAGCAGCAACAGCCACGCGATTTTGCAGCTTCATTTTTAAAATAAGGTGGAAATATTTAGCCAAAAATTACCATATGCAAAAATAGCAGTAGTTATTATTTTTTTTTTTTTGCAATAAAATGTACTGAGTCGAAAGGGTTATGTCTCTATGGCACAGTTTTATTGAACATAATGAGATCAATGGCTAGGTGTCACCTGGGACTCATAACCCCCTGCTGACAAGTAAAATGGTGATGAAAGAGCCACAGTTATTAAGAAAAGCCGGCGATTAAACACTGAGCTTCCCCACTCCAGTTAAGCAAATGGTAATGAAGACATGAAAGGGAGAATGAGGTAACAAAAGATAACACAATTAAAGGTATTTTCTGGCCCTGACGGAGCCGAAATCACTTACTAAAAGAAAAAATGACCAGTTCTGTCACCTGATTAAACGTCACCTAATTAAGTACACCAATGAGCCAAAACATTATGATTTAGTTATTGACCATCTCATAAAAATGGTGCCTGCCATGATTAAACAGTAAGCTAACATTATTCATATTCAGTGTTGAATATAGGAGAATGTATGGAGACTGTGGGCAACTCATGGTCAGCCGTACTGTACCTACTGTAGTACCTACTGAAGACGGACAAACCATGATCCTGAGGCATGGTGCTGGGCAGCAAAAACTCGCAAGTGCCAGATGTGAATGAAGGGCTACCATGGCATAATTCGTAGATAATTTTAACAATAGTCATGGGGGTAATGTGTCCTGACGTATAGCGTACAATGCTGTGTAGCCAGGCCAGAGAGATTGCCCATGCTAACCCCTGTCCACCATTGAAAGTACCCACAACTGGCATGAAAACATCGGAACTGAACCTAGGTGCAATGGCAGAAGGTCACCTAAATCAATGAATCTCGTTTGCATCATGTGGATGACCAGGTACTATGGGATGCATTGGACACATCCAATCCACAACTACACATCACTGTACAGATGCCTTAACCTTATAAGCCAAATCTCTCCACTGTGTCACAATGTCGAGTACAAGTGGAGGCATCTTTGTGGAGGATCTTCTGCTCCTCAGGTGTAAGATATTTTAGGTTTAGCTACCAGCTATGCTATTCTGCTATTTCCTATTATGTTAAGACTAGCACAGGTATCGGCAAATCAAGTTTTCAGTGGAAATGAGTGAGCTGTCATCATGTTAGTGACATCCCCACAAGTATAGACAAATCACATTCATGAAATGTAATACATGACATCAGATTCTGGACAACTTTTGGAAATGCATTCTGAGACATTCCCACTCAATGCTAGCTAGGGTTAGAATCACTCATGACTCAATTTATGCTCATATCAGCCAAAACCATGGCAACACTGGAAAGCTATTCTGAAACTGAAATGCTATTGAAACAAACTATCATAGCACCTAATGTTCTGAGTGCATAAAACATTTTTTTTCCTGTGAAAATTAATGTCTGCTGGTGTTATCCAACAGCTATGTGGCAGTGAATTTTATTTTAGGTAATAAAAACAATAGCAAGCTAACAGTTGCTGCATTGATGTCAGTATAAATTGCCAAAGTTGGCAATCTGAAAGGCTGAAAAAAATAGCATTGTGGTCTAGCTTGGATGTTTATTGTTGTCGAACTGGTGCCGAATTGAGATGGTCTTGAAACCCTACGCGTTTCACCGAAGCTTTAACCTGGCTCTCTCAGAACTGCTATTCGGCGGCATATCTGTTCATAAACACAACCTCACAGTGGAGGCTTATAGAACCTCCAGCTGTGGCTGAAATTTACCCCAACCTGACAGTACCCCAAAGATACTCTTAGAGGTCACCATTTTAAGAAACAGTGGCTGCAGGTCCCTCTCAGGATTTCGTTAGTCAGAGTGCCTGGAGGAGGTCGTCGGATACAGCTCAAGAACATCAGATAAAAGGCAGAAATAAAGAGATAATGTGAAAAGTGTGTGATCCGCGGGCTCTGGAGAAAGGTCTGCCTTTTGGCTGCAGACATCTATGGGCGGAATGAATCTCAGCTAATGGGATTCTGCACCGTCATTACTCTCCCAGATTACGTTTCCTCTTTAATTTCATAAACGTTGAGTGGGACTTTCCCCCCACTATTTGTGTCAAAACAAAGTTAAAATGCTTATTTTCTCTGACATCTTTGTGTATAGAATGTTAGTCAGTTTCCCCAAAGCCTTTCGCATAATTTCCAAATTAAAATATATAAAAAAGAAACAAATTAATAACTGACCTTCTTAGCCTGAGCAATTTCCAAAGGCAATTATGCAAATTTTAAATAATTTCTCTGGAAAGTGTATTCCTTAAGGCACTGCCTATTTCCAGATCTCCCAGGCTATTCTGTTGCCACTGAAACGTTAGACTAGTTTTCAGGTTTGATATTTATGAGTTAAAAATGCAGCACCATTTTTCTCCCCTAGGAGTCGATACAACGTAATATCCTGATGGGAAAAAAGGAAAACATTCAGGCCATCAGTAACAAATGAGCTGTTGAAAACAACAACATATGTTACCATTTGTTAAGTCTCATATTTCTAAGGCAAATTAGAACTAAATGTTAATAAGTAGTGGAATATTGGTATATTAAAAGGTCAACATTATGAAATGAGCCCCTGAGATCCACTTCAGATCCATATTATTATTTCTTGGGTCACACAAACAGCAAAGGGAAATGACTGTTTAGCAGCTTGGGCTTATATTAACAAGAAGAATGTGGTTGTTCACCAGAGCGCTATGTCTTGCAAACAGCTATTTACCCACAATGCATTTTGGTTAAAAACAGAACTTACACATGTTTGTATATTGACTACTCCATCTGCATACAGATGATATACCTCTACAGTTAGTTAATTTGTCCCAGAGGCTTGTCTTGTCACAAATAAAAAATGTAACCAGAAGGTTGTTGGTTCAATTCCCCTATCATTGGGTTAGATTCATACCTATTTTACTGATTGTAGTCAACCCACCAGATTTGCAAATTCGCGGTCTGTTATATGCAAGTTGGCTTTGAATATTTAAATGTGAGTATTTTTGGATGATGTGTAATCCAAAATATATAAGCAATACTGAAAATGATTTGGATCACAAAAGAATATATTATTATTAGTCCTATTTAATATTTTAGTATCAAAGCTATTTTTGGTTAAAAAAAAGTACTGTTGGATGTACTTGGTTCACATACAGTACACCACATATCTTTGTCTCAGCAACCAGTCTCACGCATATTAGTGGTCTCTGTAACCGTGGAATCTCGCATTTCTCTCATTAACTTTTCAACTTTCTAATGCCATTTAGTTTTTGTTTTTAACTACGTACCTGAATATAATCCAAGTCGTGTGGGGGGATCTTCCACCACTAACTCTTACGAATGAGAAGCAGTGACTGTTCTTTACCAGCCAGCCGAGAAACTGCTGTGGCCAATGAACCACAAAGGAAAATTCCCTCAAAGGAAGCGATGCAACCAAAAATGGCCTGATGCATCATTAGAGGCAGCGCACCTGATGGCTGAGGAAGTTTCCGTTACAGGTCCTGCTAGCTGCAAAAAATAATGAGGCCTAATGAGGCCAGGAACATTCAAATGGTAGCTGCTAACTGACCCACGTCGACTGGAGTTCCTTTATTTTGCTCCACTGTTAGTCAGGGACTGCTGCCCACCTTCCACATTGACCAGGCCCGAATGTTTATCCTTCTGTTTTACTAACAATCTGCTTTCACAGCCTCTCAACTGGAACATCAACTCGGTGGCTTACAGGAAACATTCTAACATCGCCCGACTTTTATAATAGACAAATATGCCATGAAAGACCACTTATCCGGTATCTGAAAATAATGTGGGGAAATACAAAATTGCGCACATTAGTCAAGTAATTTTGAAAACAGACGCATGGGATTGTGACATTCAAATAAATCATCTGCGTAAGAAGCACTGGGCTGTATTGCTTTTACTAATGGCTTAGCACTTTACCACAATAACCCCCCAAGCTCCTGGCAGGGAGATTTCATGTATATAAGCTGATGGCCAGGATTCGGAAATATCAAGATTGCATTATTTCAGTTTGGTGCATTACAAATTCACAGATGTAATATGATCTCACGCGTGACCTTGCTTCTTTTGACATCCCCAAATTGCACGCTGTCACAGATTCATCAGGGTAATGTAAATAAATGGGTAGCATAGAGATAGCTCGCTAGGTCGCACTGTGTTCTCACATTGCCTGTGGGCCCGAATCCCACCAACAGCTCTATGCTTCTGGAATTTGTTTCTTCCTTTCAATCATATGGGTTTTCTTCTGGACGTTGCTTCGAGCCCAGAGTCATGTGATTTTTGGTTCTAAATTGCCCTTAAGCGCATGTCCTGTGATCAGTTGGTGCCCTATGCAGGGTGTCCCCTGCTTTGTACGTTCTGAGATAGGCCCCTCAACACCGCACCAATGCACGGGAGAAGAGGGTCCAGGGAAAGCGATGTATTGAAAATAAAGTTCATTCAGGGTGGAAGCCAAATCTGTTAAAGTCTCTAATTAAATTTATTGTGGTATTAACTGTTTAAAAACCTTTCCAAGAGGACAGAATGGAAAGGCTGCATGTACACTGTAAAATGTTCCTTGCATTCTCTAACATTTAATGACCCCTATTAATTACACAGTGCCAGTTAAAAGGTTGGACACTCTAAGCCACCTACAATGGAGAGTGACAGTGTCGCATCACATGACCTGGCCACCTGGCACAGTAGAAATGGTTTTGGCAGAGTTTAACCAGAGAGTGAAGCAAAAGTGGCCAATGAGAGCATATGTGTGATGTCCTTCAGAACAGCTGTAAAAGCTGGGAGGCCACCTCATGAAATCGTAGAGACAGTATGGTCAGCCAGTCCCTGGAGCAATTGGGGTTAAGGGCCTTGCTCAAAGGCCCAATGTGGGATCACTCTGCTGACCCGGGGATTTGAACTGGCAACTGGAGTCCCAACCCACAACGTGAAAGGTGATTAATTGTCATTGTTGACACACCACAGCACACAGTGCACAACAACAAAATATGTCCTCTACATTTAACTCATGTGATATTGTGACACAGCAGTGGGCAGCTATGTGAGTGCCCGGGGGGCAGTGCTTAGGGATGGTACCTTGCTGCAGGTACCTCAGCGGTATTTGTGGGGGACTCGAACCGGTGATCTTTCAATTACACGGTCTAACTGCCCCCAGCAAATTATTATTTCTTTGTTGATTTTGGTCAGTGCATATATTCCATATATGTTACTTTATAGTGTCGATGTATTAATAATGATTATATTATAATTATTCTAAAATGTAAAGAATAGTACAGATATGCCTTTCTATGAGTAGGTGTGCCCGAACTTTTGACTGGTACCAGTTAAATTTGGTCACTTACTGTAGTCACTTAGATAAAGAAAGCTGTTAGGTTGGGAACCCATAATCCCTACTTGCAGATGCACTGTGTCCCAACCAAACTTCTTGTTAAGGCCCGTGCAGTTCAGTTACTCGCTCCTGCCTTCAAAATCAACCAGAAAGGCGCACACTGATGCAATCAAACTGCAACACATTTTTTGTCAATATTGTTTTGCTCTTTCAGCAACCTTTACAGCACGAAGGTTGTAAAAAAAAAAATAATAATTTTGTGAGAAGCCCACCTTGCAGTAGGTGGCACGAAGGATCTGAATCAAACCAGGTTTACTCAAAGCTATTTGTGTAGTAAACATCCAGGGAAGATATACAAATATACTTCCAAGAGGAAGCATTAGCGTAGCAAGAAAAAAAAAACACAGGATGACACATCCACGAAGGGATGTGACAGCAAGGAGCAGAATATGTTCTGTAGAATATTTAGCAGTCTGCCAGAGAATGCAGCACAGAAGAAGTATGCTTTTAATGTGGAAACTACCTCCAGCAAAAACAAGCATGTGTGGCTGAAGTTTGTGAAGTTTAACTAGAGCAATAGCTAACCCTGTGATCTGGGAGAGAAGCTAATAAATATATCATTAAAAAAAGATAGCAGAGGTTGTAATTAGAGGGTTTCTATGTAGTTCAAGCATCATTCATGGGATGCCCAAACAGGCCTGATGAAGAGCTCGTCAGTTTTGGTGCCCTGTGGCGGTTTGCGTGAGAGTGTTGACAACTGAGGGCAGGACACCCACGTAGATAGAGCATTTTATTAATAGACACAATAAAACTCTGTAACAGGCTCTTATTTATGAAGCCAAGAACTTAAAGTGACAGAAATGCCTAGAGAACAACATATAAAACTATAAAACAACTATAAATTTCCAGCCCTTGAGGTTTTTTTTTTTTATCAAGAGCAAAGCACTACCTTCCTCCACGTACTCCTGCTCCCCAATCTTAAATCTCCCAAGCAGACCCTCTTTATCTCTTATTAATCAGAGCCAGCTGGGCATTGTTAAAAGGAGTGACTACATAGGGCTCCACTCATGCTGGTGTTAAGTTCATCATCCAACCAACCAGTTTTAAGTCAGAGAAAAAAAAATCTTTGCTCACACAGCGTAATTTCTCTAATTGCTTCTTGCCTTCTGTAAGTGTTCAAAGGCTTTGGGGGGATTAACTGTGGAGATGGTCGATCCTGTCATTGTATGGGTGTCACGCCCTGCCCATCCGACCCTCCTGTGTGCCACACCCCCTCGTTACCCTCGTGTGAATCCTAGTGTGTTACCGGCTGTTTCTCGTTTTTTATTAGTGATCTGGTGTATTTAGTCCGCGTTCAAGTCCGTTTTCCCAGTCCGGTCATTAACGTTGTTGCGTTGTCTGGTGTTGTACCCTGCCTTTGTTGAATAAACCCTCCTTCACCTTACCTTTTGGACTCAGACCTTTTTTCCCGCTCCGCACGTTGCCCGCCAGACGTGACAGAATGACCGGACTTGGGAAAAAGACTCCCCAGCTGACAGAGGAAGACTACCTCGATCTAGCCCAAGAGGCGTTATATTGGTTACAGCAGCCAGAAGTCAAAGAAGACTCCGTAGCCTACGCGCTAGCGACCAGAACCCGGGATTTCCTGGAGAGGATGGAACCTGGAATGGACACGTCTCTTGCAGACATGGCGCGTAGTAATCTGCTGCAGCTTCGCAGCAGGGCCTCCTGCCCTACCATCCGAAGCAGGAAAGAAGAGCCGGAAGAAACGGAAACAAAAGAAGACGCGCGTTTCCTTCCGGGAAACGCGCCTGGCCCTTAAAGGGGTCAGGTCCATAGAGGACGCTATCCCGTGGGTCCCTAGAACTCCCCGGAAGGAAGTCCCAAAGTCTCCTGTTCCTGTACCCGCTCCGGCGCCGCCACCTGTTCCTGTCCCAGTTCCTGCTCCTGTCCCGGAGTTTCCTGCTCCTGTCCCGGTCCCGGAGGTTCCTGCTCCTGTCCCGGTGGTTCCTGCTCCTGTCCCTGAGGTTCCAGATCCCGACCCCGCTCCTTCCTCCTCGGAGGAGGAGCTTGACTGAGACCCCTCTGGGCTGGCCCTGATGGGCCCCATGCGCCCTGTCAGGGACGTGACTCCTCCGCCCTGCCTGCAGCAGGGCAAATCCTGGCGGTGGCCCCGCCTTTCCGTTTCCCGGAAGAGAAGGGGACACTTACGTCGGGGCCGGCTCCTGCCCGCCCTGCCCCTTGGCTCGCCCTCGGCCCCTGTGGCTCATGGGGCGCCTTCGGGTTCCCCGGTTCCTCCTCAGCGGTCGCCTGCGGGGCCCCCTTCGACGCCTCATGCGTCGCCGTCGGCCCTGCCTCCGGGGTCTCGTTGACCGCCTGCAGGTTCCCCTGCTTCATCTCCTCGGCCGCCTCCAGGTCCCTCCGCTTCGACTCGTCGGTGGGCTGCGCCTTCGCCTGCCGCGGCTGTGCCTTCCTCCTCGCCTTCGCCGGGGTCCCCTTCACCTACTTCCTCGTCTCCTCCGGTGTCCCCTACGCCTTCCTCCTCGCCTCCTTCGTGTGTCCCTCCGCCTGCCTCCTCGGCCCCTCCGAGGTCCCCTCCTGCTCCGGCCTCGCGGTCGCTGTGGCTGCCGCCTCTCGCCCGTGGGGGGTCCCACGGGCTCCCCATTTTCCCCCGCCTTCTGCCCCTGGTTTCTTGCCCCCTGGTTTTGGTCCCCCCTGCCTTTGTTCCCCTTTGTTCCTCTTGTGTCCCCTCCTGGTCATTTTGTTCCCCCAATGTTCCCTGTTCTGCTGCTCCTGTGTTTGTTTGCCCTGCCTGTCGTGTGTCAGTTCCTGTCGTGGTTGCTGCCCTTGTGTCTGTTCTGTGTCTCTGTCCTGTTTCCGGTGTCTCGTTGATGTTTGTGCATTTGTTTTCCAGGTCCTGTGTCCCCGGTCTTGTCTTGCCCCTCTTCTTAGGCGCGCCCGGTGTACGCGCCTTTGGGGGGGGGTCTGGCACGCCCTGCCCGTCCGATCCTCCTGTGTGCCACGCCCCCTCGTTACCCTCGTGTGAATCCTAGCGTGTTACCGGCTGTTCGTTTTGTATTAGTGATCTGGTGTATTTGTGATCTGGTGTGTCCGCGTTCATGTCCATTTCCCCAGTCCGGTCATTAACGTCATTTGCTGTAGTGTGCGGTTCCCTGCCTGTCTCTGGAATAAATCTTCGTGTTCACGTTTGGAAACTCTGAGTTCTGCTCCTGTTTCTCCGCTCTGCACCCAGCACGCCATCATACGTGACAGAGGGCAGATGATCCATTAGGGTTGGCACTGTCTACCCCTGCCCATAACCCTGCTGGTTACTGAAAACACATCTCATGTGCATTAATGAAAAAATTGCTAAGCAGTCTTTTCCAGGCATTTTATATAAAGGGCTACCTCACTCCAGCCGCGTGGCTGCCAATGAGAGATGACATCCCTGCCAAACAACGACGCCTGTGGATAGTGAGAGGGCCCCCTACCCCCCAAATCCCACTTGCCATGTTTCCTAGCTGCAGACAACTCGGCCCACTGTCCTTGCATTTATATCTGTACAGAAAACGTTTGGTTATAAAAATCCTGGAAGAAATACACAAATCTCATTTAATTGAACATCCATATAGTATGGGATATGGCCAAAACCATGTCTACATCTCACTGCAGATCTCATTAACTGCATCTGGAAAATCAAGGCCAGCAATTTAGTGTGAAGGAAAATCAGTGCTGGACTCACAGGCTGGAAGGACACCCCCCCAAACATACAGACACTCACAGACAAGGCCTCACACATATGGACCAAAACCCTCACAGATATTAGAGCAAAACTTGTCACATACACATTAATACTGAAAAATGAAGCAAAATACTGTGATACCAGGAGGTTTAAGTAAGACAATAAACATTAAACAGTAAAATAATCATAAACATCCATAAATGGTGTGCAATTACTAGAAAGGGTAAATAAAGGAAACACAGGGGAAAACCAGAGACCAAAAGAGATGTGCACACACAAACACACACACACATAGACATTCTGTAGGTAGAGTCCTGGGTACGTTAACAGGAATGATATAGCTGACCAGTGATTCGCTGTCATACAACAGATGTTGATTCAGAGTATCTTGGGCTGACTCCGACTCATTGAACTACCATGCTTCCAAACTGGCTCTCGATTTATCCTCTGTTCTCTGCCAGTTCTATATACACTCATGAGGTATACCTGCTTATTAATGCAAACAGCTTTTGCAGACGGTGAATCATCATGTGGAAGCCCAGGTATCGGTAATGCTTTTTAGGGATAATGGTGAGGTCATGCTCTTCTCAGCCTTCTGGGTAGACGACTACATCATCTGTGTCTGGTGCTGCAGAACCTCATCCATGAGCCGCTGTATTGGGACTGAGGTACCATGCAGCCGAAAAGGCATAGTTGTGTATTGCCAGTAGCCGTGAGAGTCGAGTCTTCCCATCCATCTTTCCCATCAAATGTGGAAATATACTGAGTCCTCCACAACCTCTCTCTCAGCTAATCAGATCTCAGAATGCAACCGGTGTCAAATAGAGATACTTCATTCAGATTCCTAAATCTTCTAAGGGCACTTTTCCTCCGCACAAAGTTCGGTACTTTTGGTACGGTACTTTAGGTACTTCTGCTTTTCCATTGACTTCCGGTCAAGTACCGTACCAGGAATTCAAGTAGTGAAAGTGCCAAACCAGTTGGGGTACTTCTTTTGTACTTTGGGGTGTAAGGGGGTTTTTCCAAGTTTGGTACTTTCGGTACTTTTGGTACTTTGTGTTGCTTTTCCACTGACTGGTACCGGCGCCAAATGACATCATCAGTAACCGCTCATGAATGACATCACCAGTTTAGTACTTCTTTTGTGTTTTCCACTGCCGTAAAAACTGTTACTGGCACTGAATGAAAGCACAACTTGAGGCGGGGCATTT
>JAODKN010000050.1:4637281-4647473 GCA_026774425.1 Petrocephalus zakoni | reverse complement strand
GTATACCTATGATGAAAATTACAGGCCTCTCTCATCTTTTTAAGTGGGAGAACTTGCATAATTGGTGGCTGACTAAAAACTTTTTTGCCCCACTGTAACTCAAACCTCGATCACTCAGGGAATGATGCAGCTTCCGGCCCTTGTGATGACTCTCTGTTATTACTCTGTAGTTTAACATTAACATACATTTTGTGATTCATGTCATATAATTCATGATTTAAACCATACAAGCTCAACATATCCCCAAAGACATCTGCAAAATAGATGAACGTCTGATTTATTAAACATTCAAGTTTTTTTTTTTAAGATACAGTAAAACCGAACAGATAAATCAGACAGAACGCACTCAGCCCACAAACATACATAGATTTATTCCTCAGAGACTAGTTAGATCTGTCGGTTCAAGTTTGATTGCTGATAACCTATGTAATAAGGACAGGCAGAGTCCAAAGACGAGCAGCTGAGTGAAAATGATGGCTATTTCAGATTCCATTATGGAAAATACTGATGAATTTCAGGGCAGACAAACGATAAGCTAGTAAAGCCAGCACAAAAGATAGCAGATCAAAAGTACAGTGGGGTTATTTCAAGGGGAAACAAACACGGTTGGCTATGGTAAACAGGTGTGACCCAGAAAAATGGGTCGGTGGGCTAATTATGGGCAAACTCACAGGGGTGCAGAAAGGAACCAATGGTGTATTTGCACAAGTACATGGGATATGTGAAAAGAAGCACTCCAAACTTGTGCTCCATTGAGAGCCACACATTTAAGAGTAAAGCTCATATTCTGAGTGCAGGGGCAGGCTGCTTTTCTGGGACCCCTGGAGCATTTTTTTGAGGGGAGGGGGGTGATAAGGTCCTTGGTCAAGCGCCCAGCAGAACTGTTATTATTCTGACAAGGCCACAGCTTGAACACTAGGTCAAAAACCTCCCCAGAGAAGAACCCAGACAGATTCATTGGTTGTTGCTTATCAAAGTAAAAGAAAGCGTCACTTATATTGGAAGTGCAGTTCTCAGGGATTTACCTGAGGGTGAAGCCGGGCATTCCAAATGAGTGTTTTAAGACTACTTCTCACAGTATATATCCCACAATGCACCTGGCTCCACCAGGCTTGCCACATCATGTCTTCTGAGTAAAGAGTGTGAATATTCAAAGCCACCACTGGTAAAAACCTTTGAACAAAAATGATTCAGAAGGCCATGGGACCATATCGTGTTGGCTTTCTGACCCTTACAAACACATTCCAGATACACAAATAAAATCAAGACAAGAACCATGCACAGGAGGATAAACTGGAATAGCAGAAAGTGCATTTTTACTGGGCCTGATCCTTACCTGTGTACACAAATCCCTGAGTAACACTGCCTGTCAATACAGCATAGGAGTTGCAAATAGGCCAACATTGAAAAATGCATCTAATAGGTATGAACTGCATCTAATTCTGTGACAACAGTGATGGGTATTAACTGTGTTTCTGACCTACTGACATGACATGGGATGGTCAGCTTCACTTTTGCCTGTTACTCCTCCTGGAGCATAGTCTGCCCACAAGGGATCTCCAGACATCTCTATCTTGGGCTGTCTTCTCCAACTGGTTCCAAGGGAATTCCATTTTGTTCATGTCTGCCACAAGGTCACAACACCAGGTGTTTTTTTGGCCAACCTCTTTTCCGTGTCCCTTGTCGGTTCCACTTTAGGGCTTGTCTGATGATGTTGGTTGCAGGTCCGTGAAGAATATGTCAGATCCAGCCCCATCATCTTTTCATTATCTCCTCTTCTACAGGAAGCAGGTTTGTTTTCTTCCTGAGGGCATCATTGCTGATGGCGTCAGGCCAGCATATCCTGAGGATCTGCCATAGGCAATTGTTGATGACTTGCAAATTCTTGACTTTTGTGAAGTCTCTGCTCCATAAAGAAGGCCTGCCTTGATGTTGATGTTGAGTTGGGTGTGTACTGACAGTTCCATGGAACTCCAGAAGGCCCTTGCCTTGCCGATCCTAGCTTTCACATCAGCTTGCTTTTCGAAAACACTGCCCAGGTAGGTAAAGGCTTCCACCTCCTCTAGTACCTTACCTTCATGATTGGGTTACAGCTATATGTGTTCACTTTGAGGATTCTGTTCTTTCCTTTGTGTATGTTGAGTCCAGTTTGAGTAGAGTTGGTTGCCACAATGTTTTCTGCATCTGCTGATATGTGTGTGACAGTAAGGCCAAGTCATCAGCATAGTTAAGGTTATCCAGCTGTGTCCAAGGTGTCCACTGGACCCCGTTCCTTCCCTGTGCCATGGCCATCTTCATAATCCAGTCCACTGCATGCAGAAAGAGAGATGACAGCAAATAGCCTTGTCTGACACCTGTCTTCACTTTGAACACCTGTCAATTGCTCTTCACAGACTACTTTAAATGTCACTCCCTCGTATGAGTTCCTGATCATTTTGACAAGTTTGACTGACAAACTGTGATGCCAGAGGAGTTTCCAAAGGGTCTCCCTAGCCACAGTATTGAACAAAGTTGACGTACAGGAAGGAGTTCCATTCCATCGACTGCTCAACAATGATATGCAGCGTTGCTATCTGGTCCGTGCAGGATTCACCCTTGTGAAAGCCAATTTGCTGGGCACGTAGTTGAGTGTCAACTTGGTCCTTCATCCTGTTCAAAGTAATTCTGTTTAGCACCTTTGCTGGTATGGAGTAAGTAAAGTAGTAAGAATATCAATCACTGCAGAGTGTGATGTGCACAGTGATGTGCAAGAAATATTGATAGTAGGCCACTGGGTTGCTAATGTTACAAGCAATGATTAAAAAAAAAAAAAGAATCACTATCAATACAGGTATTTGTCAATTTTATGAAAGTGAAAGTAACATTTTGCTGGCCATTGTGGCTTAGCAGGTAAGGCCTCTGTGCCTGAGTAGCCACATCACGGTTGGGCCATTGAGCAAGGCCCTGAACCCCCAGAAATGCACCAGGAATGATAAATAGCTGACTCTCAGCATGGGATAAATGATGAATCCTTTATTGGCTGAGTACAGGTACATTGGAATTTTTCTATTTGCTTACCCCATCTTGCTCTCCATAGGGATAGGGTGGGAAGGTGACAGGTTAAGGTATGTGACTGTTCTGTCAAGGCCAGGGCTCACACCGGTGTGATCTTTTGATCAGGGGCACAGAGTGTTGGCCCACTGAGCCCCTAACCAGCCCTGATGTGCAGGTCTCAAAGAAGAGCAAGCTGGGATATGAGAAAAAGAAGCATTCCAATGGACCTGCACTTGCACACCTGCATGGTAAATAAAGCATCATCTTATTCTTATTCACCTAAAACACAGAAAGCAGAAACAGCAGTACCCTGGTCAGGTCACGGGGGGCCTGGAGCCTGTCCCAGTCAGCACAGGGCACAAGGCTGGGGTACAGCCTGGACGGAATGCCAGATTGCAAATAATCTGTTTATTAATTCAAAGCAGCTATGTGTAAAACATGGGGAAAAGACTGAGAGACTTGTACTTTAGGATGAAAAGAACCCGTCATCACAGGGGGAATAAGAAAGAGGCCAATTTTAGGAGCGAAGAGCATGCAGAAGTGTCACGTCAGCAAATCATGCTGAAGTCAGAATAATGCCCAAGGATACATAGATTAGATGGAGGGGTAGACAGGCAGGCAGGCAGAGGGGTAGACAGGCAGGAAGGCAGAAGGGTAGACAGGCAGGAAGGCAGAGAGACAGACAGACAAGCAGGCAGGCAGAGAGACAGACAGACAGGCAGGCAGGCAGAGGGGTAGACAGGCAGGAAGGCAGAGAGACAGACAAGCAGAGAAAGAGGCAGACAGACAGGCAGGCAGATAAGCAGATGGAGTGACAGGCAGGCAGAGAGTTAGACAGGCAACCAGGCAGACAGAGGCAGGCAGAGGGGTAGACAGACAGACCAGCAGACAGGCAGACAGACAGAGAGAGGTAGGAGTGCAGGCAGGCAGGCAGAAAGATGGAGAGGCAGGCACACATACGGGTGGACAGATAGGTAGACAGATGCTGAAGAAAAAGTGGCATGTGCCAAAAATGTTGTGCAAAATGTAAAATGTGCAAAATATAAGCAGTTTGTGGCCTGAATTTTTAGATAGTCTGTTGACATTTATAAAAACAAAAAATAATTAAAATGCCCAAAGGCAATCAACCAGTCATTTTGTGAAACACTGCAATAAAGTGGCTAAAAACGTAACATGTTCACTACAAAGGCCTAAAAACACAGCGGGGATTACAGGCCATTAACATATATTAGCAGTTAGTGCTGTTGATGGGTGAGGTAACACTGGAGTGCCACAAAACATCTTACTTTTGTTTCTGGTTGAAACAGTGACTTTCGGCCAGACAAAGGGGGAATAACTCAATAGTTCCAACAGATTCCAGAAGCTTCTTGCACTAGTGGGACAGCTGTATTAAAGAGCAAAGTGTTGAAAAATCACAGCCCAGACTGGAAGGTGTGAAAAGGCAAGAGATGTCTCCAGGGGACCGACTTACTGCTTCACAGGCCGGAAGCGAGGGTCAAGCTCGACAAACCAGTGCTGGAGAGCAGGGCAGAGACGGCACACCAGCGAGAAGCTCCTGCTTTACAGGGCTTAAACACCAGATGGGCCGTGGGGCTTTGAATCAGACAGAGGATCTGGGAGAACATATGGGAAAAGCCAATAGCGAGGGATGCTACAGTCTAGACAAGCTAAAGAGCTAAAGTCTGAATCCAAAGCTGCGTGATAACGCAGACCTCAGATTCTGTTAGAGAAACATGTGCTGGTATCGGGCGGGGGTACACGCTGGGAAGGAGTCGGATGGAGTCAGAGATAACCATGAGCTTCAGAAATATACAATGTAAAGGCTCGATTATAAGCGCCAATGGGCCTGGGGAACATGCACACTTGTGTACACTATTCTGTGCGCAGCTTCCTGATTTGAGGGTAGGTGGTCACATGACAGGTGTCCACAGGCTGATAGATGGAAAGCATGCTCATTTGCTGATATTAGAGGTTTCCTTGCTGGAGATTTCTGACTGCCAGGAGGAAAGGGGCTCCTAATCCGCACGAAACTACAGCTACGTTTGGTTCCGCTCGCAACAGGGCCGATAAGCAGTCCACCAGCAGAAGTGCAAATCAGTGAAGAGCAGGGAATCGCTGCCACCTACTGGCGTATGTGGAATTGCACAAGAAGTTCTAAATCTACATCAAAACACATTTTTGGGTGTATAAAGTATAGCATAAACATGTCACCCACGTGACTATTTTCATAAATTTCTCAAACCCAGCAGTACTTCCAAAATACTTTCAACACCTACTCTGCTATCCTTTGCGAATCCTTCAGTTGTATTATAAATCAGTAAATATGTCACCATCAATGAATACTGATCAAAGGCTATGTGAAGGCACTCGGCACTTTGATATCACACAGGGAGATGCAGGACGCAGTCTGCAACAATCACTTACTGCACAATGGTTAGATTTAACTACACCAGAGGGTACTCAATTTGCATATGCTCATTAAACAATCACTCACACACACACACACACACATACACATACACATACATACATACATACATACATACATACATACATACATACATACATACATACATACATACATATATATATAAACACACACACACACATATATATATATATAAACCAAATAATCTGCTCTAAATGGATAAAATAATGAAAACTACAACAATTTCAGAAACTCTTCCACACACAGCATAATTTAATTAGTATCTAATTAAGATATTTTGAAGAAGAAAATATTTATACCCATAGGCCACAAGAAAGTTTCAATGAATGTTTCAATCATCACTGGTACTATTGATCACTCGGGATAGTATTAAAATAATAACATTAGGTGACAGTTTAGTTTAAGGTCTGCTCCTTAACTATTAATAAACTGTTACTAAGCATTTACTAATATATCTAACTAATATTTACTAAGATATCTTACTCCTGCCTCACAACATACAATAACTGAGCTTATAAATACCCAAGTATAATTCAATTATGAGCATGCGTACTAACCCATTACTTAAAATTTGTCGAAGATTTACAAGCTGTTATGTAAATGCCAAGAGCAAGATATGACCGTAATCATTTCTAATATTGTGACTGAATATTTCTATGAAAATACTTTTATTCATTGTTTTATTAATAGTGTGTGACGATCAGACATCCCATAATCCAAGATTTAAACTGCACTCAATATATGGTTCAGACTACTAACTTGACCAGTCCAACCTTATGCAACAGAAGGGGGTAGCAGCCAAAATGCCACTGCCACCTAGTGATCAATATGATGAACTGCAGCATAAACAACAGTCAGTGTCAGAAAATAACATAATTAACAACCGTACATTACATTGTCTGATATCTGCACTTAGCAAGAATATTCAGGGAGAAAAATAACTTACAGGCAAATGCTTTGATGGCATTTCAGTGGGCAATTGAGTACGTGTGAAGATCCTGATTCTGAAGACCACCTGGAGTCAAAGGGTGTTTTATCGGGTGCAATCGAGGCATGATGGCATTTCAAGTAAATTCACATCCTAGTGAGCATCTTGCACTAGACAGGCTAGCAGCCATTGGGATTGGCTGGGGAACTCAATTTAAAATGCCCTAAAAAAAAAAAAAAAAAAACCTAGTGCGACTTCAGGACCTCAGACAGGGGCTTGACCCTGGCTATCCAGCCACCGCGAGAAGCCAATCTGCTCTCCATTTCTCCATATAAATGACAGCAGGGGGGCAAGACCCCTCCCCCCCAACCATAGTCATCGCGAGGCGGTAGGTGTTCCCCATACATCTCGTTGTGATTCAGCAGGCCTAGCTTACAAGTCACGGGGAGGCAAATATTTTTTTTTGGGGGGGGAGCAAAACAGAAAACAGATGAGGAAAATGAAGGCATAGGAGATTTACCTAGTCTGACCGGGCACGGCGCTCCCTAGAATATGTATGTGTATTTCAAGATGGGTCCAAATCATTTCAATATTCCTCCACCTAGAATACAAATTTAGATCCAGCTTAAGGTAATTACAAAAGTAACAAGTGGACCTCGCACTGAAAAGAGCGACTCACAATAGTCCGAAGTCAAACATTAAAAGTAAAAAATAAAGATAACCTTTAAATTAAACCATTTATTAAGAAACATTTCCAGTGTAAAAATACAGCCACAATATATGGTACAGCTAATCTGTGGCATGCGCATGGCGGAAGGCGAGATGGAAACTGGTAATTAAACGGATTAACGAAGCAACAGGTTTTAAAGTGGAATTACATACCTGAGAATAACCAAACATGCCCGGAATGCAAATCAACAGATGAAAACCAAGGTAATCATTTAAATAATGCAAGAAAGATAAATCGCACATCATAATTATCGGCAGACGCCTGAATGCCACAGAACCAATGTGAGATATGGCGGAGCCGTTAGAGGCCGATAAGCACATGGCGGGGGCTGTGGGTTCAAGGCGGCCATTACAAGCGACAGTCTGCGCTATAACATTATTCCTCAGCACATCCTTCCATGAGTATATTCACAAAAAAACACTTTCTGTGCAGACACTGATCCTTATTGCATTGAAACACACACACACATGCACACACGTTTACATATGCCATTCCCTCTGGCTGAGATGCAAAGTTGTCAGTGATCAGTTTGACAGCCAGACCCTTTCCCGCATCTGCATGTTTAGTGGATGGTACTTCCAGGCCCTTCACTCAACACTCTGGAAGCGATTGACCCAGTACTTGTGGACCTATATCTGAAGCACTGACCTGGAAAGGGAGGGGTGTACGACCTCCCCAACACCTCCAAGGTCCCTTAACAGCCTAGGGACCCTGGGGCAGGGCGGGCTTTTTCGCACCAGGAACCACGGCAGAACTTCTGCTTGAAATCCTTGAGCCTGTGACCTTTGACTTCTGGCACGGCAGAGCATGTGATGACGCAGAAATATACATATCCAGCATACACTGAGATGAGCGTTACATATTACAGCTAAGAAGTGACAGGCCGCAGCCGGAGGCGTGTTTTTCACGGAGCCTGGCTCATATGAAACAGTTCCAGTCGACACGACAAAGGGGGGGTGGGCCGGCTTCAAGACAAGCACCAATAGATCAAGGACAGGCGGCTCCGTTAAACATTGAGAGTTTGAGATGATCACACTAAAAGTAGGAGGTCACACAATCTGGAACCGCATGTTACGGGGCGGGGGGGGGGGATTTCTCATCACCAAAATATCTACCTCCACCTGGGCTGACAAACTCTTAGCAGGGGTCAGGTTTCCATGCTTTCTGGGCAGCGTAGAGCAGAGCCAAGGGAATGGCCTATTTCCAGGCACAGCCATTGTAGGACCCAGGAGGAGTTTGTGTGATGGGCATCCCAATAGTCAAAGTGCCAGTTAAGCCCAAAGCCCAAGGCTAGTTTTTCCCTATCCGGTCTTCGGGGACCTGCGGACACGTTCTTGCTCCCTCCCAGCTCCCAGAAGCAAAAATGTGGGCTGTCTGGCTGGAAGCTATGTGGGACCAAAAACATGGAGCATCTGTGGGTCCCCGAGGACTGGGTTGGGAAACACTGCCCAAGACTCCTGTGGTACTGGAGGACCCGGCTCTTTCCTGCCCGGTGGGGACCTTGGATCCAGGAAGCCTCAGAAGCCCATGAGCACGTCACGCTCCTGGACGCTGGTGTAGAAGGGTTTCCCGAAAACGAAGGAGTGAAGGCCGGACATGAGCTTCTCAGCCAGGGCCATGATTATGTTGAGGTCACCCTCAGAGGTCAGGTCCAGGTCCGTCTTCAGACTGCGTAGCGAGCGAAAGGGTTTCTTCCCCTTCTGCCTGCGGAGGGACGGGAACAGAGGCCGTCAGGATTTCAGCTGCTGGCAACACAGGCAGACAAATAAGCAGAAATACAACCAGGACGGCACCTCCCACTGCTAAATGTGTGTTATTCCGTGAGAAACATACACACAGCCATGTGCAAGGCCACTTGTTTGTGCCTGAGCCAGATAATAGGTGTAAAAGAAGATAAACATATCCAACAGCTAACCTGTAAATGCAGTGAAGTAACTGCTTTATACAGAGAGACCATTGGTGGAAATTTTTCAGTCATGAATGGTAACCCCTACCCCCTCACCCTCCCCCAATCAAAAGTCCATACTAGAGGTCGACCGATATGGGTTTTTCTATAGCCGATGCAGATATTTTGAAGTCAGGGTCAGCCAATGGCCGATATATGCGGACGATTTTTTTGCCCAATACTTCCCTCTATTTGCATGGTGAAATATCACACTAATAATAAAGGATACACAACATTTTTCAACTTAACATTTATTGAACACTGACCCATATTTAACGTTACCCATAAGCTACACTGTAAGAAAAGTCCATAAAAATAGAGTTCAATATACTTACATGGACATTTTTAAGAAACCTTAAGGATGTTTTGTGTAACTAACTTGATCTCAATCGGTGTTTTGTGCAACCAGCCCCAGAATTTAAGCTGTTCCATTCTCTCCCAGGACTCTTATGAAAGTTCTGGCTGGGGTCCTGCACAGGCCGCAGCATGGGTCACGAGGTTGCCCACAGACGTGCCTGTCTGTAAATCGGTGTACTACACTCAGATATCGGGCAATGCCGACACACAAAAAAATGCCAAATATCGGCCCGATATATCAGCCGACCTCTACTCCATAACATGATGTAATTTCCTCTCCATTAGTTGCCACCCTTAGATCACCATTTTCTGGGGGTTTATGATTTAAAGACAGAGAAGGGATCCTCTTTTAAAAGGCCAGGCAAAACACAATTTAAAGATATTGTTTTCATTGATATTACGTTTTTGTTCATGTTGTAGAGGACATTACGGTATTAGTTTTTGTTCTTTGGCAAACTGTAGTTTTTCTTTTAAATGAAGATTTCTTTTCATTGTTTGTTTTGTTACTTGTTTTTGTTTAAGATAATAGACCAGTTAGTTCTGGATAGTCTCGGATAAAAGAAACGCATGTAAAGATTAGAGCCCGACCGATTTATCGGCAGGCCGATATTATCAGCCGATATTAGGCATTTTCCAAACTATCGGTATCGGCATTTATAATGGCCGATAAATTAATATTTCAAAAATAAAATAAAAACGGACGAAACACCCTTCAACCATGTCATGAGTGTTGGCGTTGTATAGTTCGTC
>JAODKN010000050.1:4570952-4589645 GCA_026774425.1 Petrocephalus zakoni | reverse complement strand
GACCCCCCCCCCCCCCCACATTTAACATAAAATATTAGTTCACCCTGCCAGTATGTCCCCCCACATTCAAAATGCTTCTGACACCCATGGTTAGATCTGTATGTTCACATGTCCAGGGTTACGGGCTGAAACCCTATCTCTTCCTGTCTGTGTAGCCCTAGCATGTGCTATAGGATTTCAAAGTCCTTTATGTGAACTGGAGTCTCTGGATCACTCGTGCGTGAGTATGTGCGTCATGGGCGTCGCTAGGTCCTTTTTACTGGGGCACATGCCCCAGTACTGATCAGCTGTGCACCAGTAAAAAAATCCTTCATTCATGAACATATCATTTTTAGATTGGGTAGGTGGCGGGCTGTGCCCCAGTACTGATCAGCTGTGCCCCAGTAAAGCTTTACCTCTGGCAACTCCCCTGATGTGCGTGTGCCCTATACTGGATGGAATAGGCTCCAGTCCCTTCTGTACAACCTTGTACTGGGTAAGTCTATGGATGGCCTCACAGGTTGTAAAAATAAATTACATTGAATATTACAATAAAAGTTAGATAGCCTATATAAAACATGGGGCACAAACACATAGCTACACCCACAACACAGACAAACACACTCATGCACCGATACAAAAGGCAACCGATTCTGAGAGTTATGTTTCTAAAGGAATTGTAGGGTTAGGGGCCACCCAAAATGTTACCCCACACTTAAAATAAAACCTGATTAATCGTGTCCCTCCCTCTAATATGCGATCTAGCAGAACAGGTGTAACGGGAAATTCACTTTCCCCTGTTGTTTTAACGTGTTTCCCCGAAATTGTTGAGCTAAACAAGGCTATATGCAAGAACATTGTGTTTTTAAAGGTAATTTAAATGATTTAAATTGTTGGCAATAGTTGTTTATTGGGGAAAATACAGAAAATGGTAGTGTTGCTTACAGGACTAAACCGTCACGATTGATGTGATATTCTTCATTTCTAATTAGAACTTAATTGTAGGAAGTTACACCTTAAATTCATCAACCACAACAGACAAACGATGTCCTCGTAAGCATACCAGACATAATCCAATTATATTAAAATGTCGTGGTGCAAAGTTTCCTACGCTAACACGGTTAAACTGGAGAAAGGGGATGATGTTGGCCTAGTGGTATGGCCCATAATGTCGCTGGTTCAAATCCCGTCTACCACTAATAAACTGTAGCTTGCTTGTTTTTTCAGCTATCATTAATATGTTTGTGCATAGATATATATGTTTTTATACTGTATAGGCACTAGTACTAAGAAAACGGAGAAACAGTATTTCAATTCTCCTGTATGTTCTGCACATACAGTGAATTGACAATAAAAGACTATTTCATTGAATTTGATTTTCAGACATCATTAATATGTTTGTGCATAGATATGAAAGTGGAACATTATTGCTTTAAGGCTAAAATATAGGTTCCTCCTGTTAAAACAGACACACAGCAACTCTCAACCTCAAAACTGATGACACTAGTTTATACACATGTAGTTATGTACAGTACCTGAATGATTTTGAGCAATCTCACATGCTTCTCTGCCCAAATATAAGAGGGAAACATTATTTCCTGGCATCTGGGATATTTTGTTTCCCCTGCTGCATGCAGCAACTCTGGACCCCAATATTGATAATGCTAGTTTATACACAAGAATTATGCATCTGAATGATTTTCAGCCATCTCACAAACTTCTTTGCCCAAATTTCAGGGGGACACATTATGTTCTGTGTACAGGGAAATAAGGGAAAAACATCTACATTCTATCAAAACACATTCACAATCTTGGTTATTTTTCACATTGTAGAAGAAATCCTAGTCTGCGAGTGGGTTTCCAGCGCAAGACAAAATTACATGTGTATAAACTAGCATTATGAATATTGGGCTCCGGAGTTGCTGCATGTCTGTTTTACCAGGGGGAACCAAATATCCTGAATGCCAGGAAATAATGTTCCCCCCAGATTTTTAGGTAAAGAAGCTTGTGAGATGGCTGAAAATCTTTCAGATACATAATTACATGTGTATAAAGTAGCATTATCAATGTTGGGGTCAAGAGTTGTGGCATGTCTGTTTTTAGCAGGGTAAACCTATATTTTAGCCTTAAGGCAATAATGTTCCACTTTCATATGCACAAACGTATTACTGATGGTTTGTGCTGTAATTTCTGTATAACTGTGTTACCATACGAAACTTTGCATCACGATGTTTTAATAGAATTGGATTACGTCTGAATGCTTACAAAGACGTCGTTGTCTGCAGTGTTAAATGTATGGTGTAATAAATGTAAGGTGTAAGTTCGTACAATTAAGTTCTAATTAGAAATGAACAATATCACATCGAACGTCACGGTTAATTGTCTTACAAGCAATACTACTTCTGTATTTGTTTTCTGTATTTTCCCAATAAACAACTATGGCCAACGATTTAAAGCATTTAAATTATCTTTACAAACAGAGAAACATCGAAAAGACATGCGACGTTTCCGCAAATATTGCTTGTTTACTGCGACGCTTTCGCGAAACACATTAAAATCAACAGAAACTGTCCGGTGACGTCATGATTTCAAATCGGACAGGGGGACAGGGGGAACACGAGGAGCTGAATTTCCCGTAACACCGGCTCCGAATACGACTGTCTTTTAAGTGCTCAGGGACTTCACGCACTAGTTCCCAATTTGGAGTCTTTGTCGCTCCGATTTGGTAAACCAGCGCCGTGAAAAAGAAATCCGTGTAGGAGCACATGCTGCAGCCGATCGGCGTGGTCGTTCGGCGAACGGAACCGCGTTCAGCACCGTGCCGTCTTCCTTTGGTTATGATCTGTCGCATGTCATTTCAGAATAATGCGCGCAAGTGGACAGGCATGTAATGAGAGTCAGGGAACGTGAATTGCATCCGAGGAAATCTTAGTACGATTATACGGGCATAGTTATTCTTTGGAGAGATGGAAGCGTGGAAGGCAAAGAAAGCAGTCCGATTTTTTTTTCTCGTCTTTTTTTTTTCGCCAAACCGCTGAGAGCGTGGAACTTGAAAGGCGCACCAGTTAAATACCCGCAGCAAGGACGCCTGTTTGCACACCGAGCGTGTCGCTCTGGAGCATTTATTGACTTGGCGGATTCGGCTCTTTCGGGCAATTTCCAGCGCTTACAGCCCCATACACTTTGCACACATGGTGATTCTCTGAAGCACTTTGATTCGTCTCAGATTACTGGAGGAAAAGAGCGCCGGAAACAACTTGCATGTTTTGAATCCATTTTATTGGAACTGGTGGGTATTATTAACTTCCATGGCCAACCGCAAGATTATGAGCCTTTCATCCCTTTGAAACGTTAACTGCGGACTGCTGAAATCATGGTTTAAATTTAAGAACATGGCTTACACGTAAGCAGTATCATTACCCGACAGAAAGATCAATTTCACTGATCCAAAGCACTGCAATAGGCACTGCAGAACAATCAAATACAAATTCTATTACATGTGTGGGAAATTCCATTACATGTACAAAGGTTACTGGTTTGTTTCAGTTCTGCATGACAAATCGATAGCTGAAAAAAAATCTTTTCCACAGATAACTTCCTCTAACATATCCTTAAACTTAAACCACGTTTTGTTTCATTCTCTGTGTCCGTTATTGCGAGTAGAATATAGGATTTAAAATGATTTAGAAGTTTATCTATTTTTTTTAAAATAATTTATGGGAGTTGTTCCTTGAAACAAGGCATACATTTACTTGGTTTAAGTGCTATTGTGACAGTCGTTTTGGTATTTTTCCAGTTAATCCATCCAACCATCCAACTCCTTACCTGCTTATCCAGTACAAAGTCACAGTGGGTATGAAATGTTCCTAGGTGGGCACCCAAACCTAATGCCATCATAATCAGAATCAGCATCCTCATCCTGCCTTGGTCACAAGGCTGAATATTTGTAATGTCTATACAGTTTCTGTCAGCAACATTTGTATGGGCTGAAAAGCCTCTGAAGTGCAAAGCAAAGTGGATAATAAACGGGACACTCGGTTACCAGGTCTACCCCCAGGCTACAGCCTTCCCTTTACTTACCTTCCCTTAGGGCTAAATAGCAATTGTCATATACCTCTTTCACTTGGCACAAGCTAGTGTGATGCATTCTGGGAGATGCAGGAGGCAGGGAGTGTAAGCTTTGAACGGGAATGCAAGGGTACGGCTTTGACTCAGCATGAAATGAGCTAATTTCCTTTTATAACTTACTTATTTCAACATTAGGCCTCTTTAATTATGGTCTGGGTGATACAGGAAACTCATTTCTACTAGTGAATCTAACCTATTTTTTGTCATCCTTAATGGTGCACTTCATTATTCAATTCCACCTATCTGTGGCCTGATGAGTAACAGCCTGGTGCTTATGTTGAATGACATTTTGTAGGGCTGTTGACATGTTTGAAAAGGTCACAACCTTTTCAGTTTTGTAATGGAAGGCTTCTCAGCCCGACCCTGCACTGAAACACACTGCGGCAAAGTCATTGTCTGAGCTACTCTTTTCATACACTCCTGCCCGTACGTTAAGATCATCCGATGCAGACTTACTCACTGTACCCAAAAACAGGTTATCAAATATGGGTGGCAGAGCATTTAGTATAACAGCTCCTAAACTTTGGAATTCTCTTCCTCATTGTCTCCGTAAGGAAAAATCTGTTACCCATTTTAAACTTCTGTTAAAAACACATCTATTCAATGAGTATTATTCGTCTTGTTTGTAATTTGCTTGCCTTGTTACTGTAAATGTTATTTCTTCTTTTTGTTATGATTGTGAAGTGTCCTTGAGTGTTTGAAAGGCGCTATATAAATAAAACTTTATTTATTATTATTGATAAGGTATTTCTTTTTCTTAAACCAAACCTAATAAAGCAGGACGGTGGGTCCATGCCAGCTCATTGGCTGCTCATTGGCTGTTCTTTGGCTTCTTATTGGACAAGCCACAGCTGGAGGCATTCCCTACCTACAGTCACAAGAGCCCAAGGGCAGACTTCCAGTGAAGGAGAGACAAGGACACTTCGGCCTTCAGAAGCTCACATTGTGCCATGTTCTGGGCCCATCCCTGCTGTACATCTGTTGGCCTGGACCCCTGATCTGACCTCTAACAAGACCAACAACCCCTCCACACACACACGCACTGTCATTGGCTCCAGCTTCTGGCCGCTCAATATTCGCTGCACATCAGTCGAATGCCAGTTCTAGCAGATGGTCTGTTGGATGATCTGAGTGCCTTGAAGTATGCAATCTAACATAGGTGATTTTACTGGGGGCAAGGAGCACATGTGCACCCCCTACTGGTCAGATGAAAATGTTATTAGAACATACAGTATGCATACAGTATGTATAAAGTTCAAAGCAAATTAATTATATTGTAAAGTTATTATATATTGTAAAAGTATTTATCACCTTGCACCTCCACAGAGAAAAGCCTAAGGTAACCTATGCAAAACCAGTTGTCCTACTGACTGCCTGACAGAGAGCAGAAGGTCTTGGGATGTCCCAGTATGAGCTCATACCCCAGATTCATTGCTGAAGACTCAAGCATAGCGTGTTGTCATGGCTACGCTCATCTCAGCTCCGGTCGTAACTCACAGTCCGTACCGTAGCAGAGTGTCTGTGTCTACATCTTGCTCTTCATTGACCATATAATAGCTCCACCCATTGTAATGGCAAGTCACTAATGAACATCACAGTTGGGTAATTCAGATTTTATTTCAACCAATCAGTTGAGTACTCTTTGACTGTGACTCTTTATACTCAACTGGTTGGTTGAAACAAAATCATGATCTGGACTTTAACTCTCTGCACGGAATTACCCACCTCTGGTGTACACAGCTGTATACAAATATTTTCTCAAACGATTTAGGACATGATAAGATAATACGAGATAAGAGAAGATAACCTTTAGTGATCCCAGGGGGAAATCCTTTAGCATACAACAGCAAAGTACATAAAGTGTACAGATACAAAAACATAATGCCAAAGCAAAGTGCAAGGACAGTATGAACCTGGTGTGTTTGGAGGCACAGGGGATGAGGTGGGCGCACCTTCAGTGGGATTTCAGTCCATTGCAGGGCATACAGTCACTCACACATTCTCACATATACACACTCTGCAGATAATGCAGCAGCACTATTGCCCCAGAATCATACCTTTGCTCTGCGATCAGATACCAAACCCACGCAAACACCAAGATGAGCTTACCCATAAGCCAAAGTACCACACGCCTTATTACATACTAAACACGTGCAATAAACACCAATGTACATCAGCATGTTGACAAACGCTATGCAGATGTAGAAGATCTTGTCATTTTTAGGAAAACATAAGTTACAAATGTAACATAAGTTACAAATGAAGGAATAATTTGGTGTCTGGGGTGATGATAGCAAAGCGTGGTATAAATCATAGAGATTTGCGGCTTTAGGCTGAATCAGAAGAAGAGTTTGGCGCTGTGCCAGATGTGGTGAGAGTGAAAGTGGGATGAAGGAGAGGAGATCCGAAACGAGAGGGATGAGGAGGGTACCAGCACACGGCCTATCTCCGCAGCTTTACATAGGGGTCTTCATTTGGATCATGGCTACATCATCTGTGGAATCAGACAGAAATGCCGTCAGTCATTAGTTTGAAGTGCCTGCTGTCCACCGTACCAGCCACAGGTCTCTAGCCAATTGGCTACTGCCGTGCCAAACCCATCTACACCCAGGATGACAGGCTACTCCCACAGTGAAATGTGTGATTTGTCCCGTAAAAGTAGAATTCCTACTGATGGCTGAGTTGTCCTGTGGGACAAATCCTAGAATCACCCCTGCTCTTTACCTGTATGCTGGAAAAACTGTAAAATGTTATACTTACAAGAAAAGAATAGTGCTGATTAACAATGATAATGCTTTTGTTCCCCACATAATTCTGTTCAGAATTGACCTCATATGTTTTGAGTAGTAAGCATATATTTTGAATATATTGTGGTTTTATCTTTTAATTAAGTTAAACAGGACATGATAAATTGCTAAATTACCATAATATTTCATGAAATATATATTGTAATGCCCCCGTATTCACAGGCGATACATTCTAGTCTGCAAATAGCCGAATCCACAGATAGTAGCGAACACCATATCTAACTAGTTTTTGGTGTACTTCCATGATGGACGGAGGCTAACTGATCAAAAATGCGGGACAGTGTGACTCAGGTAAGACAAAGACCGTGTTCCAAATGTCCATTCACCCACTATTAAAGTGAATCTGCCACTTTGTAGTGCTGTTCAAATTCTCAACTGTAAACTTTATTCATTATATAGTGCACTACAAAATCACTTTACTTAATGGTGCTCTATGACAGCAACATAAGCCCTTCATGACAGCTGACATAACTTGTCAAAAGCATTTATGACACAAGAGTTCCCTATGTCAGCATTTCTGACAGGCTTATGTTGATGTCATGTAGTTGCCAAAGAGCACCCTTAAGTAAAGTGTTACCAAAATCGTTGCGAAGCACACCAACATGTAATCAGTCAACCATCATATGGCCTGTCATGTGATTGTTGAAACTATATTCGAAGCTATTGAAAATGATGTGGAATTTAAAACCATCGATCCATTTATTTGCGGAAATTTCCACTTTTCGGGCCGTGGTAAACCACGGGGAACTGAAGCCACAATTACTGAATATACGCAGGTTTCATTCTATGTGCCAAATACACGTTTACCATACAGCAGTTACATATCTGGCATATCATTACAAAACTGCATGTTTAGCGCATAGTAATCGGGGTGGAGTATGGCCCAGAAGGTTAGGAGACTGTGCCTTTGATTAGATGGTTAGCAGTATGAATCCCAGAGGTGGCTGATGTCAACACTGGGCCTCTGAGCAAGGCCTCTAAACCCAGTTGATCCTGGGACTATCTGATCCTGATTTCTCCAAATTGTGTATCACTTTGGATAAAAGCCACTTCTGAATAAATTAAATGTAGAATGTATTTTGCTATGCCTCTAAACAAGAATTATACTAATCTTGAGATAATTGGCTTATTTTGGCTTACTTATAGCTCCGTCAATATGAAACACATCTATAATACACATATTTACACATTTCCCTGTGGTTATCTGGATAACCGTAACCATTACTTATCTTATCACCAGTGAAGCTCCATCCAAATTTTGGAGCACCTGGCCACCACCTCCCCCCCCACCCCATTGTCGGGATGCTTGTCATACAATAGAAACAGGAGGAATGCGGGGATTAGTCTCCATCTCTCTCTTCCAACATTGTCGGCATGGCAACGGCGGGCTCCTGCAGTAGCTGATAAAGCAGTTCCTTATGCGAGCAGCGGAGGACGACCTAGCTTGGCCAAGGACCCTGGGACAGGACCCAATCAACCAGAGTTTTTTGTCTATTACTGTTTTTGGCACTTTACAAGCATGATCTGCTACATGATTATTATTCTTCTTTAAATTTCCCCTTAAATTTCTTTAAAAAGCAGCCAGACTCTTATCAATGAGACTCTGTTTCCTACACACCTGAATACACTACAGTGATGCTTAATAATTGAATGTACCCAAACTAGTATATACAATTAATCTGTGTGTCATACCCCGCCCGTTCGACCCACCTGTGTGCCACGCCCCCCTCGTTACCCACGTGGGAATCCTCATGTTTTCGGCTGTTTCCTGTTTGGTGTTAGTGCTTCGTTGAATATCAGTCAGTCCGAGTCCAGTCTCCCTCGTCGGTCATTGTCTATGTAATTGTCTATGTGGCTGTCAATGTGGATGTTGCTGTCCATGCCTTGTGCGCTCGTTCTTGCGCTCTCCTCTGTCCCTCTGCCCAATTACCAATAAACGCTCTTTGGAAGGGCTAAACGCCTGCAGCTGCTATGGGTCGTTCCTCCCGTCGCCGAAAGCATGACACTGTGTGCATGCACTTTAGACTAGATTTCCTGTGAAGCCCATCCGTTGAAGAATTTTCATAAATAAAATTGCACTTATTGTTGTAAAAAAAATCATCAGTCATATATAAAACAGCCTGTAACAGACTGGCATCCCCTCCAGAGTGTCCTCGTCTTACAGTATGTGCTGAGAGATCTGCCATATACCACACATCAAATGTTCCAGAATTAAATTAACACTGCATAGTGTTTATATGGTCCACACCAATCAGTGTTAAATTTAACACTTTACAGAGTACAGTGAGTGTTGGTTTATGGTGTTAAACTTTATTAGCTATATCATAGAGTGTTACATCACTGTGACTTCACCTCTTCCCGGGTTGCTAGCCCTTATGGGTAGCACACCAAAATGGGTGGCCCATATCTGGCTCACCTTAACGTGCAAATAGTTCATTTCAGCATCTGGTTGCTGTGTTTGATTAACCCACCATCATGAGAAAGACTCTGACCAACATGGACCTTGTGGCCGTTTCTCTATTAATGTAAACTTAATGTTAGTTCAGCTCTGATTGTTCCTGAAAAGCAGAAGAGATGCTTGTTCTTCCTGAGTCTTAATTATGCATCAAAATTGGGGTTGAGTTAGAGGAACAACACTTCACAGAATTACTTGTTTCATTATTATTTTCTTTCTTTTAAGCATGAATATGATGGTCTTGTTGGCACATTTGCTGTGCAACCCTGAACGGTTCTGGAAACTAGATGGATATATATTTTTTTTAAATCATTGCCTTCTTGCATTCGTATCAGTTTGTTATACCCAAGCTATTACCTCTTTTATCAAGAGTCTTAAGTGGAACATCCAATAAATCCCCAGTAATATATTTTCCTGTTTATGCTTTTTTGCGTGTTGTCTGCAGCAACACGGAACCATTGACTTCTAGATGGTTGATCCATGGTCCTGTTTACTGATCGATAAGTCCCATCAATGGCACATTTTATGAAAGAAAAAAAAATAAAATGTTATATATATATATATATATATATAAAGTGCGCATTAAGTGCAGTAGGCAGTGATGGCTGTTTAATATGAGAATATTATCTCGGATTAAAACCTGATTAGCATTATCACTGTTTCGCATGCTTGTTAAGTATTCTTCCCTATTGACATATTTCAAACAATTCTCACGTTACTCCCCACTGGCGGCGTGCCTCCGGCTGGGGGACTGAAGGACGGACGGACGGGCTGATTGGTCGCCGCTGAGCTGCTTGAAGTTATCAGCTTGGCGTCCGCAGTGCCGTGACGAAGTCCCACTAGCAGACAATGGGACAGCGGGGCATGAGAAGAGGCTGCTAAACGCCACAGTCTGAATGGCAGATCTGCCGCGTCCGCCCCCGAATCACACATGCATTATTGTCAGATAAACCACGAGGGGGGCCTGCAGGGGGGGCTAATGACACTCGACAGAAGTGTTGCTCAAAGAGCAACGGGGATAAATGCCATCACTGCATGCTCAGATTAACAATTTTTGCTCCCTTTCTCTCCCCAGAGGTGTCGAGGTGTCTCATTTCCTAATTTTATTTACATTTACCTAGCAGGTGTTTTTTTTCCCAAAGTAAGGAATACTTGGCATCAGAGAGTAGGGTCAGCCGAGAATCCAGCACCCAGCTAAGGGCAGCACTCAGAGATTACTCTGCCCTCTGCTGGGATGGAACCCCATGACCTTCCAAATGAGGACACAGAGCCCTAACGGGCTGAACTACACACGATCCCATCAGTCGTGGCTGACCTGCATCTGAGTGACACGGAGGTGACTTTGAAGGAAGCATCTGAGCCCAACTTTATCCTACGGCAAACAACATGTTGCTTATGTTATTCTGAGATTAATGGCAGAAATGCCCCCCCCACCCCAAGCCAGGCATTCCTCATGTCTAAGGGACACATCTGTCTTTAGACAACCTACAACGAATCCAGCTTTGGTCGAATGGCATGCAGGTTCATTCTTTTTTATGCTCTTCAGTTAGACACAACCATATTTTAATGCGAAGGGGACCGCTGTATAGTCTTTGTGTATCATATATCAGTCAGGGTTCCGCGGAGGGTTCCGGAACGCCCAAGGACATATGCGACTAAAGGCAGCTGATAAGGAACAAGAGCTCTGATAGAAAATAGATGTGCTGTCGAGTCCTAGGAGATGTACTAATGTGTGGTTGTCAAAACCTAAACAATTTCCAGAGAGGGAGCAGCGTGGAGAAGTGGGTTAAGGTTCAAAGCCTGGCGTGTCCCCTCTGATAACAGCGTGACTACACGAATAAATTATGGAAAAACGCGCCCATTTCAATGCTTTGGATCGGGTACAGGCTGGCTGCTATTCGCTATTTGCGAGCCGAATTACTAGGATGCTGATCGCAGCTTTGGCAGGAAAACCAGAATCACACAACAAATAAATCGCTCATATTATGATGTTTTACACAGATTTATCTGGACTTATCTCCCTTTATTGGCCCACTCTGTTCATCCAGTCTGTCATAAATATTATAGAGTAGCATTTTAGTATCTCCTGCAACCTTGTATTTGATATTTATTTGGAAAAAGGATGTTTCTATTTATTTATTTTAGTATTTCACGCAGAAATTATGCACCTGTGTCTGTGTTGAAGCAGAATTTTGTGTTTATATCTTTGTTGACTTTAAAATTGTGGGGACTTTAATTGTCATTTTTCAATGCACATTACTTTGGAAAGAGGCATCTGAAAACAAATCAATACAAATACATATAAAAATGTGAATTATTATCTAATCAAGGTAAACCTGTGTTGTGGAAAATCTGATCTGGATTTGCGAACAGGGTGTCAGGTCTCTTGTTAACAAGCAGCCACAGAAATGCCAACATGTGTCGATTACACCCCCCGTTATATGGTGGTACTCTTCATTTCTAAGTTATCCCACTATCTTTGGACAGAGATCTCTGCTCTTTGTCAGCGGTGCTGCAACTGTGCCAGAATGCCCCCGAGAGTGTTAGCGATGTTCCGCGTTGGGCCTGTGATAATCAGGCAAAGGGAGCAATTCCTGCGGATGCTTCCATGGTACGTCATCGGCTACATGCTTTCTCTTAATTCGCTTAGTGATAGCAGCTTGCTGGCTCCACTGTACTGGAGATTAATGTGCAGTAATCAAGTCTTTGCAGTTTCCGATCTTGTTTCCCATTTGGCTTTCAGGGCAAAGGGATCGGGTCCAGTGCGGGGAGCGCATTGCCATTTAAGCGGAATTATTCCCCTCGCCTGTCTCGACTTTAGGCCAAGCTGACCTGTCTGGGGGGCTGGCAGAGGACCAGTAGCTGACAGTAGACGGCATCGTTGACTCCTCTCTCCCAGCGGAGAAGAGAAAACCCCCCGAAACACCTAATCCTTTTAATCACAAGCTGTCATATGGTTTGCTGAATTGCTTGTGAAGCTGACACACATTATGTAGCCCTATATACACCAAATATAGGTCCTGTATTAGTTCCTCGAGTCATGTCCTTAAACATGAACTCTAGATTTTGAATATTCCCCAAGCAATTTAGAATCTGGAACTCGACCTGAGGGCTGAGGATAGTGCTGTAAGATCTTGGACTTATGCCCGGAGGACCTGTCCACCTGCGGCTTAGCAGATGCTGAGAGTATATTGCAAGGCTGGTGATGTCCAAGACTGGGGGGTAGGTCAGGGGGGGGCAGCTTAGCCTCCAGTGCCAGCATATGCTGGCACACTTTGGTCGCATAGTCCACCGGGATGCTTTCCTTATCTCCGATACCTGTGAGCCAAGCTTGGCACAGCATCTGTCCAGCTGAATTAGCTTGTACTTAGCGCCACAATGGACTGCACTGCAGTGTTTCCCAATCTGGTCCTGGGGGACCCATAGCCAGTCCACATTTTTGCTCCCACCCAGCCCCCAATAGGAGTTAAAAACGTGGACTATGTGCAGGTCCCCGAGGACTGGATTGGGAAACACTGGACTACTGGATTATTTTTGGAGGCTGCTGAGATATTTAAATGGTGCGTTGAGGGGCGGTGCACGGCTCAGAGACTGTGAACCTGTGATCACAAAGTCACCAATTTGAATCTAGACTCATGCTGCCGTGGGGCCTCTGAGCAAAGCCATTATGCCACAGTTGCTGGAGGGGCACTGTGTGCTGGCTGACGCTGTGCTGTGACTCCCAAGATTGCTGTGTCTCAATGTCAGCAAGATGGCACAGGCAATTTTTATATATATATCATCAGTGCTCAGCATATATGTGGGACGTCCTTCAGGACATCTGGAAAAGCATGCCAGGAGGCCACCTCATGAAACTGGCATAGAGGAGACAGTAGGGTCAGCAAGTCCCTAGAGCAATTGGGGGTAAGGGCCTTGCTCAAGGGTCTAGTGGTGGGATCACTCTGCCAACCCAGGGATTTGAACCAGCAACCTTCTAAGTTCCCTCCCCCAATTAATTTTTTTTCTTGTTTAATGCTTTTTGGTCAGTGCATAATTCTATATGTCATTTTATAGTTTTGATGTTTTTAGAATTATTTTAAACTGTAGAGAATATTACAAACAAACCTTTCTATGGGTGTGTCCAAAGTTGGCACTGTCTATCATAGACATACATTTGGTGGTTCTGTTTTAGGTATTTGTAATATGAAGAACTACACATGGCTTGGCAGGTCATTCCTGCTGGGCTGTGAGTCTGAAATCAGCCCTAGTTCTGCATTTGTGACGTTTTCAGGCCCCCTTACATTTGTGCAATTTTGTTCCAGGCACCAAGCATCTCTCTCCAAGTCATTTAGATGAAGAGATGCATTATATGTTTTTGCAAGAATTGGGGGAACAGGCTGGCCCAGGGTGGGCCCCAACTTTGTGCCCCATGTTGGTCCCACCTGGGTCCCATCATCCTCACTCGGATGAAGGACTGGGTGACGGATAAATGTAACAACCTTCCGACGCAAATGAGTCGCATAACATTTCTATTTGGCGACCGATGAAATACTTCTATGATATTTCTGCTTTGAAACCAGCTTTCTTTCAGGATGAGGGGTTGGGCCCAGATCACAGAGCACTTCACGAAATGGGTATCATTTTTCTGCCTGTTCTTGACTTTATGTCAAGCTGACCTGTCAGGAAAGACCAATAGGCAGCAGAAAATGAGAAATGTATTACCGTATATATCTGTGAGTTAATGAAGGTAAACTATAAGGTATAAGGTCTCTAAAGTACATGGATCTGTAAAATTGTCTATTTGATGACCTGTGAAACCTATTTTGAGACCTAGCAGACCTAGTGTGTTATTAAACTTAATTTATTTTGCAGATTCTTTTATCCAAAGCTACTTACATTGTTTGAGACAGTAGGGTCAGCCAGTCCCTGGAGCAATTGGGGTTAAGGGCCTTGCTCAGTGGCCCAGTGGTGGGATCACTCTGCCAGCCGTGAGATCAGAAGCTGCACCTTTGCAATGGACATAACCTCCCCCGTTTGTCAGCCCCACATTTTCTCAATGCTAACAGAGAGGCTGCCGGGTAATTTTCAGTGCAAATATACTCAGGCCCTGAAAACTATTTATTTATTCAGAAATTAATACACTGCTATCGGCTACCACTTCATTGCTACATCATAAAACACACACAAAAAATCGAACAAATTGTACTTGTAATTTCATGTTTTTCTTGGTACATTTTCCTCCCTTGGTACAATGTATGTTAATGAATCCCTCCGAAACGGAATACAAACCAGCCTCGGTGTCCTTAAAAGCAGATTGTGAGCCTCCTCGCGATTATCGAGAGCTGCGTGTTATTGCCGAGGCAAAGCATGTCCAAGCGCTATGCTAATAAGCCATCTTGTTGGGTCATTTTGGCCGCACGGTGCTAAGCAGTTGCGGCACTCAGACAGTCTGCCTCGCAATAGACAGTCCACCAATATTTATCCCTAAACAGCTTTCTGAGCACGCGTATTTTAGGCTCACATTTTACGGAGGGCCACCACACATCGGCAGGCAGGGGGGATGTTTGGTAAACATACAACGTTTAAGCAAGCCTGCTGACGACGGGCGACCAGCCTTTTCATAACGCACCACGTTGGGTCAACGAGATGATTATTATGCAAGGAAGATCAATGGCCATCTGATTTGAAGCTGCGGGTGTTTGAATAAAGTGTTTCATTTGCAGCCCGTCGAAGAGCCACGTCTTTCAGAAGGAGACACCTTGTTCCTCTCAACCTCCTTCATGAAATTGAATGCTGACGTTAATTAAAAATAAGGACTGTTGATGGTAACCATGGAAATTAGAGCTGTAATATTCTGTTCCTTTTTAGGATTCGGCTCCCTCTGAGTCACTCACTAAACTGATCCGGGTGCGTGGTTCAGAACCGGATCTGGCGGTTATCTGCTTCTCCAGTACAGGCTAACAGCCTAGAGTAAGCAGTGGGCATCAGGCGGGAGACACCCTGGATTGGACACTGCTTTGCTGCAGAGTTTAGCTATGTTTACATTAGCAATAAACACCAAATGGGTAAATCTCTCTTCCCCTACACAGTAAGTGCTCTTTAAAACCAGCCCTGGGAGCAGAATTAGGATCAATTAGGTTTGTTACTAAGCTTAATGTGTATACAGAAACATCACATTTATCAAGCTATTTGTTTCAGACGGTCAGGATGTGGGCTAAATACTTGAAGAGATTTCAAAAACAAGGTCAGAAATACAGGATTTATTTCAAATCCCCGTAAACACAGACATAAAGCAGACTGATCAATGGGTGCCCACCGGGACAGGGGACGCCACCGACTGACTCCGCCCCGCTGGAGATTGCCGTTGGGCCACTGGCTGGTCCAGAGGAGGGCGCCGCTACACCCCCGTCCTGTCCCAGCGAGGATCCCGGCGCACTTCGGTCTGGTCCAGGTGAGGCTGTTGCTGTGCTCCAGTCCGCTCCAGATGCGGGTGCCACCGTGTTCCCTACCGGCTAAGGCGATGGGGAGGACGTGCCCAATGCGTCCCCAGAGGCGTCTCCCACCGCGCCTGGTGTGCTCCCAGAGGCGTCGCCCGAGACGCCTGATACGCTCCCGGAAGTCCCTTCCGCACCCGATGCACCCCAAGCCGGTCCAGGTGAGGAGACGTGCCCAGTGCACTCCGGTCCGGGGCAGGAGAAGGCACTGTTACGCCCTGCACGCTCCCTGAAGTCCGGTGCAGGTGAGGAAACCGCCACACTCGACGCGTTCTTTGAGACGCCATCCGCAGCCAGCGGGCTCCCCGAGGCGTCACCCAAGGCGGCCAGCGTGCTCCCCGAGGCGTCACCCAAGGCGGCCAGCGTGCTCCCCGAGGCGTCACCCAAGGCGGCCAGCGCGCTCCCCGCTGTCCCATCCACGCCCAGTGCGCTCCTCTGCATCCAGTCCGGGCTCTCTGACGACCAGTCTGTGCACCCGGCCGGTACAGAGGAGGGCGCCTCAGCAACCAGTCCAGGTGCAGGGCGCCGCTGCACCTGGTATGCACCCGCTCGGCTCCTTCCTCGGGTTCTCCGTGTGGTCCGGCGCCTACTTCTCTCTCCATGTCCGAGAGATGGGCCTGTATCTCCTCCAACTCCCACACTTTGGCTCTGAGACAGGTCTCTTCCAGCCAGTCCCCTAGCTGTTCAAGCCCTGGAACCAGCAGGTGCTTCTCCGCGATCCGGTGCTCCCGGCGCAGTTCCACATACCAGTTCCATAACTCGCACCATTCCAGACCGGACGGGAGTTGTTCTGGGACCAGAGCCAGGATCGCTGAACCCAGGGCAATAAGCCCGGGACCTGGAGCCAGAAGCCCAGGAGCAAGGGCAGGAAGCACAGGATCAGAGGTTGGAAGCACAGGCGCCGTCCTCCGGGGGGTTTTGGGGACCCGGGGGATGGCGTCCCTCACGGATCCGGCCCCTACACAGGCCGGCACATTCCCCGGCCGCATGGTGGCGCCAGATGCAGGCTCAAGCCTCCGCCAGGAGTCTGTGTACCTTTCCTCATCTGGTGGCGGCATCTCGATGGGCGAGTATCGATGCTCACAGGGTGCTGGCTTTTTGGTGAGGTGCGGAGCTGGACCGACGGACTCGTCGTCCTCCTCGCCCGTCGTCTGTTGTCACAATCAGTCCTCCTCTGACAGGAAATGAAACAGCCAGTGGAACACCAAATGAAGAAGCCTTCGGTTTCGTCTGGACACTCCGCTTCCTCTGGGTAAGGTGGCTCAGGCGGAGCCGGGGTATAGCCGCTGGATTGCTTCTTTGGGTCAGTTATTCTGTCATGGCAGGATGAACAACCCATATTGCAGGCTGCGGGTTTAAAGCCCCTCAAAGGGGTGTTTATTTAGGGAATAGGGGAACCAACAGGACCACAAGGACAATGAACACATCTCATACAATAACCTACAAGGGGAACAGGCCACAGACTGACTGATATAGGGCAGAACATCAAGGCGTAAATGGGAGGCAGGTGTGCTGGGCTAACAATGGGATTGAAACACAAGGTAAAGCTTAACCAGATTCAGGTGCGGCTAATCAAGCCACGCCTGAGGGACGCACAGGGGAAAAGACACGCAGGGCGGGGCTGAGCATGACAGAGACAGGTTTTAAAATAGTTGATACAAGTAGACACAAATGTTTGAACCATACATACACGGGCATTTTTAAAAACTTAGCTTTTTCTATGTGTTTTGGCCTTTCATCTACACGCAAATGGCGTTTTATGTCACTGAAAATGCTTTTGCAAAACTCCGCCCAGGGTGAAGATTTTCAGGAAGTCTTTGCTCAGCTTGTGTAGACAGGGAAAACAGTTTTTGGCTTGTGTGTGCGCGCAATTATCTACTTTGTTTGACAGAGTGCGTGCCGTTTGCTGGATACATGCTCTTGACAGGGCGTTTTTAGAGATTTCTTGTGGGTGGAGATTTATTACAAAAAATTTGTGTGGACGGGACTTTATTTTTAAAAGAAAGTGTTTAAAAAAGAAAAAGTCATGTACATGTGGACAAGACCTAATATGTAAGCCCAAGAGAAACAGATAGACAACCTAAAAGGAGATGTTGACTCCAAGAACGGCAGGGGGTTGGGTCCAAGCTCATGTACTAGGGATGAGGTAGCTAAATTAACTCTATCATATAATGATACACACAACCTTACCAGGACACCACCAATTAACAATTAATTTGCTGAATTTTTAATGAATTATTGTGAAGAATGATCTGAAGAGCAAATTAAACACATTTTTATATGGGAAGTATAACACTTCAAATGTGAATGTTTATGCTAATGAACTAAAATGGATTGTCTTCATTCCGTCTTATTAATTTACGACCATTGCCCAAAAGAAAATATTATACAAGCAATTTAATTTAGATTAATTCATCCTTTAGTTATTTAATTGCACATCAGACAATCTAATCACCCACTTCTTTCAAAATAAACATAAATAAATTAACTATAATTACTTAGCATAGAAATAAAAAATTAAAAAACATAAATAAATAAAGAAATATAACAACAATGAAATTACTGGTATCACATTTTACACAGTAAAGTAAAACTCTTTTAAATGTAATAAAAATGTAAATTAAATATCGCTATGTGTCTTAAGAATCAAATACATTGTCTTTCTTCAGGGGACCCAGGGAATCATATTTTGTGCCCTTTGTCTTAACTGTTTATGTATGTACGGCATGGGCGTCGCTAGGCCATTTTTAGGGGGGCTTTAGCCCCCCTCACACTTGTACTCAGCCCCCCTAAAAATTCTCCGTAAACTTTACACAAATTTGTGATCGCCCACGTCCCCTTTAAATTTCAT
>JAODKN010000050.1:4549991-4561986 GCA_026774425.1 Petrocephalus zakoni | reverse complement strand
GGCGGTCGCTGAGGCAAAAACTCGGGTGTGGGAGGAGTTTGGAGAGGCCATGGAGAATGACTTCCGGATGGCTTCGAAGAGATTCTGGTCCACCATCCGGCGGCTCAGGGCAGGAAAGTGGTGCAGCATCAACACTGTTTATGGTGCAGATGAGGCGCTGCTGACCTCAACTAGGGATGTTGTGGGTCGGTGGAAGGAATACTTTGAAGACCTCCTCAATCAGACACGCCCTCCCATGAGGAAGCAGAGTCTGGGGACTTGGAGGTGGACACCCTCTGGGGCAGAGGTCGCTGAGGTAGTTAAAAAGCTCCTCAGTAGCCGGGCCCCGGGGGTGGATGTGATCCGCCCGGAGTTCCTTGAGGCTTTGGATGTTGTAGGGCTGTCCTGGCTGACACGCATCTGCAGCATCGCGTGGACTTCGGGGGCAGTCCCCCTTGCCCCCCTGGTGAGGTGTTCCGGGCATGTCCCACTGGGAGGAGGCCCCGGGGAAGACCCAGGACATGCTGGAGAGACGATGTCTCTCGGCTGGCCTGGGAACGCCTCAGGATTCCCCCGGAAGAGCTGGACGAAATGGCCAGGGAGAAGTCTGGGTTTCCCTGCTTAGATTGCTACCCCCAACACGGACAAGTGGTAGAGAATGGATGGTTGGGGTGGATTCAAGGTTTTATTGTCATATGTACAGTACAAGGTATAAGGTACAATTAAATTCTTACTTGAATGCCTTTCTTCACAGAATGACAGAATAATTAAGAGCAGCAACATAAAAGAAGAATACAACTGAACCCACTTATCTCGACCTCGGAACCGCCAAATTCCCTCTTTGTCTTAGCATTTTCTCATCGGTTATGTCAGTTCTTCTATGTTGCCGAACCCTAATATCTCAAGCACAAAAGAGGGCCAGTGTTGGAGAATATAATGAAAGCTTTGTATCGAGAATCTACGGTGGTTTTTATTGTATACTGGTAAATCTCTGCAGTTAGTTGGTGCACATATGCCTTTTGTTGTTAGCCAGCATGTATGTACCTTTTTATAGCATGCCAATCGTGTCATCAAACAAATCGCGGCAACCCTGTTGTGTAAAAAAACACCAAAAACCTGTGCATGTACATTCTCATTTTTTAACACATTTTTTGGTTATCTTGACGCTTTTTGGCAAACCCTTAGGCTGGCGACATCACAGTAATAAAACAACATCCTTCAATTAAGTGAGTAATGTGCAATCCTGTGGACATGTGTCCTAAAGTGTTTAGCGCTTATATATTTAGTGTATATAGTTATAACTGTTATAATTATATATATATATATATATATATATATTTTTTTTTTTTTTATGATCATTATAACTGCTATGTATCACCCTGGTGGGCATTAAATAGTCTGACAGGTAGAAGCTGTCCCTGAACCTGGATGTGCATGTTCAGAATGAGTCTCTTGCCAGAAGGCAGGAAGTGGCCTTGCCAGGTGGCTACTCCTTCATAGTGTGCTTTGTCTTTCTGAGACATCGCGTTCTGTAAATGTCTTGAAGGGTTGGGAGTGGTCTGCCGATTATTTTCTGGGCTGTTTTCATCACTCTCAGCAGGGATTTCTTGTCCTGGGTGGAGCAGCTGCCATACCAATATGTAATACCCTGTAAGGATGGACTCCACAGCACACCTGTAGAAGCTGGTCAGGACTGTGGCGGGCATTCAGGATTTCCTCAGGCACCTGAGGAAATAAAGGCGTTGGTGGACCTTTTTGGCAATAGCTGCTGTGTGTTCTGTCCACTTGAGGTTAGCACTGAGGGTGACCCCAAGGAACCTGAAGCTGCTGACCCTCTCCACCGCATCACCCCTGATGTAGATGGGTGCATGAGCCACCTCCTGCTTCCTGAAGTCCATCACCAGCTCCTTGGTTTTGCCGACGTTGAGAGAGAGGTTGTTCTCTTGCACAAATCTGCCAGGAGACTCACCTCCTCCTTGTAGGCTGTCTCATCATTGTTGGTGATCAGCCCCACAATGGTGGTGTCGTCTGCGAACTTGGTGTAGGAGCTGTGTCTGGACACGCAATCATGTGTGAACCGGGAATAGAGTAGGGGACTCAAACCGCTCCCCTGTGGAGTGCCAGTGTTGAGGATCATTGTGGAGGAGATATTTTTCCCAATCCGTACGCACTGCGGTCTATTGGTGAGGAATTCCAGGATCCAGTTGCAAATTGCAGCACTGAGTCCCAGGTCGAGCAGCTTCCGGATCAGTCTGGAGGGGATGATTGTGTTATATGCAGATCTGTACTCTAGAAATAACAGTCTGGTATAGCAGTTTTTCTGGTCCAGATGAGCCATGGTGGCATGAATTGTGTGAGAAATGGCATCCTCAGTGGATCTATTGTAACGGTATGCAAACTGCAGAGGATCCAGACTCTCAGGAATGCAGTCCTTAATGTGACCCATCACCAGCCTTTCAAAGCACTGCATTGTGATGGAGGGCAGTGCTACAGGCCAGTAGTCATTAAGGCAGTTCCCTTTGTTCTTCTTGGGGACCGGAACAATGGTGGTGTTCTTGAAGCAATTTGGGACAGTTGAGCTCTGCAAGGACATATGTCAGTGAAGACTGCAGTCAATTGCTCACTGCATGCTTTCAATGCCCGGCCTGAGACTCTGTCTGGGCTGGCAGCTTTGCGGGTGTTGATTTTATTGAAAGTCTTTTTCATGTCCACAGCAGAGATGGTGAAGCTGACATCATCATGCAGCGATGTGGAAACTCCCATTGGGAGATCTGAGCTTGCAAGCTCAAAATGGACATAAAACATGTTCAGTTCGTCAGGCAGTGACGCGTCGTCAGTAGTGAATGCACACGGTTGTGATTTATAATCCATTATCATCTGGATCCCCCTCCACATCCATTGCGCGACCTGTGTGCAGTTAAATTGAGATTCCAGTTTACTGCCGTACTCACGTTTTGCGTCTCTGATGGCTTTCTGGAGATCATAGCGGCATTTCTCGCAGTATTGCGCATCCCCAGACTGAAGCATACGATGAATCTGTCCGATCAGCGTGGTAGACTGAAAAACTCTCCAACTGGATGGGGGGGTCCGGAGTGCTCGTGGTCAGCCACGTCTCCGTGAAGCAGCAGTTCTGTAGCTCTCTTTGGAATCGGAGTCTTCCTCTGAGTTTGTCCAGTTTGTTCTCGAAAGACTGAACGTTGGCCAGAAAAATGCTGGGCATCGGAGGTTGTAGCCTGTGGCATTTGTTTCTGACCTGCACGCCGGCTCGCATCCACCAGGCTCCTCCAGGTGAGTTTCGTCGTCTGGGTTGGTCGCGGGTGAACAGTGGCAGTAGCTCTGAGTTTAAAACTGATTGTAAAATCTGTGTAGACTGTTTTGCCTATTTTTATAAGCGTTCCTCTATCATAGGTCATTAAACTGTGAACTGGTTGCAGAATTGAGGACAAGAATAAAACACTATATACAAAACAAACAAATCTGTGAAGCGCAGCATTCAACAGGTCACCTCTCACTGGCGCCATGATGGTAAATTAATGGTGAATAGGACGAAGGAACAATAGTGAACAAAATACATTTTACTTTCTGATAGCAAGTTAGCTATCCCAAAACTGGATAAGTGGTATGGATGATGGATGGATGGATGAGTGGATGGATGGGTAAATGGAAGGATGGATGGATGGAGTCCTCAGTTAGAGCTTTTTCACTCAAGGCACAACAAACTAGAATATCTAAAATATTAGGTAAATTAATAGTGAGAATATCTCAAATTTGAGGTGAATTAAAAGTGAGAAAAAAGAGAGGAAAAATGCTAAATGGTAGATGAACGGAGAATGCTAATGGCCAATTACATGCCACTCCGTTCTGCAGGAAAATGAGCCACTCACTTCAGTAGAATCAAACATGGGCTCAGAATACACGACTTCTTACCGGACAGGAGCCACACAACAAAAGCCTGAGCTTCTGCATATCCTGCATCAAACGGGGGTGAATCCCATCAAAGGAGAGGCAACAATGTTCCCAGAGCAGTCGGTACCCCTACGTAGTAACACTTACCATACATCACAGATGTCCTCAGTACAGTGCAGCTTGTGTGGTCACAACCAGAGCTGTTCTTTCTGTAAAAAGCTTGTATGAGCCTGGTGTAGATGAGGAGTCATGTGGTTACATCCTGAGGTCTTTTTTTCTGTAAAAAGCTTATATGAGCCTGGTGTAGATGTGGAGTCATGTGGTTACATAAGAAATATACAAACGAGAGGAGGCCATTCAGCCCATCAAGCTTGCTTGAGGAGTGTTTGCTGTATGACAGTGAGAGAAGTCAGATGTAGATGCCTGTTGTGAATTAGGCACAAAAATGAAATTAAGGTTGGGAATCACGTGTTGGGGAGTGTATATATGAGATAAAACTGGCATGCAAAGGCATGTTATTAAACTCCTGCACAATTATCCATCCATCTTTCTATGCCATAGTTTTTGACGTACTTATGCAGGGCTATGAGACTCCTAAAACATACCCTTGGCAGCCCAGTACATAAGGCAGGTTGTAAGGTCAAATCGCGTCAGCAAAATTGTAGATTTTAATAGCATCATTATAAGACTGTATAATCATAACACCTTTGGGCCCAATAGCAAGAGCTTTAACCTCAACCGCTCCAGGGGAGCTGGATGCTGACTGACCCTGCTCTCTGATTCCAAGCTTTCTCCACATGTATGTCACTTTGGACAAAAGTGTCTGATAGATAAACAAATGAAAGTTAACATGAGCATGAATAGGCAAGTGTGGACTAGCTTATGTTTAAACAAAAGTGTTCTTGGATCATCTTGACAGAAAGTCTGGTTTATGTGGGACCATATGCTAGATTCACGAGGATATCAACAATCATTGTGATGGTCAACTCTCCCTTTGTTTACGAAAGCAGGATATTCTCAATTTGCGTGTTGGTACCGAAACCAAGTTTACAAGTGTAGAACAGCTTGGCAGCACTGACAAAGGAACATTTGGTTTTCAGAGGGATCCTGGATGATTTTCACAAAATCCCCAAATCAAATCCCAGCACAAGAGACTTTCAGAGCTCGATGTAGAGAAAGCATCGTTATGCTTTACTTTTGACAAAAAAGTTTTTCTTTTTTTCATTCCCCTGTCCATAGCTGCCTATATGAATAAAAAATGAAACATTCTTAGAACACATTTAAACTGCAATGTTTGTTTGGTTTTGCTTTGGCCCAAATCCACATATATGAACCAAAACAAATAGATATTCTTTATTCCACAAACATACATTTTTCATGTTACTTTTCACAACATGGATGATACGAACAAAAATGAGAAACTACCACAACAAATTTCAATCTTTTGACCAAGAAATTAATGGCAGCTCACAGCAGAAACATGGAGAAATATTATGTTTACTCTGATAAAATAACTAAAAGTGATTCAAAAGGTAATTAAAAATAAGAATGTGTATATATATTTATACACTATCAATAAATGTGGTTCAGAATCACAATTCCTTTTTTTTTACTTTTTTGTTCTTAGAACATTATTTCATTTATTATAATGCTTCTGTCACTGGGATTGAAAAATATCAGTCTTACCGCTGCATGTTTTGGAGGAATTTCCTCAAGAACAAATATTCTCAGATCCGGCATAAACGGAGTTGGATTTGTGTCAAAGCCCTTTCCTTACATGGAGTTACTGATGACGAGTAATAGTGTGGCCCCTTTGAAAGAGCGTCAATTTAATCAAAACGGGGGTCGAGTGTATATTGCTTTAAAAAAGATGCAACATAGGCATACATACATATTCGTAATACAAAATTAAGTATATATATGAAGCCTATGCTTATGCTAAGTTACCGCTGTTGCTGTGAGTAAGTATGATGCAAGACTTAACAAATACAGTTTCTTTAGTTAGAAAGTTATACTGCACAGGGTTCGGGAGTGTCCTTCTGAGGCGGGTCCATACTGTAGGATTCAGTGTGGGTGTTACAAAAAAAAACACAAAAAGAAACACAACGAATATAGGTCGCCTGTTGCTTCAAGTCCAAGTAGGACCCTGGTTGTCGCTGGTCTGGTTCACTAGAATCCATGGAGGGAGCAGCCCCAGCTTAGCATTTGGCTTTGGGGTGCCTCCTTGCTTGTAAGCAAGTCCTTCCCTACCTTTGCCTGTACTCCCAGGCTTGCTGGCTAACAGAGGCATTAAATCATTTTCATGTTCACCCGCCGTGGCCCACTAGTCTCTGGAGGGTCTACTGGTACCCCAGCCACTTTCCGAGGCACATACTCAATGTCGATGTTGTTTTTATGCTTGCCTTTGCCACGGCTCCACACAAAGAGGAGCAGGAAGCAGAAGAGGACCACGCCCAGGAAGGTGAAGCAACCCATTGCAGTCGACACCAGGATGGTCTTCAGGTCGAGGCCAAACGGTACATTGTGAGAGCTGGTCCCATTGGACACTGTGCTGTTGGGGTCTGTGTAATATTGATGGGTCCTGTTGGCGTAAAGTGACCTGTCGCTGATGCCAAGGCTTTTCACAGCCAACGAGACTGACATTGTATCGTTGCCGGCCGCATTGCTCGCCACACAGATGTAAACGCCGCTGTCGTGCACCTCTGACACCTTAATCTCCAGTGTGCCGTTGGGGTGCATGATCACCCGCCCGTTGGTCTTCTCAGTAATCAGGCGCCGGCGGGGGGTGATCCAGGAGATGACGGGCCGGGGTGATCCTTCCGCGCTGCAGTGGAGTAGTGACGGTTGCCCCTCATCCACCAACAAAAGCTCCACATGCTCCTCCAGGATCTTCGGCTCGGTACACGTGACATATTGTGAGAGCAGTGGCTCCTCCAGCTCCTTGAGGAGCTGGCCCCGGATTGCCTCAGGGCCGGCGCACTCGGGCTGGGCACTTCCGAAATGCAGGGTGCGCCGCCTTCTCAGGATCCAAGTGAGGCGGCAGTCGCACACCAGTGGGTTGCCGTCAATCAGTAGCACCTCCAGGCCCTCCGGATCCTGGAAGGCAATTCTCTCCAGAGACTCTAGCTGGTTGCGGGAGACATTGAGGATCCGGAGAGATCTCATGCCCTGGAAGGCGTGTGGCTCCACAGTGGCCAGCCGTGCTCCCACTAGGCGTAACTCGCGCAGACGCACCAGCTCCCGCAGCATGCCGCCCTCGATGTGTTTGACACGGCTGAAGGAGAGGTTGAGGTGCGTCAGGTAGGACATGTGCCTCAGGGGCTGGTAAGGAAAGGCAGACAAGTTGGTGTTTGTGATCGAGAGCGTGGTGAGGTTGAGACCGTGCAGCGCATTAGGCGGAACCACATCCAATGAGAGCCAGCTATCAATCTCCAGGTGTCGCAAGCGGAACAGTTTCTTGAAGGAGTATGGATGGAGAGTGCTGATACTAAGTTGCCTCAGATGGAGGCTGACCAGGGCATGAAGGTGAGACAAGGCATCAGTGGGCACCACCGTCAGGTTGCATCTCTCAAGGGTCAGTGTCTCCAGGCTCACAAGACCACTAAACGCCCGGTGTGAGATGTAGACCAAGTCATTGTCACCCACTTCAAGGAACTTCAGGTTACGCAAGTCCTGGAACATGTAATCCAGCAGGATCACGATCTTGTTGTCGCTGATGTCCAGCAGTGTGAGATTGGACAAGCCCGAGAAGACACCCATGGGAATGAGATAGATGCGGTTACTCTTCAGGCTGAGTGAGTGCATGTTGACCAGAGAGTTGAAGGCCCCGGGTTCCACTTGGCCGATAAGGTTGCCACTCAGGTCCAGCTCCTCCAGCTGGGGGTATGAGGAGAAGTTGTCAGGGTTGACGCTCCGCAGCTTGTTCTTGCTCAGGTCCAGCACACGTGTCTCAATGGGGATGCCCTCGGGAATAGTCAGGAAGCGTTTTCGGTGGCAGTTGACAGACTTGGTCTGGGCGGAACACTCACAGCGGGCCGGGCAGCCAACAGCAGAACCGATGAGGATGACCAGCATGGCTAGCCCCAGGAACGGTTGCCAGCATGAGGTAGCTGTGGGCAACATGACTTTGCTGATGTAATCTACCATTCTGTCAAAGCCCTGAAAGAAAACAGAAACAACAGAGCATTAAAAACAAGAATTTTCACAGTAGAGAGCCATAAAAACAGCTTGCAATTGCTATACGCTACATTCGAATAACACTAACTGCTCTTCTATTTTGCAACAGGAGAGCATATAGTTTATTTGTAAACTCAGCTAAAGAAATTAAATGATAAATCAATGTGTTACCTTTTACAGGATGGTCAAGAATCAATATCACACTCCCAGTGAGAAGCATTATTTTGAATTTGATACGAGACTGAACCAGTATGCAGTGTATCTGAGAGCGGATGGGTGTGATGTGTGCATTTAGTGTGAGTGAGAATTCTAGCTGCCGAGTTCTGAATATACTGAAGCTTGTAAGGAGGCCAACGAAAACTTGATTTTCATTTTCATCAGTAATATGCAAGACTTTAATATTGCGTGGTATCCTGCATGAGGCTGTTCACATCATGGCATGTTCCATTTAAGGAGTGGTACTCGTGCTTAATAGCCTGACACCCCAAACTGCTTATTATGACTATTGACCATCTCTGTACAAATAGGGAAAAGGATCTCCTTTCACCTTTCCTCTGAAAGGGAAAAGAGAATTGAGCTTCAAGATTGCACTTCCACCGTGAAATCCAACTTAAACCCTAGATAAACTGATCATAGACATACCCCCACCCATGACTCAATTCAGTTGTCTTGGAAAGTCTCCTAATTTTTTCTAACACTGTTTTTCCTTAATAACAAGCAATGGTTCAACCAATTTTTTTTCATCAGCCATGACAGTGATGGATTGTGTGCCCACTTTCCACAAAGAAAAAAATTATCAACATTGTTTCTTAAATGTAGGAGATCAATGGTTACCGAATTTTGCTTCAGCCCCATAGATGCCTTCTAACCATTAGAACATAAGAAAATTACAATTGAGAGGAGGGCATTTGGCCCATCAAGCTTGTTTAGGGAGAATTCCACTAATAGCTCAGAGCTGTAAAATTTTTATTTAGTTCTGATTTAAAGGAACACAAGGTTTTAGGTTGAAAAGAAAAACATCTTTATCATCTATCTATCCATCTATCCATCCATCCATCCTCTGAATATATTTTGTTAATGGTACCGACTGCTTTTTCCTGTGAGCTCAAGTTCAATTCCACATAGTACATTCCACATGTATTCCACTGCAGTCTGTTCAGGCAATAAATCGTATACATTTCACCAGAATAAGTTGTCTTTGAAGCGACACCTCCACTCTGCAAGAAACAAACACCTAAACACCGGTAACGTCAAACACCGATGACCAGATAGCAGAGTGACCATTTTCCAGACTGTATAGATCTGTACCCACCCAGAGGCGACTTTTCCTCCGATTTCTCACAGCCCTTGTCCCTTCAGAGTTGCAAGTCAGGGTGGTCTAATCCCTCCCTCCAGGAGACAGTAATGAGCTTGTGCAGAACTATTAATGTGCCACACGGGTGGGATTCTGTGCATGCTGGGATTTGGATTGGCACCATGGATTCCAGGTGGTTCCGCTCCGATACGCTCCACTTTGGATTCACATCAGCCCCGACAGACCCTCGCCTCGCACAGCTCAGCGACACCGCGACCCTGCAGCCTCTGCTCGCGCTGTCTGGCATGGAGACCATCGCTATGGAAACGCTCTTGGAACTGCTAGTCACGCAGCATCTACCATCACCACGCTCCCCTCTCTGCGCCGTCACGGGTGCCTGACGTCAAAACTCACCGGAGTTTTCCGAACAGTGCCAACATTCAGGCCGTTAGCCATTACAGATTCTCCTGCCGAAATGCCTGCGATCCTGAGTGCTTGGTATAAAGCTTCTCCACACTAAGGAGCAGTTTTGATGATGATCATCAGGCCGTGATGGATGAGTTTATCCACCCATCGTCCATGTGCATCACTTCTGACAGATGTTTATTGCCATGCATCGACAGCCATTAATCTCTTACTCCACTACACCTGAAAGTCTCATTCCCAATTCTCTGAGGTTTACCTGTTTCCACCTGTGTCACTCCTGACAGTGATGTCTAGTTGCTGCATTTATCCCGTGATTGGTAACTGCCAAGCAATTATCCAATCAAAGACAGTGGCAGTACACAGGTGCATTCCCTGTCTCCTATATCAGCACAGAATCGTACAAATATGGCTCATCATGTCTGAAAACTTTTGGAGTTAACCTTGCTAAGATGAACCCATTCTAATTCACAAGAAAGTAGGCAAGTCTACTTTAAGTCACAAAGAATAATGTAGTTTAAAAGACTAGGATATGAAAATTGCCCGAAACCGCAATAGGCCAGGTCTAAGGATCACGCAGGTAACTTAATTAGTTAGTTAATTAAATATTATTCAAAGAGTCAACTTTCTGCCCTTTATGCCCTTATATTTCTACTTAATTCTAATCAGAGGGCAAGAGAGATCATTTTATTACCTGTTCAGCAGTACCACTGTGAACATTTCAGGGTGGAAATTAAATACAGCCTCCAAATGTGTATTCGCACCCAAGTGTTTGCGTATATAATTGGACCCGGCATGCAAAATTACATCCATCTTTTCCTGGTGACCTCTTATCAGACAGCTGAGGCAACCCAGAGCCTATCCTGCTAGAGCATGAAGCGCCCTGTAATGGATCTCCATCAATCCTATGCAGTCAGTCCCACGGACACACAGCACAGGGCTGGATTTCAGCCCTGAAGCCGTGGTGTCGTGTCCATGAGACCACTGGAAACACTGCACGCTTTCGCTAAAACGTTACAAAATAACTACTGTCTATCGATATGTATCCTTCTGACTGGGTCACTCGTGAAATAGTTTATTTCATTGCTGTGTAATTACACTACAGCTCCATAATTATACTGCAGCATGCCGACGCACCCCTGAGGACTGAGGTCTCAAAAGTCACCCCACAGATGGCATTCTAAGCTGCCAACACAATCTATTCAACAAAACAGTGATGGACCTGTTTGTCTATCATAAGCTGTTTATCTCCGCAGCAGTAAAACCGTATTAATGGGATCTTTATGACACCTCTCACACACCTATTTTTGTATTGTATAAATATAAATAAGAAGTTTGTCCCTTGTACATATACTTCAAGTCAATTCACTTTTATTTTCGCAACATAGTCACCGCAAGGTGTGTCTGGTGCATGAAACAGAGAAATGGGAAGATGGAAAGGAAGAAAGCTGCAAGACAGCAGGCGAGAGGAGCCAACAACTACCAAGTAGGGAGGAAAAAAAGATCAACTGCCTGCTTAACACCCCCTAACAAAGAACCCCGTCTCATGGAAGTGGACTAATCACACGACCGCACTGTTTTGAAAACCCGACTACGGGCATTGTCCACCAATAGTGAAGCTGCAGAACCTAAACTATGGATACTGTTCAGTAGACACTCTGTACTGAGCTCATTAGACAGACCAGGCAGGTCCACTGGCTGCACTGATGCCATATTATGATGGGTGATTCCCACCAACAACACATTTAATTATTCAAAGCATTTGTTTTAGAGAGTAAATGACTAACGACATTTTATCCAATGAGAATACACAGTGAGATTCAGCTATTGGTCCATTGGACCTATTGGACGCAATGAGCTGCATATCAGTGGAAAGTGTGGAAGGTTATTCCACTTGATATCTCTCTGGGCCCTCATTCCAGAAGAGCTTTAGTGCTGGCGTTTCACCATTAATTGACTCATTCCCATTCTCTCTAGGCTTTCTTTCACGTATGTCAGGGGTGGGGGGAAGGGGGGTGTCAGAGGTCAATCCTCACATGTCCCAGAAATGCCCTTCCTTTTTTGATGAGCTTCAAGAAAAAATAAAGGAGGGCAGAGTTACAGGAACTGAAGATGATAAGCAGGGCGGGGGGGGGGGGGGGGGGGGATATGCACCCCAGCGTTGTTAATGCATTTTTTTAAACTTTAAAATAAGAGAAGGCTTTATTGGTGAGGAAA
>JAODKN010000050.1:4538813-4549891 GCA_026774425.1 Petrocephalus zakoni | reverse complement strand
CCCCCCCCCCCCCCCCCCCCCCCCCCCCCCCCCCCCCCCCCCCCCCCGTTGCACGCCTGCGTTCTTAATGCATGTTTTTCTCCTTGAAGATCAGAGAAGGCTTTCTTGGTGAGGAAATGAAGAAAAAGAAGCCCGGTGAAGCTGAAGGATACAAAGCAGTCGAAGGTCTATTAATTCTCTTAATGTGCCTGTGCACATTAATTTTATTTCTAAAATATATGGCTCGCTTTGATGTTGATTATAAAAGAATGAGCGATTACACTATTCTTTTTCTACGTCTAATTTCCACCACATGAAACCAGCTTTGGTGAAACATTTAGTAAAAGTTTTTATTTATTTATTTATTTTTTAAGTTTACAGGTGTCGCATTCCAGAAGGGCTGAGTGACCCATAATGCAGGCTGTGGGGGTTAATCCCCTCCAGGGGGTGTTTATTGTTGGGACAGGGGGAGCACAGGAGCCAAGAACAATGGACAGCATGGACAATAACCGACAGGGATCACAGGACTCAGACAAACTAATAAAGGGGAACTAATCAAGCAACAAACATAAGACAGGTGTGCTTGGATAACAAGGGGATTGGAACATGAGGCAAAACTAAACAAGACTCAGGTAATTAAGCCACGCCTGAGGGAAACACAGGGCAAAGGACACGCAGGGTGGGGCTGATCATGACAACAGGAAGTATCTTTTAACTATAAATACAGGGAAGACCTTGGGAGCACATGGGTGAGCAGATACTAGGAGGTTTATAGCTAGGAATGGCAGTGGAGCCGTGGTGCAATTTGTGGGGGAGAGCACTCGGCTGTCACTTTGAAGGTTTCCTCTCAGAGTCAATGAGCCTCAACTGCAGGTTATAGGGGCATAGGAATTAAGTGAATAGCATCATGTACCAACACTGCCATGCACCAGAATGGCCGGGTGCCCCGACTTCCGACAAATGCTAATGTTTGTCAAGACAATAAATATTTAAGCCTCCACCACATCGTGGCCGAATTGTCACAGCTAGACTTCAGGAAGTTAGAGTGCCTCTTATGGTATGGCCATCAATGTCCCCTGACCTGAAGCCGATAGAGCACGTCTGGGACCAGTTGAAGCAGGGACTGGATGATAGTACCCCACTCCCACGTGACCTGGTAGAACTGCATTTAGCACTTGTGGAAGAGTGGAACGCATTGCCTCAGAACAACATCATGAGGCTAGTGAGGAGACATTGCTGTCAAGCTGTCATTGTGGCTAATGGTGGAAACACCTGCTACTGACATTGTCCATTTTTGTTATTTGGGGCTATCCCTGTTATTGTCTAAATTTTTGGGGTAATATTAAACTAATGAAAATGGGGTAACACTTTAGTTGAGGGGCCACAAATAATGCAGTAATACCTGCTTAGTAAATGCATTAATTATCCATTAACTATGCGTTACTTCATCATTAATCAATTGTGACGATTCATGTAGTCTTTGCAGGAACTTCATTAGTTAGTTCATTAGTCATTAACTAATTCATGTTCATGATTAGTACTTCAGGAGTCAATGAGGTACTACTATGATTTGTTACCGAAAATGGTGTTTCTTCTCATACATTAGTAATATCAAAGGGAACTTTTACTTATTTCATTAAAATTCAGAACAAATAGGAAAAGCACTCATGTAAATAACAATATCCCTAACTTATTGTGAGTAGTGTATATATGACATGACAGTACTTTGTAGTACAGGCAGTCTGAAATAGAATCTGAAAAGCTTAACAGGATAAGAAAGACATTTCATGTTGTTGTACTTCTAATGATCTATATCAACAGACAAAAACATGAATACAGATTGTTAATAAATCGTTTCATATTACTCACTAACTTAATACATTCTTTAGTAATTAATGATGTCCGCAAATCCTGCATGGTATGGTAAGTTATGGGTAAGGATAGAGTGTAAGCAGTGGAACTGAAAAGCAGCCAATTGCTGACACGATGTGGAGGCACTGCCCACTTTGCGCTTCAGGGGCTTGCTTCTCCCACCATCCCTCAGGAGAAAAGAGAAGAAAAAATGATGTATTCTCTTTGATGGGAGATTTCTGCACAGCGAGTTAGTTCATGGTGTTCATGTGGACTGACCCCTGGCTGTCTCTGAGCCTCAATGGTCATAAGCGTTTCTGTCTGTGGACACACATTTTTCTCCACGTCTGCGGCGTCTAGACCCATAAGCCGACTGTGCAAATTACTTTTTAAAATTACCTAAATTACTTTTAATGGTTCCCGATTTGATGGCTGAGTTTGGCTGCTAACTGAAGATGTCCATGAAAACTACATTAGCAAGCTTTCAAAGAATATGAAATAATTATGTAACACAATCAGAAGCCTTTTAATCGGCAAGTATGAAAAGTACAAGTAATTTGTTTTGGTGCAGGTAGCGACCTGAGGTCTACAATAAAACATACAATGAAGAAAGAAATACAAAAGACAATAAATAATAAATAAACATAAATAAAGGTGAAACAATCAGACGTATATGATCTAATAATAAACATGTAGACATATAAATAAAGGAGAGAATCAGATGTATATAATTTATATATAATGACCGCACTTCTCCTTCAGCACCCTGGATAGCGGCCACCTGTCAACACCCAATCAAGCGTCTTGGACCAGGCCACGCCCATAATTACCCCCGAGCACTAATTACACCAGCTGGCTCCACTTTCCACTTGGCTTGGGGAAGAAGAAAGGGGCAGGCATGCCAGAATGACAGAGGGGAGCACAGGGCTACTGCCCAAACCTGATCTAGGCACAGCAGGCCCCGAATAGACCACTGCACTGCCGGGTGCCTTAATTAAGCAGAGCCCTGCTCCTATAGCCTGTCATGCCTTTGAACAATCCCGGATGAAACTGCCAACAAGTAGAGGCATCCAGCGACCATCATCCCATGCCTAGCCCTATGTGTGCGATCCGTTCTTTTCATCCAACCACCAGCCTCGAACCTCCCAAACCCCCATCCTGAACCCCATGTCCTTTCTGTGCATTTGGATTGCAAGACCAGTTCATAATAAACCACACCTCTAGGGGGTGATCACTAATGACACCTGCATCGCATGCATGCCTCTGTGATGGTCCATTTATATGTCAACCCCACACGCAATCATCAAGCCCCCCCGCCCCACTGGAATACTAACTGGCCGATTGTTTTCACCAGCATCTCATTAACTGCTCGGACATTAAAACCCTGAGCTTGTCATCTTCATTGTGAAGCCTGGATTCCCTGTTGCGAGGTTTTTCACTCTCACACCCTTAGCCTGCTAAATGACTTTGGCTGCGGGTGTTTTTTTGCTTTGTTTCTCAGAAATAAACTGCGCCTGGGTACCTACCCTTCCGACGACATGATAGTACTTTGATAAAATAAGGAAGATATTTCACGTTTCTAATCAATAGACAAAGGCATGAATACAGATTATTCATAGAAAAAATTAATTCAATTAATAAATTCTTATTCATATTCATATTATTGGTAACTTCATACGTCCTGCATGGTATCTTTTAGGGTGTTATGCTAATACTAAGGTAGCTTATGGCTAAAGAAAGCATGTAAGCAGCAGCAGGCCCATAGCCAGAAAAAAGTTTTATGGGGTATCCAGCAAGGGTCCCCCTTGGTAGATTTTGCCGACTGGGAGGTTTGAACCCATAAGTTTTGCTACCTGGCTTTGTGCCTGGAAGCGGGGAGTCGGGGTTGGAGGCAGACACAAAAGGGCATTCTGTTATGTACAGGGATATTCATTTATAAATGGACACATGCATAGCACATGCACATTCACTGTCTTATTGCAGTCATACAGAAACAGCCAGTGATGCATGTTCATATTGTGGTATTGAATATTAATAAATGTATGGATTCAACAGAAAAGATGCTACTTTGGGAAAATATGGGGGGGGGGGCATCCCTGGAACATCCAGATGCAAGCAACAGCTGGTAAAAAAAAAAAAACACAGATCTGGACGACAGACACGCCACTAGCTAAAATGAAGCAGCGCAGGCTGATGGATGGTACGATACATAGCAAATTTATTTCACGTGAAAAGAAGTAATTGCTTTTTAGAGCTAAACAGGAATCATTAGCTTACCAGCTTCATTTTAAACATCTTTCTATTTAAGATAACAAATTGGGACATTAACATGGAGTCCCTGTTGTTTCCACAACACCATGTATTTAATTAAGGTGCGTATATGGTTGGGATAAACAGCCCCCTGCTCTCCCTATAAAGTTAATTCAGGAAACTTCCGCATAGCACACAGTTTTCAGGTTCATTTTCATCTTTCTTACAATGCCGTTATATTTATCTTACGATTATTTTGTACGATTACTTTTGTACAACGTGACGTGTTCAAAGTGAGGCAAAGAGTGCATTACAAACGTAGGGGAGTCAGCTAGGCGTAGGTGCAGCTAGGCCGAGCTTCCGACGAATACCCAACTACAAGTGTGAGTACTGGAACTGCAGCTACAGGACAGCTTCCCAACACAGAAAGAACCTAAGACTACTACCCAAATCAGAAAGTGCGACATTAAGGTAACGTCATGCCATCCATTGACCTGTGCATTTTCATTTGCTGTTTATCCCATAAACAGTACAGTGATCTTGTAAAACACCCCAAATACAATTTAGTGTGTTTGCTCCTGTGTATGTTAGTTCCCCCAACCTCCCCACGCTTCCAGGGAATTGCTTCAGATCAACAAAACACTAAATGAATTATGTACCAATCAACAAACGGCTGGAAGGATGAGCCATATCAGTTAGCAACTGTAACCTTCTCGAGTTGATATGAAATTGTTTTTTCCAGGAGATGGACTCTTTACCAGCGGTGCAATTGTAAAATGATGAACGAAATATTACCTACTATCCTGCCATAACCTCTAGCAAAGTAAGACCCCTTTCTGTCAGGATTTATTACATATACAGTTCAGGCAAACAGTAAGTGGCAGAACAGGCTCTCGCAGAAACTGTCTGGAGACCACACTGAGTTTCAGTGTGACTGACGCCGTTTGCTATGCCAAATTCTTTCAGTTTTGAATAAAGAAATATTTCTTTTGAGGTGAGCTGATTAGAAAAGCCGTCCTGGGATGGGGTGTTACTGCCTCGACCTCAAAGGCTGTGGGTTTGAGTCAGCATTCAGCGGTTTGAGTGTCTGTGTGAGTGGAGTGGGAGCATGTGTAAAAAATGTCCAGAGACCATAACACTCAACTTTTATACTGTTGAATTAAAACCATTAACTATTTGGTGATTACAAAAATTGAAAAAAAAACTTTAAAAATACTAAACTAAGTTATATTAAGGTAGATTATTCAGGTGAATTATTTTTTAAGTGCTACTTTGAGAAGTAATACCAGAAACACTGCCATTCATTAAGCAAATAATTCATTACTATATGCTTGATATACGGAATCAAAATATCAGTCAATACAAGCAGTGTAAAGTATGGACACTCAATAAATAGAGCTTACCTAAATGTGTAGCTCATCCACACCAGGCACAAAGATGGTGAAATAGAAGTATGATTTTTTTATGGCAAACACAATGGGTTATCTCACGTGTAAAGAAAGTTACAGGAGAAAGGACACAAAATCCATAAAATCACTGAATGTCACGGCAGTGCCATCTGCAGGGAGTGCAGCTGAGTGACAGATGTGACCTGGCAGCCAAACTGCCGTGGGTGACAGGGTCACGCTCCGTGTGTGTGGCTGCCACACACCCCTCAGAATGGTACTTACTCCAAGCACTTTCAAATGATTTCGGAGGATAGTTAGCAGCACATCAGGGCTCTCTCCCTGCTCTTCTAGGAAGGTCTGGGGGAGTATGTCACATGACACCAGACAAGGAACAAAATGACCAAACTGATAGCTAAACATCACTGAGAAATTAAGGCCACTTTGGATAGTACCTCCACACAATGCTGAAAAGGCAACTGCTAAACACTAAAATGGGATAGATGTAGGTAATATTTAAACATATTTAAACATATGTTACCATCCAACACTGTACTGCCAGGTATATTGTCTAAATAATATGTAGAGTCGGCATAGTGAAAACTGGGGTACCTTGAACTAAGCAGAACTCAGCAGAGAACAGGGGCGTGTATCACAACGTGTCCCCAAGCCATTTCACTGAGGGCAAAATGTCAGCATGGGCCAGCTAAGAAACAGGGCTTCTTCAACAAAATAGCTGATATCTCAGAAATGGAATATCATAGAAAGAAAATTTCAAACACAGATTTTTTTCAGTACATCCCCTGATAATCACTCAAGTCTGACAGATGGGACTTCAACAGGTTAAACAGGTCAGAATTTTAGCTCTCTAGGTATGGTTTTAAGGGCATCATAGCCAAAAAGTAAACCAAAGCTTAATTCATATAATAAAACTTAGTGGTTAACGGTTGTCATTAGCTTCCGCTAGAGAACCACTGCGCTAATTCCGGACCTCAACCCCATCAAGCACATTTGTGATGAGTTGGAAAATAAACTAGACATTGTACATTTAATAGAAAGCCTTTGGCTTGAGTTGCAGAAGGCATTTGATACCATTAGTGATGAAGTTCTCAGGAAATATATTGACAATGTCAGAGAGATGTGCTGCTGTAATTACAGCAAAAGGTGGACATACCAAATATTAAAGTTAAAAGTGGATAAAAACAGTAGGTCTCACTTCATCTGATATTTGTTGTGCGCAACCATCCGCATAAAAAGTCAACATTTTCAGATCTGGCAGGTGTTCTAATAATTTTGGCCACCACTGTGTGTGTATATATATATATATATATATATTACTACAGAGGGCAGCCTGTATAACACTTTATTGATTTACTGCAGGCTTATTGACAAACAGTAACTGTACCAGCAGGCTGGAGAGACATTTATAGAAAGGAGTTAATTAGATATGCAGCCCTGGTGCCTGTATAACGTTCACTCTCCATACTGTTAAGGTCATCATGCTCCCAGCGTGTAGAAAAATGACCAAGTCGGCCTTTGTTAGTGGAAAAAGTGTCAGTAGAAACATCGGTTTCAGCTCCTAAAAGCTCAGAAATTGAATGTTTTTACTGCCATCTCATACTATTATTATTTTTTTTTCTCTAAGTGTCCTGCAAATACGACTAGCTTTCTGGAGCTGCCGCAGATTGTTCGGAGCAGACATCTATTTTATCCTCCAGCTCCATTAAACATGAATAAAAAAAATCTATGGAAAAAAAGCACCAGGTCACAGTTGCTATACAGTACCAGTTAAGCTTCTGCATTTATACTACCTTAAAGTCTTGTTTTTGTCTATTATGACCTAACCATTTTTATTTGTTTCATTTTCCTGCCAGCACCAGGAGAAGGGCATTCTCATTGGAATAATGGTGTGGGAATGTTATTAAAGTAGCATTTTATCTTAATAAGCCTTTTTACTTACTGTGATTAAGGAAAAAGATTCTCACAGGTCAAAAAACAGCACGCTATTAGTCCAATATCTTGTCTAGGGTCCCCAAGAGGTGACAGCAAAAGAAGGAGAGGCAGAAACATTTTACAGAAATATTGGAATAAAGATTTTTAGGTCTAACAACAAAGTAGACAAGTTAGATAGTTGCTTTTTAATAAAAGGCCTGAGGTCAGCCCTCTCCTAAGCTAGCCCTCCCACTGAACGCTAAATTTATAATGCTTCACAGAGCTGTTAAACACATGTTAAATAGTTTCAAACTCCATTAAACTCACCCTAAAGGCTTAGGAATACATGTAATGGATACAAGACAAAGACGTCAGGGCCTGACATTTCAGCCGATCAGTCAATTAGTTAATAACGGATCCCTGCCTGTGACAATTAGCTCCGAAGCACTAATTCATCAAAGTTAATGAACAAAATGTGTTTGAAGTTTCATAAGGAATCTAAAGAAAGGGGAAGTAAATTATTTGGGTTGAACTCCTGGAATGATTCTGAGATATTCGGTATTAAATTTATATTGATACATGCATTAATATATGCATCAATACTGTACATACTTTGGGGGAGCCCTTCATTGCGTGGTAAATGTTTGTAGAGGGTTTGCACAAAGCCAAAATCAACCTTTAGCCATTAATGTTTAAATGTTAGAAATGTACCATGCCCATCCATGCATTTTTATGTCCTATTCAGGATTTATGGGGGGTCCGGAGACTGTCCCGGTGGCTATGGGCACAAGGCAGGGAATGACCCAGGATGGAGTGCCAGCACATCGCAGAGATGAACCATTTATCTTTGGGAAATATCCTTAATGTATACAACATTAACTAGTCTTGTCATTAAAAAATCATTATAATGATAAGTGTAAACATTGAGCATGGCAGATTTGCTAGTCAGGTAAAAGTCCCTCCAGTGTCTAGACAACATAGCATGACGGTGGGCAGCTTAATAACCCTGAGCACCGTGATTCAGCTTAGATACTTTTCTGGTAACTTTTAGACCTGAATTCAGAGCCTGTCCTCCAGTCTGACATTTTCATCCATCCATCCATCCATTTTCCATAACTGCTTATACTGTTCAGGGTTACAGGGGTCCAGAGCCTGTTATAGTATTATCAGTTTGGGGTTTTGTTTCCATTTACCAAGTGCCTTTGGGAGATTATATTACATTACGTTAAATATATCCAATTAATTTAATTTAAATTAATGAATAAATTGAGTTTCTGGCATATCAATCATGTCCACTTCTCAGCGTCCTCACTTTTAATAAACATTTTAGCTAACACTTAGGCCCCTGTGGTCAGTAGTAGTAGTTCCATCACTCCTTGGCCTGTGAGCAAGGCCCTTAAAAGCCAATTACTCCTGGGTTTCTGGGTAAACAGCCGGCCCTGAGCTCTGACAAGAATCTTCACTCTCACCTGTATGTCACATAGGTGAGTAAGACAGATCATGTGAAGATTGAAATTGTGTTGTTCTTTATCTTTGCACCATGATATTCTATTCACTCCTGAGCCCTCCAATCAGAATGGTCTTCGAAAACAAAACTCTCTCATCTGATTGGCTCATAGGAACTGATGAAAAGGAATATGTATTTTCCCACAATGGGATTCCACCCCTACCTTCCATTAAATACCCATGAAGTCTCAAACTGCTTCCTGATTTCTAACTGTCAGTCTGCAGGAGGACGCGCCCCCAAAGAGCAGCCATTAGCGCGGGGCTTAATGCTGCCCACTACAGCAGGCCTGGGGGCCCGGCAGAGCTTCACAGACATCACTAAACTGAAAGCCGTGGCACTCCCTGCCAGATGGCGGTGGTGTGGCCCTCGAGAAATCAAGCACTGTTAATTAGTGACCAACTCCAATCAGCTGGGAGACAACTGATTCTCTTATTCTCATTCTAACCACTACCATTCTAACCTACAGCAGTTACCCACCCACTCCTTACAACGATTCTCATGCTGTGATTCTCGCTTTTAATCCCATGTAAAACAGCTCTTAATTAAAAAAAAGAAGAAGAACTAAACCTTACAATGAGGGGAGAAGCAATTAGCACAGTGTAGCCAGTTACTAATTGATTGTACTGTGACAGAATTGTAAAGTGTTACTTTGACATGGGAAAACCGTCTGGCCCCACAATTAACACGATCCATAAGATCAAAGCTCTCTGCACCCCTAACAGCACATACAGCAGCCAAGAGTAGCTTTTTTTATCAGCAGAAATGCTCAGAATAATTAGTAGAACACTCATCCTCTGTAGACTGTTACGGTGGGTGAGACGTGTTGGAAGTTATCACACACATTCATGAATCTCACATACAGTATAATGAGCAATAGTGCACATTTTATAATTCCCAAATGTAGTGTATAGTCACAGGTTGCATATATGCCTATGGTTATTATATTCAGTTACGTTGTGTTTCTGTTTTTCACGTATCCATTGTAAACATCTTAATTTTACTGTTATAGATAATAATTTCTCTTATTCTTATTTTATTATTATAGATACAACACGCACAGTATTACACATTACAAGGGGGGGGGGGTGAATACCTGCCCCCACTTTTGCCCAAACTATTAACGTTAACTTTAACATTACAGAGTTACGGAGTGCCCCACGTTTTTACCTTTGATCAACTGGCCCCCTCCCTAGTGTTGATGATAAATCTGTTTCCCAAAGTGCAAATGTATGGGGAATGTTGCTATATGAAAATTAATTGGACTGATTTTTACATTGAATGCTAGGGCTGTAACGATACACTCAACTCACGATTCGATGTGATTCACGAGTTCACAATACGATTTTCTCACATTTTGACTCAAAAATATTCCTCCAAACTGTGCAAAAAAAAATATATCCTCTTCTTAAAAGTGCAACTGAAATTAAATATTGTTTTTAAAATAAATCCCATATCAAAATAGCTCAATAAAAAATTATTCTTCAAATAAATAAACTAAGGCTTCAAATTTACATGTTTTTTTTAAGGAAAATTAACGTCAACATTCTCAGGCAGAAGCTGAGATCTCTATAAATTCACAATGTCCCCTGCAGTCGTAAAAACCCTTTCACTAGGGACAGAGGTGGCTGGTGTGGTGACGTAAGCCTTAGCTAGAGGAGAAAGCAGTGGGTACATCTTAGCATTCTCCTTACAGGGAAATAGACGTTTATATATAGATGTCTATTTCTATACAGATAGGGTGACCAGATAATCCATGTCATCCCAGACACTAGCTAGGACAGGATTTGTAAACTTCCATTTCAATTAAAAGAACATGTATTTCACTTAAGCACTGCGTTCTTGCTGTGTGCTGATTGGTAAGTCTCCAATATTCATGCACGTATCACAAATTGTGAAACAGCTGGATGAGTCTTAAGGAAACAAACCAGTCAAAGCACAAAAAGAAACAAACTATTTAGCCAAGCACAGGAGCCTTTCGGGTTTAAAGTAGTTTATAAAACCTGAGGTAGCTCAATGTGTCGGGGATGACAGGGATTATCTGGGGTGACATTCCCAAAAGCTTCGTTGCGCTACGTAGTTCGTTATCAAGCACGTACTAATGTTCGTTAATTAACGAGCCTTTCCCGAAACCCTTCGTAGTTAACGTAGTTCGTTATCTCGTTCGTAAATAACGA
>JAODKN010000050.1:4499415-4524418 GCA_026774425.1 Petrocephalus zakoni | reverse complement strand
GCTCATAATGCTCTGCTCATAGCGCTCTGCTCATAATGCTCTGCTCATAGCGCTCTGCTCATAATGCTCTGCTCATAATGCTCTGCTCATAGCGCTCTTCTCATAGCGCTCTGCTCATAATGCTCTGCTCATAGCGCTCTGCTCATAATGCTCTGCCTGTGACGCTCTGCTCATAGCGCTCTGCTCATAGCGCTCTGCTCATAATGCTCTGCTCATAGCGCTCTGCTTGTAACGCTCTGCTTGTACCGCTTTGCTCACAGCACTTAGTGCAGTAGTGCAGCTAGCGCGCTCTGTACATTGATGGATTTTATATGGCACTGATGCTAATCAGGCAGCAGTTTGTGTTGTTGTGTTGGAAATTTAAAGAGCATTATAGTCCAATAAAAGGCCCTGCTATTGTTATGTTCATAGCGAGTCGCCTGACTGCCTGTAATGGAAATCAACATGATAACTCTCTTCCCAAATGAGTGATAGGCTGAATCTAAATGAACTCAACCACCAAATACAATCATCATTGTGTTTTTGTAACACTGATGACAAAGATCACTTATGTGTAGCATTTATATGTCTAGACTGGACAGGATATTTGTAGGAAACTTATAGGAGAACCACAAAGGTATAAATTGATCTGTTTTAAGTGTCTCTAACAGTACTAATTTACAAAATGGAGACACAGTGAATAAGGTGTGACTAACATTCCCAGTACTGTGAAGTACTGATGTGATTATTTATGTATTTATTCATCATTTATTTTACGCTTTGAAGTCACTAATCCATAGACTTAAATAGAGCACAGTGGAATCCACCAGTTTGTAGGGCTTGTTTAAACAATTCCAGTTAAATTTCAGGCTCCGATGTTTTATGTTTCCATATTTCTTTGGTTCCAAATCCCAGGCGGGTCCACATTTGTAACCATTAGGATGGTCCTGGGTTGGGCACGAATGCTCCTGGACTGCTCAGAGCGCTTAATCAAATCGCTGTTCTGTCTTCTCCAGCAGTTTCGGAAGGATCCCACACTCCCAAAGCTTCACAGTTATTGCCTGCAGGCAGATGGCGCTTGCGGATTTTAAACCCCACCTCCTTCGACAACAACTACAGCACTTTCCACACCTCTGAGAGAATACAGACTCTGCCCACCCACCTCCCCCATTCTACATTCCTCACTCTTAAGGCTTTTATTACTACATATACCACAGTGCTTTTGTATTCTCAACTCTGATTGGTCAGAAGGGTGTTCATTAATATTCTTTGACCACGCATGTAGTTCCAGCCAGGTGAATCCCGTTTGTAAATCAATAATAATATAATAATATATAATAAACTCTAACTAAGTAAGGGTTAATGAATAAGAGGAGGAGCTGAGCACCCTCCATTGCATTTTGCGTGGTTATTTACTTCCACAGCTCTGCATTTAAAAACTTTAATGCATGGCTTGTCCTGCATCAATCCTTAAGTGTGACTCGGCTTGGCATTTGATTCAAATGTAGCAACCTGCAGTTTGGTCAGTGAAATACTCTTCTTATTGTCCTTCATAGGGCCACAAACTTTTTCTGCATCTCAGGCTCAGGTCAAAGATCGACAGATTTTAAGATTTCCTTAGTTGGAATGGAGATTAATCTTGATTGTCATCTGTGTTATTATTTGGGATCAATACAGTTACATCGGATTTTATTTTTTACTTTCTCTGCTGATACTGCCATCCAGCAGCCACAGAAAGGAGAACGTTCAGCTTGTGAGAAGCAGACTCGCCTGACAGAAGCTTGCACTTGTCTTTTGCTAATGCTTTTTCTTGGATTTCATAATTAAAGCTGTAAAGAAATTAACGAGTGATCATTCAAGGTTCAAAAAATAAAAAACAATGCGTCTTTGCCAAGGGCTTAAATTTTTGTTGTAATTTTTGGAATTGACTGAGGATGGAACATGACCTTACGGGTTTAAAATGAATAGTTATTCAACTATTTCTAATTATTAAACACAAACACATGAACACATGTATTACATTTCTTAAAATATCTTAATGCACATCAGAAGATATATTCATTATATACAGTATATTAGAATAATATAGATGATTATGTTATATTTTTTATGGAGGGGACAGATCTGTGTATGTGTATGTGTTTGGGGACATCTTTTCAGGTCCCCATTTGGATAACTTCAATTTTATAAAAATCTGTGCAAAAAAGTAAAAATGCCAAAAGTCTTCTATTTAGGTTGGTTACTTATGGTTATGATTAGGGCTGGGTTGGGGTTAAGGGTGTCGTGATTGGGAATAGGGATTTTCCCTTAGAAAATAATGGAAGGTCCCCATTTAGATAGGTATGTGAATCTGTGTGTGTGTTTTATGTATATATTAAATTGTGAGGACCAGGGGAAGGGCACAATAGCCAGGGGAAACTCAATTTTATAAAAATCTGTGACGGCAATCAAAAAAACAAAAATAGTGAAAAGTCTTGCATTTTGTTTGGTTACCTATGGTTAAGGTTAGGGCTGGGTAGGGGTTAAGGGTGTCATTTTTGGGTTTAGGTTCCATAGCCTTAGTAATGAATAGATGGTCCCCACATGGATATGAATGCATGCTTGCATATTCTCCTTCTCATGCCAGTCTAAACAGCCCATAGAGTGCCCTTATGTGTGTGTGCCTTGCAGTGGGTGGACCAGCGAAACCCCCCCCCGCCTCGAATCCTGTGTTCCCCCAGCCTCCAAGCTCACTGTGACTGAGAAAAACAGCAGGGGCTGACAACAGAATTAATATTTGCCGAGAGGTCAAATGAACACCTACAAAATATAACGGTCAGGTGAATAAAGCATGCCAGGCTCCGGGATGCACTTCGGATGTCTGGGTGACCTTGCTGTGCGACAAATAGGTACTACTGAAGTACCAGTCAGGGGATTGTGCAATTCAGAAACTGCTTTCATTAATTAATTTGCTGGTTCAGACCTGGGACAGTTTCCCGGCAGACGACTGTCAGATTAGTGCGATTTCCTGCAAGTTCAGCCTAATCCCGCTATTTCAGCGCCGGCGATCGATTTGACAAATTAGGTGTTATTCTCCCGATTAGTGCTCTAAAAAGCCCAGCCAGAAAGAGCGCTAAATGTCTGGGGTCAGCTTTGGATGTCCGACAGAATTACCCGAGAGGAGTCTATTTACACAGTAAAATGTAAAGTGCAATACTGTGTAGAGCGTGGCAGGATTTCGAAGGAGGACTCTGATTTGTTTTTCTTTTTATGGGTTTGGAAAAACTGTCTAATCAGCTCAAATGAACCATAGCAGATAAATAAATAATGAGTCCTATGAGGTGTGGGAGGGTGTAATCAGTATAATTTGCTGATTTGGGAGAAACAGCAGCATTAACTTCTGCCCCACAGGATCGAAGATAACCCATACACTAACCTCTGCGTGACCCCCCCCAAAGACAGATCCCTTACCGGCTCTGCAGGACGCAAGGCCCCAACTCCAGCAAATCGACCGCAGTGCAAAGTCCAGCCTCTGGTCCCCAGGACTGGATGTAGTTGGCGGAAAACAAAAAAAAACGGATCCCAGAGAGCCGCTGAATATGTTCCTGGGCTGGATCAACCACCTTGGGTGGGTCGTAACCCTTAGCAAAACTGCCCCCACTTCAGGCTCCGGGCGAACTTTTTGCAAGAGTGACCTACCTAAATGCGGTTGGGCGCAAAGATAGCCAGGCTCAGGCGAGCCGTTCGCTTGCATGATCACCGGTCCCTATCTCACCGGAGAACCACACACCCCCTCCGTCTATTAGCTACGGCAGGGAGCCACTGCCTCCCGCTCATAATTAACCGCTGGAGAGACAGGCATAGGAAGCTCGGGTTACAGGGTAATAGGTCTACTGGGCTCAATCAACCCTTCAACTAAACACTGTATTCTGCATAAAACTGTTGTGGCAAACACATTTGCAGCTTCCCCCGGGATGCCCTTAATCAGGTTGCCAGACTGCTAGGCTGTGGAGCCCAAAAAAAAAAGCAATAAAAACACAAACAGACAATGTCCTCAAGCAGCTGGGGAGTTCTTGTGGCACGGCATAAGTGCTGCCTGGATGACCAGAGAGTGGCCAGGTGCAGAGGCGCTAAGCCAGGCCGCTCTGGGCTTAAGCATGGGTGCGACGGAGGGCTGGCCTAGTCAGCCCCATCTCCACCTGACACAAGGTGACCGCTGCTGCTCAGGTGATTTTTAGGGGTAGGGTTTGGGGAATTTTATCCATAGAGCCAAATATAAGCTTAATAATACCAGCCTAGTGATAAAATGTCTATTTTCCCCACTGTGAGAGCAATAACAGTATTCATTAACTGTTACCATGCAGTGCAGAGATCTCAATGGTAATTATTATCTATTGCCATTTTTTGCACCTACATTTTGAATAATTCAAATTCAAAATATAAATAGTTCCAAGAGGAAGTAGCTAATTTGCTTATCTTTATTGTCAATTATAACAATTAAAATCTCTAACTCAAAACATATGATGCAATGTTTCCATGATATTGTAGTAACAATCCTTTGTAATTAAGGTGGGGTTTGAGTTTTTTTTTTTTGTGGACTCATTTTCATAATTGAACAGCTTTCCGCTTAGTAATAGTAAAATCAGTTCTCATCTGTGTTAATTTCTATGTAAGTTGATTTCAGTTGCTTGCCAGTTTAAATTTCCTCAAAGTATAAATATCTTTGTCTGGAATTCAAACAGACCATAATTAACCTTTAACATGACATTCAGCACACTGAGGTCTGTTGCAAACACAGGTGTAATAGGTGATGATGCTTTGGGCAAATTAAACGTCACTTTACTACGATGTAAAATAAAGATTTCTAACACTTGAAAAATATTTCCATGGAATTAGTACTTGAGTCTTTCAATCTGTGCTGATAATCAGAAATTTGTGCGTGCTTCTGTGGAGGGAGGAGAACTCAGGAGCAGGCGATCACTAGTATCTTACCTGCCCCAGCTGTGCTTTGTGCGTGGCGTTTATATCTAATTGGCATTCTGTGTCATACACCCTCCTCCCAACACCATAATAATCTGGACCAGAGTTACACAGACCTGACATACAGCAGTAATTCAGTTCTCTTCACCCCCCACCCATTCAATAAAAGCACATTATCTTGTGGCTGTCTCTTAACCACCAGGATTCAGTCTGTAACCAAAACAGGAGTCATTTTGTAATCAAATTCTGCCGCATGTGATGTGGCTCTGTTCGCTGTCCCCGACTTTGAAAGCCTTCCATAGCAGCTGCTTACAGTAATAAAAAAATACACCCCACAGCTGGTGAATTCTGACCATCTGCACCACAAAGATGCTCTCTAATGATACACAAAACATTATAATCATACCAGGTTCCCCTCACACCTGGAGGCATTCCATGAGGTCCTACGAGGAGATAATTAGACACATCCGTGCTAATGTCCGTTTTTTAGGAGTGTTCCGAAAGGCTGACCTATTCATTTCAGGTTTTTAGCGTTTTATCTGCGCCGTTTGACAAAATGCACTTCCTTTTGCAGCAAGTATAGCAGCAGTCAAATTGCTGGTTATAATGGCAATGGAATTTAAATGCTAATCCCCAGATGAAATAGGGCAAAGGACAACTGCAATTTTAAAACAAAAGGACGTACTTCTGCATCAGCTGGCTATGTTGTACATTCAGGAGAAAGTGCCCAGTGTCTACCCAGAAAAACCCTCAAAACAGAATACTGAGATTTCATTGGCTGTTACAGTCCTAGAATGACATAACAGCTCTGTCTTGCCCAGGATCATGGACTTAGTCAGCCAGACTTACTTTGGTCACACTAATTCGTGAACCAAAAATGTCTAGTTCAGTGGTCACAGTCCAGACCGAAATATAACTGGTGCATTGAACCTTGGCGTGGTGTTGCTGATGGAATTTGGCCCTCGGAGAAAAATAGGTGGGGATTCCTGTATAACTTTTCAGCCACAAACATTCTTAAGCTAGTAAATTTCCTCATATTGCACCTTGAAAAGAGTATATTACCTCTCAATCCATCCATCACTCTATTCGTCTACCCAACTTCTAACCAAATGTGGAAAGTTCGGGTTCAGAAAGTAAAAATCCAGACCAAGATTTTGTTTCAACTAACCCATTCCGTATAAAGAGTCACAGTCTCAGAATACTCAACCGGTTGGCTGAAACAAAGCCTCTGTCTTTATTAATACTTTCTGGACCTGAACTGTCCACCTTTGCTTTGAGCTGCGTATTTCTGGTCACAGGGGGCTTGGAGCCTATTTCTGGCAATATACAGCACCAGGTAGGGGTGTACCCTAAATGGGATGTTGGTCCATCATTCAACATTATGGAAATATTTTTAAATAAACATTTTAAAATGCATGAATATCGATTTTGTTTGTTAACATTTTTGTAAAAATGTAATGCATAAAATGATGCAACTAATGAATTACATTTCATGATACTTGGAATCTCTGCCATTATCACTAATTCACTTCTGGGGGTAAAAAAAGAAAAACCCTACAGTTTACATGTGCAGCCTCCACATTGACCACCGCCACGTTGGCATGTCATACTCGGTTGTGGAATGCTGTGATCCAGTCTAATCCAGGTCATCATGCACAGCTTGTAGAAGCAATGCATACTGAGATAGGATCTGTCATATCCTAATGCTGCCCAGACTACCTGTATCACTAAACATAACCCCCTCCATACATCTTACACCTTAATCCATATGCTGTTTCGAAGGCCTTACAATGCATCACACCTCCCCACATAGGCTGTTTAATCCACTAACATCTCTCCACAAGATGCCCCACCAGATTTCAATGCATGCTATCTTTCAAAAAGAAATACAAAAGCAGCCTCCCTAAACGAGGTCTCAGAACAGCTCCTGCACAAGCACCACATTGCTGAGCCCTCATTGTTGGGTAGCAGCTCCAGTCCACTAGGTCCCCCGGGAAAGGTACATGCCGCAGTCTACCTAGCTGGGCCTTGTCCTCTCCGCAGATTATGCGGTCGGTTAGTCGGCTGCCAGCCAGTAAACCGGGAAGAAAATAGCTTGATCTGAGGACTCTGCATTCACCTGAAGGATAAATAAATAAAACCGACAGGCGGGAAGTCAGATCAAACAATCTCCACGGTGATAGACAGGTTTGAACAAAGGCAACATGCTCATGTAATGCTCTACACCTGGCAGCAAAGCTCTGCCGTAGTGCACGCAGACACATACTTTGTACATGCTGCTTGCTATACAGCGGAACTGAGCTAGCTAATCATCACGCTTGTTCAGATGCAGTCACTTAGCTAGTAAACAAAAAATAAAAATTACCCCCCCAGGGAAAGTACGACCAGTCAGAAGTGGGAGGAGAGAAAGCAGTAGCAATAAATCTACCAATATCTAGTTGATATAAATGTTTTTTGGAGTGTGCATTACTTTCACACTGACTGTAGCTTTGTAGCCGGTTTGAACTCAACTCAAGACAAGAGCTTACGGTAAGTGTATCACCCATGCCCTTTTGCTCAAACGACTGAATGTGCCCCCTTTGATAACTGACAATCACGTAAAATTTACTGAGGGGGACCAGCCAGTTGGCAAAGTTTACCCTAAGCTCACCTCCCCGCTGTTCGAGCATCTGCCCCTTGGAAAGTCTGTGCGCGTCACTGTTAACACAAGCGTGCTCATCTCATTACCGGGAGAGATAGTGACCTGCTGACCAATGGAGAAGGAACCGGGAGCTTCCTCCCATGAAGGGTGAATGTGATTTATTGTTGAGGGGTCTCTCTGCTAATAATTGGTATAATATGGGCTGAGGACAGTAATTAACCGAGAGATAGATGCTCTGTTGCGGTCATACTTATTTGCATGTCATATTCACTCTGTAAAATACTGGATAAACAAGTTATAGTTAATTAATAAGAATAACAAATAATAATCCATCCAACGATTTCCTGTACCTGCTTCTCCAATTCAGGGTCATGGGGGGCCTGGAGCTTATCCCAGAGGCTATGGGCACAAGTCAGGGACCAACTAAGGACAGGACACCAACCCATCACAGAGCACACTCACAGATGCACACCTATGGGCAATTTGGTAATTTGGTAATGTGGGGGGAATCCAGAGCACCCAGAGGAATCCCCACAACAACACGGGGAGAACATGCAAACACTGAGCCATGGCGCAGACTCAAATTCTGGTCCCAGAAGTGTGAGGCAACAGTGCTAACCACTCTGGTGCCTAATAGTAGTAATAACAACAATAAAACAACAACAACAATATTAATACATAATATTATTATTGTTGTTGTTGATTTATAAATTGTAAGTAACACGTTCACAGAATACATTTACATATTTATTTGGCTCAAGTTTTAATCCTAGTTTGATTATTAAAGCACAATGAAAGCTACATACATTTTGCTATACAAAATCAAGTGAAAAACATTCCTGAAACTTCGACTAACTGGTCACAGGACTTCATTGTCAGTCCGATTAATTTCAGAGTTGTGGGTCTGCTGAAAATAAGCATGCCAGTCTCATCTGCTGTTGAACCAACATTGACTAATATATGCTAAAAAAATAACATAAACGAAAACAAAACAGGGGGAAGGCAAAACCTTTGATCACCACCACAAACATGGCCCACTTAGAATGAAACCGTTCTGTGAATTACAGTTCAGCCATTCTGGTCAGGTTATGTCTGAATATCTCTGTTATTTCAGTACACCTACATACCAGGGCCGGTATGCATAAAACTTCTTAAGAATGGTCTTAAGAATGGTCTTACACTTTGACTTAATAGTTAAAGATGTATAAAGATGCTAAAAGTTACTTTCAACAAAGTCTAAGCCCAATTCTTAAGTGCTGACGGCACTTAAGTGTCATGAAATGAGAACTACAAATAAAATCCCGCCCCAATTACCGAGATCAACCAATAGAGGAGCTGCACGATGAATATATTAGTGACAACAAACTGTTAATGTGGGGCTTTACACAACACACTTTTTTGTGATTATACCTTTAATTGGTTGTACTAAAATCTACCTAGCACATCACCAATTAATTTTCAGTAATAGATGCACATGTTGTATATATTATGGGTCAAACGCAAAAGTGATAGCAAGACAATGGATTCTAAAATAAAACCAAACTGGGCAACAAACGAAATGGTTCTCTTGGCACATTTGGTGCTTAAATGGAAGGAGGGTAGGGAGGTTATTGCAAGCTCCATAAATGCTGCGTCACCGCGGACAAGACGTTCAGCAGGGGAATGTGAAAAAAGGTGGTATAATGTTTTATTAACCTTGTGAAAGGAAATCGCAGCTTACAAAGCAAGCATGCAAGCTACAGGTTTGTGTCATTACTCATATTGCTCACATGACCTTCGCTATAATAGACAATAATAATAATAATTATTATTATTATTATTTCCCGTTTCTCTTGTTAACTCAAAGGCAAGGGTCCACCATGTAAACCTGTAACATGTAAACGGCAGAGATAGTAGAGGAGATACTGGGGGTGTCAAATGAGTCCATTTGAGGCATTGCATTTGCACAAGATCCTGCACTGCTAAAACTGAAAGAGTTTCAAAGAAGGTTTGCTGTAAATGTGATGGCATGACTCGTGATATAAATGAACAATGGCTACCTTTACTCGATGTGTAAATAAAACTGATTTGACACTTTTATTCCATTTGAATGATTTGTTTATTTATTCTTTATATCACAGCATTTCAGGCATTATTGCCGTCATTATTGTCGTATATCTGCAGGACGTCCTCTCTTTGACGGAAAGTGCGCGGTCTCCGTCTAGGTGCGTGTAGTGCTGCTGCCATCATGCAACTGCTAACTGGTTTAGCAGTCCTCTCCAGCTCTCTTAAAAAATTTTAGAAACTGAGATTTACTCTTAACACTTACGAACTTTTATACATGCCACTTACTCTTAAGTCTGAGAGTAAGAGCAAAATGATGTCACTCTTAGAATTGTGACGCATTTAAGATTGAAATTTTACTCTGAGAATCGGTTTAATTTACACATCGAATAAAGGTAGCTATTGTTCATTTATATCACGAGCCATGCCCTCACATTTACAGCAAACCTTCTTTGAAACTCTTTCAGTTTTAGCAGTGTAGGATTTTGTGCACATGCAATGCCGCAAATGGACTCATTTGACACCCCCAATATCTCCTCTACTAACTGCTGTTTACAGGTTTACATGGTGGACCCCCGCCTGTGTGTTAACAAGAGAAACGGGAAATAAATAATAATAATAATAATAATCATCATCTATTATAGCAAAGGACATGTGAGCAATATAAGTAATGACACAAACCTGTAGCTTGCATGCTTGCTTTGTAAGCTGCGATTTCCTTTCGTGAGGTAAATAAAACATTATATTATATATATATATATATATATATATATACTTTTTCACATTCCTCTGCTCAACGCCTTGTCTGAGGTGATGCAGCATTTATGGAGCTTGCAATAGCCTCCCAAGCTTCCTTCCATTTAAGCACCAAATGTGCCAAGAGAACCACTTCGTTTGTCGTCCAGTTTGTTTTTATTTTAGAATCCATTGTCTTGCTATGACTTTTGCGTTTGACCCATAATATATACATGTGCTAGGTAGATTTTAATACAACCAATTGAAGTTATACAGTCGTCCCTCACCACTTCGTGCTTCAACTTTCGCAGCTTGACTCTATCTTTTTTCAAATACAGTGCTGTGCTCATTAAAGTATATACAGTACTGTATATTCATTAAAAAGTTGATCGAGACTGTGAAAATGATTCAGCTTGTGCTCGGTTGTCTGAGTCAGTTATATCCTCTTCCTATCCTGGCCACTGACCGGCTCAGCCTCACGCAAGTTTGTTTCTCTCATACACGCTTCTACATCGCTATGCATCAGAAGCGTCTTTGTTTGCGATTTCTAAGAAATTTTATCTAAGCCCCATGATGGCTCCTAAACATGCTGCTTCTTCTAAGCCTTCTGCTTCTTCTTATTTTCATAGGTTAGTGGTTCTGTGTAAGAGCTGTGTGTGTGTGTAATTAAATGTACAACAATAATAGTAATATGATATTTGTAACGTCTAATATGTCTTGTTTTCTCTTATTTTGTCTAATGTATTGGGTAATACGAGTGTAATGGTGACTAAAGGGTGTTTCATGTCTAGAGGGCTCTGATAATACTAAAAACTGTATTTAGAAGGTCGTAAACAGGTTTTATATGCTCTAAGTATGAAAATATTCGATTTATAAATAAAGAATCCTACTTCGCGGAAATTCACTTTTCATGGTAGAGTCTGGAATGGGTTAAACGCGATAAACGAGGGATGACTGTAATCACAAAAAAGTGTGCTGTATAAAGCCCTACATTAATGGTTTGATGTCACTAATATATTCACCGTGCAGCTCCTCTATTGGCTGAACTCAGTAGTTGGGGCGGGATTTAATTTGTAGTCCTCATTTCACAGCACTTAAGTGCTGGCTATGTCAGCACTTAGGAATTCGCCTTAGACTTTGCTAAAAGTAACTTTTAGCATTTTTATGCAATGCTCTTAGGTCCTACTTTTTGCTAAGAATTTTTTAACTCTTAAGTCAAAGTGTACGACCAATCTTACGACCATTCATAAGAAGTTTTATGAATACCGGCCCTGGTGTATGTTTTTAATAGAAGAAACATTTTCATCTTGAATTGGAGCTCATGTGAGTTTTACTTACACAAATGAAAAGTTATTGGTTCAGAGAGATAACCAATTAGATCTTGTGTCAGATGTCAGACCAGCTTCCTTTAGTCCGCTGGACCTGCCTCCTCTTAACCAGCTATTTTTCGTTCTGCCCCCAGAACATGTTTATGTAAGTGAAACTCCGGCAAGTCATTGTGGATGTTCACGTAGTATAAACAGTCAAAGACAAGTGTTTGTAGCATTTAACCAACCAAACGCCTCGTTATTTGGTTCGTCTTCTGGGACAAGCCCTGGTATTGTACTCTTGAGAAAGGTACTTCAATTTCAACTTCAATTACTACAGCAAATATCCTCAGCAAATTAAGTATAATAGTTTGAGCCCTTTAAAATGTGCAGTAATTTTGCCAAATATGGCATATAGAAATACATAAGGCTTCCATTCGGACTGAATGCAGGGCCTGTTGAGTTACTTTTAGGCAGGTACTGCTTCGGTTTGACCATCACTATCTGGTCTAAGTTCCAACTATTTGTCATGTTTGCTGATATAGCACAGTGTCATGGGGGAAGTTTAAATTCAACCAAGCTGCATGTCTTTGTGTTAGGAGGATACCTGAGCACCCACGGGAATCTCAAATAATACAGAGAGAACATGTGAACTCCACAGACACTGAGCAATGTTTACTCTTGAACCTGGAGCATGGAACCAAACTCTGGAGCATGGCATGATGGTACTGCCCATTGTGCCACACTGCCACAAACGTAGCAAGAACATGCTGTGTTCTGCCTGCTGTGGATAAAGCCATAGACAGAAACCGGGGAAAGCACAAACAGACCGAGACACATACCCCAGAGGTCCAGAGATTAGCTTCCTTATAGCTACACAATCAATTTCTTGCAGACTAGTAATTTATCAAAATGCAAACAGATAGAAATCAATCAAGCAAACTGTATAGCCTTTTAAGTTCAATAGGCTAATTTCTTCAGAATTTTCATTGTCTGTCCTTTAGCCAGGTTACAAAGAACAGGGTAATCAAGAGACAGTTAAGGCCTGATAAGTGAGAAGCAAAGCCTTCTCCTATTCTAAGCTTCATCATTGGTATAAGGTTCTGGATGTTTTTCATACATGAATTTAATCAAAGCTTCTAGTCAAAAGACAGAGAATGGGAATAGGAATATGGGCACCAGAGAGTTCATGTTATCCAAAACAGGCAAATATAGGGCCTTGTTTTCAGAGGAATCACAGATAACAGCCTGACTGATGACTCTGTACCCTTTTACATTATATTTGAATTATTGCTACGAGAGGCCAGAAAGTGGCACAAAAAATACTTTTTTGAAGGTTGAAGTTCATTAAGGTTCATAACAAGCTTGCTTTATTAAGGATGGGGATGAGAGAAGATTTCCTCCTGCTACTGGAGCAAGTACAGAAGGAAAGTGAGGCCAGTATAGAAAATCACAGTAGATTATTTGTGGTGTAGTCATTAGATGGGGAGAACATAAGGCCTGTTCCCTCTTGCACACCTTCCCTCAGATTCCTCTCCCGCAGTTCTTCTGAAACGGTGTTTTCTATTCTGCTCAGATGGGGAGGGGGGGGGGGCGCCCATCCACCCCCCTACGGGCCTGTCATCATGCACTCAGTGGTGGGGCGCGTCGAACGCCGATCTCAAGCACGTCAGGAGCAGCTGTGCCCAAGCTGCTGTGCTGATCCGCTGCCCCAGAGTTCTCTCTTCCATCCTGCCCCCCACCCCCCGCCCGCCTGTGCCCGCTCCTAATCTGCGGTGCCAGGCTGGCAACACGCCCTCTCATTATCTCCATCCCTGTACCCCCACGGCAGGGTGCCCAGCGTGCCTGCTCTGGGATGCCCTAGCAGTTTGCGGGGAGAACGCATTGGCTAAGATACATTTGATGGCTCTGAACATGACTTTGTGTCCTATTAACCAACCATAGGGTGCCTGACCTCATGGATAAAGGTCAATCAAGGTTACACATCCAGAGTGACTAATTCTCACCCACTGACCTCTCTAGCATGTGTCTTCGCTACTTACAACTGTTTTCAACCTTACTGTGGCATTACTTTCATCAACCATTCTTGCAAAAGCTTAATAACCGAAGAATTCCAGTTAAATCATACAGGAATTTTGCACTGCATGATTTCACTTCTAAACAAGTGGTCCTTTACCTTTAATAGGCACTTATGTTGGCTAAAGCCATGCCTTACAATGTTTGTAACACCCCCTTTACTCACTCCTCCCCCCCCTTGAATTTCCCCTCTAGGTGGCCTTACAGTCCCCCACAATCATTCACTACCCCCTAAGGAGACCTCCAAGAACAAAAACTGGGAACTATTTACAACAAACCTACTCCCTCTTCCCAAAACCAGGAAGCTACAGTAATATATCAGCTGCTGTGTACTGTATAAACGTTAAATAAGTAAAAGTGATAGTCATTAACATTTATTGGACTGTAAAAGTTACACTGAATTATTGCTTAAACACTATTAATTATAGAACATGAGTTTAAAAACTGATCAAAGGCATATTACCCAGCATGCTGTGCATAAGAGCCTCCAGGTTCTTGAACCCACTCCTAAAGACGCTCAAAGCAGGCCGTTTAATTACACGTGGTCAGTCTCCGCCCCTAGTGAAATCATTACGGGACAATTGCCAGCGAGTATCAGGAATGAGGAGAGTAGCTCTGCTTCGCAGCCACCTCTCGGATTTGAGTATGAGTGAAGGGCATGGAAAAGTACGTGTGATAGGAGGGAGCAGAGGAGTAGACAGGGCCAATCGTGAAATGCATCAAGATGGCTGGGGTGCTGTAAAGCCGTATCGCACACGGCGGCACAGCAGGGGAGGGATTTGCGTCTCGCGTGTGAAAAGGTGACCTTACGCGGCCTGCGCTCGCTGAGTGCATTTCTGCGTCATCTCTTTCCCATTAAATAACTGAACTGCTATTACGATAAAAATAAAAGCGTAACTAAAGCATCGCTTGCCAACCCAACATTACCCATCATTAATGAGCAGCAAGGTATTTCGCAATGTAAGCATGAATTGGGAGTGTGGCATTACGGTATTAGTTGTGCTGCTGCTACAAACGTGTAGTTAAGATACGAAGCCTGAGTAGATACAAAATTGACTCAGTGGTAATTGAAGAAAGACTCTCTATGAATGCTGTGTCTATAAGAATCTTTGAACACATTCATAACACATTATAAATCATTCATACAGCATTATAAACATGGCTATAAATATTTAGAAAAAGTTATGACACATTATACCCCTGTTTATTATGCATTATGAATGCATTATGAAGGTATCTATACTGCATTATAAATGACAGATTAATTTGAGTGTGAAGTATTATAATCAACACTATAATACCTTATGACTGTAAGTAGAAGGTAAAAAAATGCTTTATTAATTCTTATACCGAGCATTATAATGCATTATGAAGGTATTTATACTACATTATCGATGGCTGTGTTACTGGATACTCATACAATTGTAGTACCCTTGACTGACCCCCTGTGGTGCGGTGTGAGGTCTGTACTGTAAGTGATGTGGCTTTGGCTGCAAGCCAATCTCTCTGCTGCCCTATCCCCCGTTTCAAAAACACTGGTGAGATATGCGTTGAGGAAGAGTTTCTCTGGGAGAGATCTCTTTTGTTCAAAGGAACTTTGTTCCTCTCCTCATTGATCTAGGTCTTCAAAACGGCATATTTATTTATTTAACATGCACTGAATGAACGAACAAGCTGGTGATAAGAAAGGCATGAGTCACTGCTCCGTCTGATCCCCCCCTCACCCCCCCTCCCCCCAGCCCAGATGCACCAATACCATCATAGTGGCTAATGGGCCATTAACTGAAACCGATGAAAGATAAGGCATTCCCTGGTTAAACCTCCAGAACTGTCCAATCACCCAAACCCTCTTTCATGGGCAACATTATCAGGTTAATTGAAGCCTTTCAATTAACTTTTCTGGGTGGCATGGTGGCTCACTAGCACCTTTTCGGTTGAGGGTTTATTCTTGCCTTCACTGTGCTTGTGGAATGTGTATGTTCTCCCCATATTAACTGGGTTTCCTCCTACAGTCCAAAGACATGCATTTATGTAAACTGGCATCTCAAGCCTGCCCAGAGTGAACGTGTGAGTTATATATATTACATTGAGGGACCACAATGTGTAAAACCCTGTTATTTTGACATAGTGGGGGCCACCTTTTCAGTTCCCACTTGGGTAAACTCAGTCATATAACAATCTGTGACTGCAATCAAAAAACTAAAAAAGCCCAAAATCTTTTATTTTGTTTGATTACCTTTGGTTAAGGTTGGGGCTGGATAGAGATTAAGTTTGTCGTTGTTGGGATTAGGGTTTTTCCCATAGCAATATACTCATGGTCCCCCACAAAGATATGAATACAACATATGTATGTGAATTATGTTAATATTACTTTGGGGTGGACCAAATGTCCTCCACAATGTGATAAAAACCTGTTATTATGATGTTGTGGGGACAGTTTTCCAGGAGTGTGTGTGTGTGTGTCTGTGTGGGTTTGCATAGATCACATTTGGGGACCAAAATGTGTGTGGTAAAACCTACTTTTGGGGACATTTTTTCAGGTCCCCATTGAGACAACCTCAATTTTATAAAAATCTATGTATGCAAACAAAAAATGTATTTGGGTTGGTTACTTATGGTTAAGGTTAGGACTGGGTACGGGTTAACGGTGTTGTTATTGGGATTAGGGTCCCCATTTAGATAGGTAAGCGGGCCTGTGTGTGTGTGTGTGCGTGTATGTGTGCGCATCCTGCATTGGACTGGCGTGCCCTCCCCCTGCCTAGTCCCCTACGCTGCCTGGAGGAGGCCTGCGGCTTAGAGAGTTAAGGGCCTGTGTCTGGAAGGTCGATGGGCCCTTGAGCTAGCCCTTTAACCCCAACTGCTGCAGAGGTACCGGATGCTGACTCTCTGACCCCCAAGCCTTCCGCAATAGCATGTTGCTATGGAGAAAGTATCAGTGGATTAAAGAAATTGAGATACAGGGCTCCAGACTCTCCTGGATAAGCAGCTATAAGACAGACGGATGGATGAAAATGGATGGAATATGTTTTATCCCTGTGAAGGACTCTCTAAAAACAGCCCCAAGTGCTGTAGAAGGATGAGTTTGAAGTAAAGCCAGATTCATATTCAACCTTCTGTGAGTTCAGGGGATGTGTTTCTCCGGTTAGGCTATATTTTACTTTCTTTCTAATTTTATAACATTAAATATTATGAATCACATCCTGCCAGGCAGTATATAATATTTAAGGCATACTTACCTCAATGTGCGGTCTAAAAACTCGCAGTGGGAATTTCTCATCTGGTTTTAAAATGTCCTTTATTTTATCCGTTTCTTATAGTCTGAAGGAGACTTTCAGCTTGACTTCAACATTAATACCATCCATAATTCTGCACCTGCAATATTATCTCAAATGAACGGAGGCCCCTCCACTCCATTAATCATTACGCACAATCAGTCAAGATGATACTTGAGCAGAATGAAAAGCCGTTTCCCTCTTTTAAGCATCCGAGAGCTATACAGCACCCATGGATTATTAATCGTAGATGCCATGTGCCAGCAAGGCAGGTAATTCAGCCCCCCCTGCTGTTTACGTCCAGCTTTCACGATGCTTAAACCTGTGAAGTGGTCTATCAATGGAAACGTACAGACACTCATTTGCATTAGAATGCTTGGCTTATACTTTTATCTCAAGGAATGAAATCTCCTACTTATTCAGTTGAATGTCACACCTTCAGGGTTGGGGATTTGAATCTCGCCTGGATTCTGGATGCATGGGGTTTTGCATGTTCTCTCTAGGTCTTGTGTAGGGTTACTCTGGATACTCTGGCTTAGGCTGACTTTTTGTGTGTGTGTGTTTGTGCTTGTGTGAGTGACCTGTGATGACCTGCAATGGCCTGGCATCCTGTCCAAGGGGTAGCCCAGCCAAAAATCCATCCATCTACTCCCTGGGATAGGATCCAAGATCCCCCATGACCATGAAGGAATAAAGGTTAGTAGATGAGTGCATTAAAACCTGGTCCCTAAACAAATTCAAGTTAGAAAGTACCTCCCTTCCAGCTGCTAGGCTGCGCTAAGCAGAGAATAAGCTGTTGTCTTCCAGTTCCTAGGCACGTTTTCCATTAGTTATTTCTGACAGCAGGTTGGAGGAACATAAATGATTTCATAAGAGACCCTAAATATTATAATTCTGGTAAAAACTTGATACTCAGGCATACATGCCGAATGCTAATCTGACCATTTGTTAGCAAGTAACAGGAGAGACATGAGACTGAATTAATAAGATCCTTAAAGTGTTGGGAGCATTAGAGAAGGCAGAGTCAGTGTCGGGAACAGTGACTCTGGTGAGGTGACCACAATCATATGCATTGACTGGTCCAAGAGCTTCCACATGTGCTTGCTACCTGTGTGCATTTCCCTGTAAATCCAGAAATGATGCATGGTTTTTGTCTCCTGTTTGTATTTCAGTGTGGTTCCTGGAGATTTTGTTTATCCTGAGCTCCTAATTCCGAGTTCTTGGTTCTGTTTAATGATTACAGTAGAACAGTATTTCTCAACCCAGTCCTTGGGGACCCCCAGACGGTCCACATTTTTGCTCCCTCCAGGAGCAGTGAGGGAGCAAACACATGGACTGTCTAGGGGTCCCGGCGGACCGGATTGAGAACCCCTGGATTCTAACATTTCTTTCTAGGTGATTCTAATACCTCTGAAACTGATGTGAGTTTTTTTTTGCTTCTAAGAAGCACCAAAATAAACCCACCAAAGTCATAGCAACACAAATGTACTACTAAGAAGGGGCAACTGTAATAGCCCAGTGGAAGTCAGAGGCTACCATTTACTGCAAAGGACACTGAGCAACAGTGATTCATTATCAAAGGATCAGAGTCAGCTAATGCTACCTTCTAATAACACACATTTTTATATAGCAGACACCGGTTCCTAGCTTGTGGAGAATCTATTGGGTTATCCTTATACTCCTCTATTGTTCACAATCCTTTGCTTTAGATGACTGATGGCCCACAGCAACAGAAGCTGGCCTGCTACCTTTTTATGTGTTACAAGTAGCTTGTGGATAATGTCTGGTGGAAACACTATTGATTTCTGTGTGAAGCACTACCGAATCCGTCCGAGGCCCTCCGCTTCACAGAACAAAGAACCTTAACGACGTCAAGGCCTCAATTCGGAGGAGACGCATAAAAGATGTTGTTTAGCGTTTTTATGGGAGCTGTGGTCTTCTCGTCGTTAAATCCAAAATGGCTCCCCGTGCGTGTGTCATAAAGAGGTTTCCTTAGCAGCTTTATAGCTAAGTGAGAGCACAAAGATACAGATGGAGAACCAGCCTCTCTCTCTCTGTTCCAGATGATTATGTCCAGTCTGTTTCGTCTCAGAACAAAATCACTTTTCACATTGGGAAGCTCCATTTTTATCAGGTTTCTGTTTATATACTAGGCCGTTTATATGTGGATGACGGAAATGTGTTTTTCCTTTTAGTCAATTTTAATTTGGAGGAATACGGATATTTTAATATGGACAAAATTTTCACCTTTCAAACTCCTCAGCACATGAAACCTTTGGGAGGAGACAAGGTGTGCCCAGGAATCAGGCTTTCGGTGTCAAGACAGGAGGCAAAACTGTCATTGACTGTGAACTGAGGGGTCAGGAACCTTTAGCCACGTTTAAGCAAGAGTGGATGGCAAGTAAGAGCAAAGACTGCAATGCAAATGTGGGTCCATGGTCCCATGTGACACTGCGTGCAATGTGCAGTGATCAGCACTTATTTACATTCTACTGTGTTACTGCTTATTAAACAAACCATTCAAACATCTTTATTCCACATGAAAATGGCTCCCCACTTAACATGTTCAACTAGTATTTGATTGCAGTATATACATTTCTGAAAAGCACATTCCTATTGATGATAATTAGCTTATTGCCCTGAGGTCTATTCAGGTAACCTTTCATATTGTTAAATCAGCAGCGCTAATGAGCGACAGTGCTACCTGGTCATTTATTTCAGTCCAGGGACCATTACTGTGGGATCAACCTGCTGGTGTGACTGGACGTGGCACAAACACCAGGCTTTGAAACGCAGGCAGTTTTGGACCCTGTGTTATTTTTTAGTCTCCCTGAAAAGCAGTGATTCTAAAACCATTTAGCGGTTTGTCCTGTATTTCTATATTCATTTAGTACAATTTTAATCATGAGAAACCTGGGGGTGGAGTGCCATATTCGTACAGGGGGGCTGAGCGCCCCCTAAGGGTAAAATCCTAGAATCGCCCCTACTTGCATACTAAGTCCTTAGTGGGCCAGAGAAGAAAATCAGTATTGGATGTCAGCTTCAGACATTCCTTTCTACAGCTTAGTGTTGTGCTGCTCCTTTTTATGCACAGCTAGCTATGGACTGTTATTCATTTAGTGAGAAGCGTGACTGCAGCGGAGGAAGGAAACAGAAAAAGTAAACGAGTTTTAAAAAACTGTGATGATACAAATGGGCCATCCATTAGATGGTGTAGGTATTTTTAAGCATTTCTTTTTTTATTATTTTGCTATTATTTTACTGCATGGCCTGTATTGCTTCAGATAGCTGCACAAATAAAAAGTTGACGATAAAATTATTGTGCTCTCTCTCTCTCCCTCCCTCCCTCTCATGCCCTTGGCCCGGGCTAACTTCCCCTCTCTGTAGTTTCTGCCTGCTTTGTCTTCCTCTAGGTGTGTATCTGGACAGAGATACATTGGTTAGATGAGGAAGACCAGCCAAGTAACTTAAACAGTTTCCATGGCGACCAGACTTCCCGCCACTTTGTGTGGTATACCTATCTGATCATCTGATGAGAAATAAACCAATACTGTATGTGATTGAATATGATACAAATGACCAATGTATTTTTTTAGCTGCATCGCTTAAATTGTTATAATTTTCATCGTCATTGAAAAACATAAATTCACAAGAATACAATAAATTCCAGGATGTATTATTACAGTCTACCATTTTCTGTCTACTACAGTAGAAACTATAAACAGACTTTAACACTGGTCAATGAAACCAATTAAATATGAATAAACATTTGCGTCACAGGACTACAGTGCAGCAGAGCCTCGTCCTCTGTTTTTACAGGAAAACATTTCTCCTCAACACTATAGTTTGTAACAGTTACTCATATGCATGCCTGCTAAATCTTTCATTTTCCTCAGTAAGTCTCACGGGCGTGAAAATCGGTTTCTCATGGATTCATAAGCTATGCAAAAAACATAAGTTGGTACCTCCGATTCTCCCTTTTTGCCACTTTAAAGGAAGCCTCACTAATTCTTCAAGGCTTCTCACGGGCTTAGAACGCGTATATGTTAGCAGAGTGATGGTAACCAGTCCCTGGGATTTAAGAAATAACCTGCATGCCAGTTTATGTTGACAAAATAAGCAGCGTGCTTCTCCATGATGCAACGGGCTGCAACGGAGATGGAGGACTTTCAGGAGTGGACATGCGGAGATGAACGTCAATACACAGAAGTATGTAAAGCACATCAAAATATCAATGAGAATCCCCATGCAGGTTTACAGTTTGCAACATAGGTACTGAACTCCTCTACACGGTACTCAAAGCAGACGCTGCCGGCCCCGGGTCACATGACATAGTGAGCTAAGCCACAGGTCTGGGCTGTCCTCATTCAAACCTCATCCACAAATTGAATGCACATCACGACTTAAAGAATATTCACTGAATTCATTCAGTAAACAAAACAACAAAAACACAGTATCATGCTTTAAAGTTTGTGGGCTTCTCATGTAGGTTCAATGCTCTGTGATGGGAGACTCACCCACAGAGGCCCAGGAGGGACATCAATCTGTGGGACATCTCTCTCTGGAGAAATGAGTGAGTTATCCAGCCCTGGAGAAGCCTGGGCCATCTTGCTGACCAGCTGGCCTCTTCTGTGCTGCCTCCCACTTGGGAGCAGTAGGCAGGTTTCCACTCCAGGCCTGCCCTCATTCATGGCAGGTGACCAGCAATGAGTTCAGGCTGTTGCTCAGCTTCCTCATGCTGCCGGCTACCCACTAGCAAGGCTAATTTAAATGCACACTGAAATGCTGGGAAGCTAGCAACAGGGTTAAGGGCCCAAGCTCGCGATCTGCCATAAAGCACAGAGAATGAGCACCTCGTAGTTTCGTTTAACCCCCCGTACCCCTTAGGCTTGTCAGATTGAGTGCCAGGCCATTGCAACGAGCTGGTTTGTGAAGGCGGTCAGTGTTAGAAGTGAGAGTCACAGAAAAGCTTCATGCAGCATAGAGAGGACTTATTTAATTACCATAAACAGTAAAAGGCAATCAAAATACGTGATCACTTCTTTGTTAGAAAAGGTGATAATCCTTAGTAATTTACAGGAATGCAATGTTTTTCACTATTATGCATATTTTTACCATAGTTTTTTTTTTTTTTACTAATTGCCAGTTATGTTTTCGACAAGAACTGAAGAAGGTGACTCAGTCTAATGACATTTTACAGCATTTACCCGACACACTTATCTAGAGTGACTTACATTACCAAATCACAGGGAATTACAATCTCCCTGGAGCAACTCGGGGTTAAGGGTCTTGCTCAGAGACACACTGGAGGTAGACAGGATTTGAACTGCCAATCTCTTGGTCCATAACCAGAGCCACATACCACTAGGCCACCACATGCATTTAGGCTACGCAGCATTTAAATTTCCCATAGTGCATGGGCCCTGTGATCCCGTCCGGGATAGACCTCAGCCTTGTGCTACTTGAGATAGGCTCCCTCTTGTATTACTGCCCAAAAGGAGTAGTTGGATGAAATGGATAAATGAAATTATTTGCCATTTGCACAAATATGAATACAGGTCCATTGGAATGCTTCTTTTCAACTACCTCGTTTTGCTGTCCATGAGACACAGAAAGAGAAACATATACGAGTGAGAGCAAGCCTGGGGTCACTCACATGCTCCTCAGCGGGTTGAGCATGTGGTTGTTACTTGGGCATGGGGCCGGGGTCCTTCGTTCTGGGGACAGCTGAGGGCCCTCTTGGCTTGGGTCCCGGCAGCTTTGGCCTTGGGGTTGGGATGGGGTGGTGTCACTGTCAGCACTACCCATAGACAAATCGTTACACTCGCATACACACACACATAAACACATGCATAAACACATACATAGATAGGTATTCACCCACACCTATCCCTACGCCACACACATGCACACACACGTACACGCATACAAAGGTAGAGGCATACACACATGGTTTTGTTTCTTTTTGTTTTTCTGATTAATTGTTGTACAATTGTTGTAGTACTGTTATTGTTGTTGTAGTAATTTATCATTTCTTTCTCTTTTGCTTGTTTTGTTTTTGTGTGTGTGTGTTTTAGTGCTGTAATTAGTGTGGTCCTTTTTCTATTTCTTCTCCCTCACCCTGATTCTCTGTCCCCCTAACATCTCCCTATTCCCCTTTTTATATCCACTATCATCACTGATGCAGTCCAGTTGCCTTAATGAAGCTAGGATATGCAATTGGAGGATTATACCTTGCACCTCCTACACAGAGCAAATCTGCCCCATTAATATAGACTGCAGTCATGACACATATATGACCATGTAAATGATTGCTAAAAATTCCCTTTCTTAGACTATTTTTCTTTTTTCTCCTTTTCTCCTTTATCTGTTCATTTCATATTTCTGTTTGATGATTTGAGTGACAAGTCCTAGTAAGGCATATGTAAGATCAAAACATACACTGCATACAGCTCTGATTAACTTGATCCTGGATCAATGTCTAATGTTACTATTTAAGCTATTTTTCTAAATCGCAGCTGTAGCTATAGCATCGTAAATCCAGTAAAAGCAGCTAAATATATGAAAGGCTAACTGTCAGACCAAAATCACTTTCTTAAGTAGCTGCTTATGCTTGATTGATGGATAATTTATTGATCCTACTTGGGGAAATCTTCCTTAGTCCTGTAGTAAGGGTATCGTACAACACACGATAAAGAACAAAATGTAATAAATAATATGTGGATATAATGCAACAAAAGAGAAACAAGAGAAATGGTGAAAATGAAGAAGCCAAGAGATGCAACAGGAACAGCGATAAATGAGGGCTGTGACTCCAGATTGCAAATCTCCCGGAAACAAATCCCCAGCATAACAGGAAGACAGATGCCGCTGGCATTAACTGCTAGCTGTGTCACGAGAACTGGGGTTCGTGCACGCAAGAAAGAAGTTGGTAGGTGGCCCGGCTTCGGAATCCAGACCCTTCTGGAAAGTCAGCACTGCCAAAGGATGTGAGGCATCCAAACAACTTTCCCCCAAGTTTGACCGAGACGGTGCCTTCCCAGTTACCCGGGCAGATTTTTGTGCATGTTCCCAGGCCAGATATCAGTGCAATTGTCTACAGCGATCTTACTGCATAAGCCATCGGTAAACAAGGGAGCACACGTAAGAGGTAAAACAAGAGGTGATAAAAACAAACATTTTATATAAAGTCTACTAAAAAACACTCGTGAGTTAAGAATTCTGGTACAAAAGAAATGTATTCCTATGTAAGTTAATCTATTAGTACCTTATTCTGCACAATCAGACCTACTGCTGAAATTAGGACGTAAGTAAGGAGTAAGATATGGGCAATGGTGATTTTATAGATCCTGTGTTTACCCATCTGGCCCCAGATAGGTATTTTAGATCTGTTGAGGTTCCCTTTATTTACAACCAAAAGACCTGCCTTTGTAATAGGTATTTATATGTCAGCACAATCAGAGAACCTTAGCCTCACTCCTTCAATCTGTGAATGGTGACTATTATTTCGCACACCAGTTGAACAAAACCCAATTTACAGCCTGCGATACGTAAGCCAGAGATCTGAAGTGACACGGATGATAAATTGCCCAGAGCAACAGATTTCCTAAGCTATTCTAGCACCTTCTTGACATTCCCGTACATACAGCCCTCAATTTATTTGCCAAGTGCCAAAGTAAAACTCAGTTCACATGTCGCGTCCTGTTTTGTGTATTAAGCTGACACAGCGGACAAAGGATAATTGAGATTCCTGGCAACAGCATTGCTGTAATTTATTGACTTACATCCAGTTAATTATACATTTGATTGCTGACACTAAGATCTTGCAGGCTTGTAAACATAAGGGGAAAAATGTTGACATTTCTTTTAGGAATTTTAATGATAATTAAATAATCTGAATAAACAGATATAAAACTACACTCACCTAAAGGATTATTAGGAACACCATACTAATACGGTGTTTGACCCCCTTTCGCCTTCAGAACTGCCTT
>JAODKN010000050.1:4487127-4499315 GCA_026774425.1 Petrocephalus zakoni | reverse complement strand
ATCCTGCTGGAAGTAGCCATCAGAGGATGGGTACATGGTGGTCATAAAGGGATGGACATGGTCAGAAACAATGCTCAAGTAGCCCGTGGCATTTAATTGTATAATATATAAATATTTGTTTTATTCACTGCATGTATGTCAGACTTTTTATGTTATCAGTCAGGTCAGCAGGCTGTTATGGTTTGAAATTTGAGTACCCAAGTATTATTCGAGAATTTTCACATTTTTGCGGGGATGTTCTGTCCCTAGTCCTCTCAAATGTGAAGCGGTGACAAAAAAACAATTTATAACATAAGCAAATTTACAGTAAAAATAAAACCTAAGAACAATTTCTTCTGTTCTCCAATTAATTATTGATATCTAGCTGGATGTCTAGATGAACAGCTCTTCAGTTCCCAGACCACTCCTGAGTGGCATCTCAGCCATTCCTTGTGTTCATTAAATTTTACCACTAACTCACTTAATTTAATTAGGTTGATAACTCAGTGAGGTACTGATTAGTCAAACATGGTGTGCTGGAGGCTGTCAAAAAAAAAAAAAAGCCTAGGATGATTGCTGCAAGTACCGTGGCAGGCAGGTGGTGTAGTGGTTAAGGACGCAACCACTGGTCCGAGTCCCCGACCTGCAAGTACCGCTGAGGGACCCGGAGCAAGGTACCGTCCCCAAGCACTGCTCCCCGGGCGCTTACAAAGCTGGCCCCTCCTGTGTCACATTGTCACATGGGTTAAATGCAGAGGACACATTTCGTTGTTGCGTGCTGTGGTGCGTCACCAATGACGATTAATCATCTTCACTTCACTTTAGGAGAGCTGATTTACTTTGACAGATTTACACCAACATGAAAATCATTTAAACATAATTGACTTTGATTCCCCTAATCAATAGGTAAAATAACAGATAACACAATCTGATTCCTTTGCTCAGTCAGTGTAAAGTAACATTAATTGATACCTGTACTAATATGTACATAACACATGATTAATCTCATCGGTTTCCAGCTGTAGTACGCTTAGGACTTGCGGTTCATCTGAAGTGCTTTAGAAATCGATTTTCAAGTAGTTTTGGAGTGAAGCAGCTGACTAGTTATCCTCAGGTGTATGTGATATACAAAGTGAACCAGAATGCCCATGGAGGGACAGTGCCTCCTCGCCGCCCTTGGCTCTGTGGATGCACGCAGAATATAAATGTTTTCCCCCCACCTCTGATCGAATTTACTTTGTAAAGCCCCGGGTTTCTACTAGGGTGTCTCCAGGTTACCTATAGGGTGTGAGGGTGCACACAGAACACCATGTGGGGGGCATGCTAGCTGGGATTCCAGTGAAAGTCCCTTTGTGTCCAGAGGCCTATAAATAAATCAAGAGCCCCTTTCAAGGTGCAATGAAAGGATCCCTTTTTTATTATAAAATAAATAAACCACTGTTTTATTTGTTTCTGCAATTTTGGTTTATTTAAAATGGTTTCTGAAATCAAACTGTTCATTAACAAGTGACTAAATTGACAGCCAGTGCCTACTACCGGAAACACTGTTTGAGACTAACATGACTGGTTTTGATGGAAAGTTATTTATTTAGCTTAAACAAAGAAGTTTGCTTAAGTAGTTATTACAGTCACTCCCTTCTCTCTGGGCTGCTAGGGTAATTAAGAAAGTAGGAACCCTGAGTGACGTGCAGCTTGATATGTAATTAATATCAAGTAAAGGCATTTCACCAACCTGCTTATCCTAACAGGGTTGCGGGAGGTCCGGAGCCTATCCCAGAAGCCACAGGCACAAGGCAGGGAACAACCCAGGATGGGGGGGGCAGCCCATCACAGGGCACACTGACACATATGGGCAATCCAGTAACTCCAATTAGCCTCAGCAAGGCTTTGGACTGTGGGGGGAAACCAGAGCACCTGGAGGAAACCCCACAACAGCAAAGGGAGAACATACAAAGTCCACACGAATGCGACTGGGGGGGAGATTCGAACCCCAGACCCAGAGGTATGACACAACAGTGCTAACCACCACACCACCATGCCGCGATTTTAAATCAAGGTACTCCAATTGATACAAAGCGCTAGCTCTCCAGTAATCTAAAATGGCCGTCAAATGTTAATAATAATAATAATAATGTAAACACCAAACTATAAGAGTGTTAAGGTGCAGCATGACAGAAGGATTATCTACGGCTTATGGACAAAGGGAGTTTTATTGATAAATGAATTCACAAAACCCAGAAAGGGGCCACGAGATGTCAAACAAAGGCAGGGGGGTAAAACAAGAATTAACGAGGGCTAAACTAAACATAGACAAAAACAAAGACACAACACCAGAAAAATATGGGGAATGCAGGTGGGAAACCACGTTGGAACAATCACAGAATAACACAGAATGACAGAGTAAGAGCAGGACCTTCAATACACAGGGGGCAAAAGAAGGGGCAGCTGAAAGCTGAACCAGGTACCCAAACTCTAAGGACTAGGGGCAAAAAGGAACAGGTGCGGGTCATTAACAACCCATAGGCACTAAAGACTAGGAAAGACTAAAAATAAGAGATACAAGGAGTTCAAGGCAAATACAAAACTGAACATAGGCAGGAAAACCAGGAACTAAGACACAAAAATAAGAACTAATACTCAAATACTAAAACACAAGAAAACAATTAACATGAGGGATACAAAACTAATCACTAAAATGTCCAACATAGCTGAGGCAGGCCAACCTCAAACCCACTAGTAGGAAGTAGGAATGGCCAGAATGAGATGACCGATGACACCTGCTGGCCAAACAGGGGAACAACAGGACACGGCTGGCACTGATCCTGACAAACAGCAGTAAAATGAACGATAAGAAGGATAGAACATTATTATTAAATTTGCTCTTTGCATGGACCCCCGGCTTCATCAGTTAATTAGTCTTTGATGGCGATCCACTTCTGAACAAATGCACTGCTCACATTATGTTTAAGAAGAGCAGACCTGCCACCTGTGTTCACAGACAATCAACAGGCCACCTTTCATTTACTGTGTGCTTTATTGTGGTGGTCTATTTATAATGTAAAATGGGTGTCTTAGTGAAAGGCTAATTTATTAGAAGGGGGTCTACATCCACAGATGCAGCCATGAGTATGGCATCATCATTCATTATTTTGAATGCTTAAACAAATTAATTAATGAACAAACTAAGACATGGTGAGAAATGTACTGTAACACGTGACATATACTATTTGAACAGCTGACCTAAAATTATCCCAAAAACCTGCATACACACTGGCCCTTAGCAGATAAGATTGCCCATCCCTGGTGTAAAGTCTGCAGGCTGCCAAGATTGGGCAGGTAGCGACCGATAATATAACAACTACCATTAAGATAATTATTGCCAAAAATCGTTTTTCCAGTTTTAATGTAATAAAATAAATTAAAGTAAGTAAATCAATCAAATACATACTACATTATTGGCCAGTTATTACATTATCGACTTTATTGCATTAAGAACAGAAAAAAAATTACAATATTAGGAGTTATTACATTAATGGTAGCTATTCAGCAGCCCCAAGATTTCACCCCTGTACTTCAATCAGAATTACTCTCTCTGCGTCATGTGACTCCTCCCATTCAGCACTCCACACCAAGCAGGGACGTCCCCCCTCCGCCAGTGCCACTCACCCACTCATGGGCCCCCTGTTTGTCTTTGATCTCTATTAGATCTGGCCCTGATTTATCACTAGGGACAGCTGCGGATGAAGCTGTGTGCTGTGAACAAAGACTGGAATGAACTTATATTTAAAAAATCGCAGCACTTCTGTTCTACATCCAGCCAATCAGGCTGACTATAAGACTATAAAGTGTATTTTATATGTCAGTGTACGATACAATACTTTTGTTGTATTGTTGTGTTGTCCATTCATCTATCCATCCATTTACCAGCACTTTATCCAGTACAGGATCACAGGGATTCTGGAACCTATGCCAGGCAGCACAGGGCACAGGGCAGGGTACACTGGGAGGCATGCCAATCCATCACAGGGCAGCACTGTATTGTGCCAAAGCATACTGCATTGCAGTGTTTCCCAATCCGGTCTTCGGGGACCCACAGACAGTCCAAGTTTTTGCTCCCTCCCAGCTCCCAGTAGCAAAAATGTGGACTGTGGGCTCCCGAGAACCAGATTGGGAAAGACTGTACCGGAATATGCTGAGTATTCCTACTGGGTGGTACTACAATCATACATACTGTCTGTGTCTGCAGTTCTAACACCACTCTTTTGTTTTCCAAAGCAGAGGTTTGTGAAGACTATCATATCATGAATCACCCACGTTCAATATGGATAATGAATACACATACTGTGTCATTTATGGACATGTGGAGTATAGGTCTGTTCTGGGTCATCAGCAGCATGTGTCAGAGTGACTCCTTACCTTCAGGCTGAATGACAAACTCTGCTGTAGTATCCTAGAGTCAGGGATGCAATATGAAATGCTGAAATATCCAACTATATTAATCAGCCAATTTCAGATATAGGTAAGTGTTACCCTAATACTAAATTTCTGCTGAGTGGAGCATTGTATTAAGAAGCAAGTTATTAAATTAAGAAACATTCTTTCTAGGGTCACTAAAAAATTACCTTACATTACCTAACCTTACTTTAATCTTAACCTTACCGTACCTTACCTTACCGTACCTTACCTTACCTTACCTTACCTTACATTACCTAACCTTACCTTACCTTAACGTACCTTACCTTACATTACCTAGCCTTACTTTAACCCTAACCTTACCGTACCTTACCTTATTTTGAGACATGTATGTTGTTCAACCGATTGCTTATTCGGCTTTCTTGGTCTTTAAAAAAAAAAAACTCTCCTTTGATAGTTAATATTCAGAATAGAATTAAATTTTACAACAATTTGAAACTAATAATTAGCAAGTTTGGTTAACAAGGCAGCATTAGATATAAAAATATTGCCGGTATTAGAGATCCTTCTGAATTTAGGCTCTGGTGATGTTTGACCTGTAATCAACATAACAGCAGGAAGCAGGGGCAGGAGACATAAGACCACGGCTTCATCAAAGTGTGAGCAGGGGGCAAATTAAAAAATGGCTAAAAATAAGGCCCAGGTGTGTCACACCTCAAATGTCTGAGTCACCGATCAGTTCACATCCGCAAATTAAAAACGACACATGACGAGACCAGCTCTCCCTCGCTGCCGCCACACCTGAAACCACTGCGGCTTCCGGAGACAGCCGACAGCTGTTGTGAAAATGATCTCGCAGTGTGCCGTCCGGCAAACTTCCCGCCGAAAAGCGGGAGCCGGGAGCCGGCATCGTCCGGGGATTTGGTTCAGGCCGCCATAGCAACAAGCCGCAGGAGTTTGGAAAGCTGCTAAACCGTGACACAGCCCATCCCCTGCAGTCCCGATAACACAAGGCGGTAATGAAGCCTCCTCTTCAATCTTAGCTCCATTTTAGTTTAATGATTAAATACTTAAAACCCAGAGGTTAGCATCCAAGCACAGAAAGGCTAGTAATACTAAACACAGAAAGAAAACATAAAGTAAAAATAATGACACCTACCCCATCTTGCTCACCATGACACAGAGACACATATGTAGGTGAGAGTAAGCTTGGCAGTGAAGGGCAGCCGCCTGGAGCGGCACCCATGAAGCTGGGGGTTAAGGGCCTTGCTCAAGGGCCCACAGATGTGACTCAAAGCGGCAACCTTCCAATTGCAGGTACAGAGGCTTAACCCACTCAGTCACAAGGGAGTCAGCGGGTAGCAGTAAAATCCATTGACACTGATGAGCATTGATGTTGCTTGAAGCAATAGTACTGAGGTCACACGTACATGTGCAAAAGTAAGGGCCGTAAGGTTAATGCTTATCCCCCTCCCATACTGCGGGGGCAGTGTTCCTTTTTTGTCTCTTACAACTGTCTTTACTTCTCTTGTGCCATTCAAAATCACTGTGCTCTCTTAAAGCAGAGGTGCTGCAGTTAGCTTTGTATTGTATAGTTTTTTTTACCATTATCTGAAAAGATATAGTAAATACAACATTATTCTTTACACTATTCATTGTACACATATTCATTCATTCATTGTAATTAAATTAACTGATTTTTATAACATATCTATAGAATAGACCATGGTTCTCAAACTTTTCAGCCCAATAACATCAGATTTCACCGACAGGTGGAGTGTTATGGTTATAATTAAGTAATCACCCCCCAGTGTCTGGAGACCCCCCATCCACCCTCTGGGAACCCCTGACACAGACTAACACTGACAATCACACCAAAGCTACAATGCGTGTTAGTGTAGGACCAACTGAAGCATTAAGTGTAGGACCAACTGAAGCATGAGCAGAAATCATCTCTTGTTCCTCCTCTTTGAACCAGCCTTTGACTTTCAGAGCACTAGAAGTCACCTGCCAATCAGTGTGAGCGGACCTTGCCATTAAGATCCCCAAACCTCTGCAGTTTGACATGTACCATTTTTCAGTCATCGTTGCAGATGTTATGTGCATTAACAACGACTCACTTAATTTACTGACTCTTGTAGAGACAAGCCCAACTCCCCAAAATATATAGGTATAGGTATGTATATGTATATGTTGATAAACAAGTGCATGTGTAACTTTGGATTGGCATAATTATGAACTTTTGGCAGTATATACAGTTCAAAGTTTCAGGGATTTAAATCCCAAAACTTACAAAAAACGTGTATAACACTCTCTAAGAATACCATGTCTATAAGAATCTATGAACACATTCATAACATTCAAAAAGCATTATAACACATGGCTGTAAATATTTATAAAAAGCATAATGCATTTTTATTATGCAACGAATGATTTATGAAGCTTTCATCTAAAAAACACTATAGATACATTCACAGTACAAAGTGTGTACAAAGCATCCTTAATTCTTATACCAGCCATTATAACGCATTATGAACGTATCTATAGTGCATTATAGATGAAAGTGTCACTGGAGCATGAAGTATTATAATCAACACTCTAATGCTTTCGGACTGTCAATAGAATAAGCCGTATGTTTATTAATTCTACTGAATGCAGGACAAATGTACCGAAATACGTTTTCTCATTAACACTGATGTGGTTTTTGGCAAAAAGGAACACCTCCCCTATACTTGTCCAAGGTCACCCTTCATCCCTTATGTCGAAACATCGCATGCGAGTCATGCTCACATCACGGCATCCGCAGGACAGATAATCTCCCGTCCATCTCCGGTCCATTTCAGATCATTCATCATCAAAATCTATTTTCCGTTTTTCCCTCTGCCACTCCGCTCCGCACCCTTGACCGCCCCTCACGTTCCCTTCAGAGGCATTAGTGCCCCGGCATACAGTAATTGGACGGTGATGTGATAAGTACCGCCCTAATCAGACCGGTTTGGGTTTGCCCTTTTATTTCATTTCCTTTACGGGCCGCTGAATACGAGCCCTTATCCGAGACATGCAAATACACCATTGGCAAGTCCATTTCCCCACATAAGCCCATTAGAGATAAAAAAAATAAATAAAAATAATTAAGCCCAATTTCCCATCACCAGGAGGATCTCTACCCGGGCTCAAAAATGCCACTGCAGCAACCCTGTGAAGCATTGAGTTTCACTGGAACTAAGGGGTCAAGCCCAACCCCTGAAAAACAACCCTATACCCATTCCATGAAGCTCTCTACACCCGGTTGTTGAGCTAATCTGAATGCCACACAAAGTTTGGAAGTCTGTAGCTACTGACTCTGTAGAAAGTTGGCGACTTCTGCACACTATGCGGCTCAGCATGTGCTGTGTGATTTTCCCATGGCCTACCACTTTGTGGCTGAGTTGCTGTTGTTCCCAATTGTTTCCACTTTGTTATAATACCACTAACAGTTGACTGTGGAATATTTAGTAGTGAGGAAATGTCACAAATTGACTTTTTCACGAATGTTTGTAGCAGCAGTCTAGGTGCTCGATTTTATACAGACCTAGGTGCTCGATTTTATACACCTGTGGCAATGGAAGAGATTGGAACACCTGAATTCAATGATTTGGAGGGGTGTCCCAATACTTTAGGCAATATAGTGTATATATGTATTTATACACAGCTGACAAACTTGGATTTGGTCAGGTTTGCATGGCAGAGACCCACAGGCCATATATGTGTAGAATATGTGAGGTTCTACAGATGTTCTATGATGTACTAGAACATTTAACAATGTCAAACATCAAGGAGTAAAACATCTATGCAGTGAAAATACCCATTACAGTTCTGACTTCCCATGTAAAAATGGTGAATGAAGTTAAAAATGAAGGGTCTGTGTGATGGTTCTAAGATTGTCCTTGAATGTAAGACTTAATTCATGAACATGCATTATATGTATAATTTGCAGTGCATTATGCTTATATTAAAATCAGTGAAACTGGTGAGTTAGCAAGGTGTAAAACTGAACATTCTGGTAAAACTGGAGGAAAAATAGACATACTGTTATGGTAAATAGTATATAGTTATACAAAATACATAATAGAAACTGTGTTTACTGTCAGGTGCTAAAGGTTTATCTGCAAAGACTGCTGGAAGCTATTAAACTTATTTATTTGTTTATTTGTTTGTTTTGTTTGTAAAATGGTATGCTTGTTGACAGATTGAGGGAGATTTCACAAATAAACCCAGAAAGTACTAAACCCCTCAATATAAGTGACCACATTCATTTTAAAGTCACAAAATATACAAAATCTGTCCACATAAGGGGGTATATTTATTGGAATATACACTGAGTACAAGTGTAAAACACTTCTATTTTATGTCCTTAAAAGTAAGATGCCCCAAGGTGGTAAATCCCATTTCAGTTATACTAAATTCCGACAGTATTTAAGTGTCTCTATTAAGAGTGTCATTTATCAGGGGTGTGGTCCTTGGCAGGTCCAAGCTGAGAAGCTCAGGTTGTATGACGTGCTCTGTATTCTAGGTGGACGGACGAGGGCTCGAAATAGCTTCACACAGCTCCCCAAGACACAGCAGAGCCTCCTTTTCATTTCCAAACAAGTCATCTACGGCTTTCTCAGCCGCTGTCCCCCATCTCATGACCGCTGTGGAAGGCGACTCATGACCCAATCAGAGCCAGTGTTTCCATCGCCTCACTATGTCACCCTCCCATAGCTAGACGTCCACAGAGACAAGTGATAGTTGTGTCAAGAGCAAGAAGACCATAGGAGTATGGTCCTCTCTGACATTAATTACAGATTTTTGTTCAAAGCAGAAGATTCTATTACAGCAGTTAAAAGCTAGACAAAGCATGAAGTTACACTCATACATAAGCTTGATATTCTACTAAAATGAATGGACCTGAATATGGTTAATATTATTCATACCACGGGTTTTGCACTGTTTTCTTACTGGTCCAGAGATGTCGCATGGGTATTTTCACGTATCCGCACAGGTAATTCCCACAGCTTAATAATAGTTGTATATTAATGCATGTTAATACAATAACCCATGTGACTTTTTTCCTTGTTTTTTAAACCTCAAACTCCTTTTTGTTAATGGTTTCTATGGTAACTTAATGGCCTGACCAGACTTTCTATCCTTTTAGGGGCTATATTTTAAAGAGCACAATGGAACATTTTTAAATGCTAATTGAAATAATTTCCTTCTGAAATATTAACTGTGACTAGTTTATTCTATTATTATGTTTTGTTCGTTAGCATTGGTATAAGTGGGAGAAACCAGGCCAAAGTCTCCGGTTATATGAAAATAATCAACTCCAACTCAGCTGCGTGTCAGGCCACATCACACCAAGTCATTGCTGATTATTTTCGTACAAACACAATCCTCGTCATGGTTGATCTCTTACGTAACCTATACCGTCATCCCGGTATCACAAGGCCTTGATGGCAGAACACGACCTATGCAGCGGCACAAAGAGCATCAGAAACCCTTCATAATGTATTGTATGAGGCCATTATAAAGTGTAATGTTCATTGTATAACATTGCCACCATAGTGTGGTACCGTCACAGGGCCTTTGTAATATTACGATGTATATTCATAGGCCTCAAAAGGACTGCAGCACCAAAGTCTTCATAGCATCATCAAGGCCACAGTATACTGACTTTTTACTCACTTTTAGACTTTCGTAAGATACTTTTATATTGAAAGATTTATCATTAGACACGTTCCTGAAACAACAATTTAATGAGTGACAGAGTAACAAACTATGAACCAATATGACCATTTTGGGGGGAAAAAAGACAATACCAATTAAGTACAGTTATAATAATTTACGTGTATATGTATATAAATTAAATACATATATATATAAATTATATACAGTATATAAATTGCATATATATATGTTTGTGTGTGTATGGATTGTATGTATATATATATATATATATTGCATACCTTATTGTAATTACACAAGGAAGAAAAAAGTGGACGTGCAGAATGCTTTCATTCATTGGCAAAAACGACAAGGTTCCTGGACTTCTTCCATAAAAAACAGAATATGAGATGCAGGGTGAAGACGCAGCGGCCAGTTTATCGCTTTCCCCCGTCTCTCTGCCACTCTGTTACCGCTCTCGGGTCACACCTTTTATCTCTGTTTGGGGTTGTCAACAAGACGAGATACAAGATGACCTTTCGCCTCGGCATGAAGCTGAGCCGTGGACGGCACAGACAATGAAGAATCAGACGGCGGGCCGGCCTTTAGCACAAGGACCGGGTGTCGGACAGGTCGCCATGGAGACGCTGTGTTCTGGAGACGTCTCCTGCAATCGCGTTGTCACGTTGTTGACTTTTGTTTGTGATATATTAATGAATGATATTAATGATATATTAATAATTAATTTGTGAATTAATTAATGAACAGGCACCCATTTGCAATCTCCAAAAGCTCTGCAATCTCTGGTGTGTTTAAATGGAAGCTATCAGATTTCCACAGAGATGGTGTTTACGAGCTTGCGGTTATCCTAATCCAGCATTGTTTATGGGCTAATCAGAGATAATGGCGACTCTCTGCAGCGGCCTCTGTCACGTGAGGGCCCCGCCTTCTAAGAGATTCCGGGAGAGCTGAAATTACAGTTATTTGAGGCAAAAAAGAATATAATTATCTCCATACACTCTGGGCTTCGAGAATCACCTGGTCTGGCTTGTCATCTATAATTTGAAAATGCAATTATCAGCAGAAAAGCAAGAGTTGTGATATTTACCTCGAGTGCTGTTTTCACCAAACGAAGCAAATTGATCATTGTGGCTGCCCTACAGCCACCATCATTTCAGCAGCCAAAAAAAATTGAATCAGGTGACCACCAAGATCACTGAGAAAACTGATGAAAGCAAACCGTGGACAGGAGCCAAGAGCTCAGATCATAGGAAACGGACCTGTCTAAACCCCTGCCTCTTATGCTTATTAAAGCAGTATTTCTCCAGATATAGGTTTAATTTCATGCATAGGAAATACCCAGTAAGTTTGGGATAAAAGTTCAAGGTACATTTACACTGTCCTAATGAAAATGAAATTATTATATTATATTATATTATAGTGTATTATAGTATATACTATACTGGGAGAGGCTCCAGGCTCTTGTGGTGAGTAGTTAGAGAAGATGGGTGGTTCATTCTGGAGAAAACAGGTTAAGGATGCTATGTAGTTGAATTGAAAGCAGCACAGTTTCATGTGCGAATGGGGGCTGGGGATGGAGGGGTGCGGTGTGACTAATACGATCACAATCGCGAATCACTGGGACTTCTGCTCCGTGTGACGGGTTTGTCACGCCTGGTTTTGTTCCCACTCTGGGTTTTTCCAGATGGCACCCGATGGGACATTATCTCAATGCTAACTGTGCTCAGCTCTCAGTAGTGATGAAGCCACATGGTGCACAAACTGGATGGGGAGCTGGACAGGGCATCAGATGGGGCGCTGGGCAAGATGCAGGAATGGGGAGCTGGACAGGGCATCAGATGGGGCGCTGGGTAAGATGCAGGACGGGGAGCTGGACAGGGCATCAGATGGGGCGCTGGGTAAGATGCAGGACGGGGTGCTGGACAGGGCATCAGATGGGGCTCTGGGCTAGATGCAAGTCGGGGTGCTGGACAGGGCATCAGATGGGGCGCTGGGCTAGATGCAAGACGTGGTGCTGGACAGGGCATCAGATGGGGCGCTGGGCAAGATGCAGGACGGGGAGCTGGACAGGGCATCAGATGGGGCGCTGG
>JAODKN010000050.1:4449524-4470085 GCA_026774425.1 Petrocephalus zakoni | reverse complement strand
CTACAGGAAAGCGCGCCAAAGGGGAGGGGAAATAAAAAGGGGAATATCAGCCTCACAACCACGTATCAAAATAAAAGGCTCTGGTGAATCTTTGGGTATTATACCAAAATAAAAGCAGATGCACATTTACTCGGTTACACTTAGTCCGGTTCCCACACTCATTGTTTTATATCCCTTTTTTAGTAGATATTAATTGGAAGGCTAGCTGGGGTTTTTCATTAGTTCACAATGTGTGGTGACCTGTCTGATCTGCATATGATATGTTAGAAGAGAAAGGATCTAAGTAGTTGTTATGGTAACCTAATGTTATTAATGTATAAGTTTTAAGCGACAGCAGACTGGTCGCCCTTTGCCAAAGTGAGGATAGGCTAATACATCTAAAAACATTTTTGAATGTCGTGCAATCTTCATCATCTACTGGTCGATCGCAATCGACGTATTGGGCTCCCCTGATATAGGGAATGTCGCAACAATAACGGGGGAGACCATATATCAAAAAAACACAAACACAAAAACATAAATAAACACTGAGGGCTCTCCCTCAATGGCCCATACTCATGCTGCATGAACTCCAGCTTGACACACCTCCTCCTCCAATGAAATTACGGACGAGGATGATATGATGTTTGGTATGACCCATGGTGTCCGACTGGTAGCCTGTCCACCTTATCCAGCCAGATCAAATTGCACTTATGTACATTCATACCTATCATATCAGAATTAGCTTAGAATTAGCCCGGTTTTAATACATTTAAGCAGCACACTGATTGATGCTTCCCTATCTGTGACTGTCTTGTTCTGGCATGAAATTGGGGGGGGGGGCGGCGCGGTTCTGAGGAATCAGCATCTCTGTTCTACGGCTTTTAAAGCTGAAGTAGCTTTGCGATGTTTCATACATAGGCACGGAGGGAGGTGACCCTGTGTTCACACAGCAGAGGGCCTTTAATAAAATCGGGATTAAAATGCACAGCACCGACATCCAGGTGGCTGATCTCAACCACGTCTGAAAAACAAAAGAAGAAAAAAAGAAAACTCCTCCATCATCTTGCCTGCACATTCGCCTGCATCTGTACCTCAGAACCTGTATGAAACGGCACTCCTCATACAGTTTGGGATTGGCTGGAGTACCTCATGTGACAATAATCAGGAAAAGTGATTGAAAGATGAACCGATTGAGAAATAAAGTTAAAGAGTGATTAATCATCATTGTTGACACACCACAGCACACAGTGCAAAACAACGAAATGTGTCCTTTGCTTTTAACCCATGTGACATTGTGACACAGTAGGGGGCAGCTACATGAGCACCCGGGGAGCAGTGCTTGGGGACGGTACCTTGCTCAGGGTACCTCAGCAGTACTTGCGGGTTGGGAACTCAAACTCTTTCAATTACACGTTTGCATCCCTAACCATTAAGCCACCTGTTAGATGTAGTATTAAGATTTTGACAAATGACTGTGTTGATTATTCTAATGACCATGTTCATAGAATGACAACCAATAAATAAACCCCAGATATGGGTTCTGGGACTGAAAATTTTAGGGGGTGATAGAACACGGTAATCAGGGCTATAAGCCAACTAGGAGTCACACGTGACAAATTTCCACATCTGTGAACAAAGACACATGTGTGTCTCTTCACGTCAGATTCCACACGTGGTCAGTACGCAGTCATCACGGTATGGTTGACCCTGTTGCTGGGATACCGTGGCTATGTCCGTCCCGAATTCTATAGGGCGACTCTCAACCCGAACTCCATGAAGGGCAGCTCCAGAAGATTCGGGACACGGAAGGGAAGCAGCCACAGCCGTGAAGCGAATTTTATGTTATATGAACCGCTCTCTTTCAGTCTCCTGTTCAAACTCCTAATTCCAGATAGGGGCTGAGATCTAAAGCAATGGCTTGGATTGATGACTCAGGGAGATGTGTTTCACTTTTAATATCAGCCATAATGAAGACAAGAAAGGGAAAAGGGAAGGGTTGTGAGTTCTAGGTAGTTTTGATAGAGCTGTCTTATATTTGGCTAATTTTCGAAATTTAGATTATAGCTAATCTAAAAGAGTGTTAGATTTTACATGCAAAAAGGTAACTTTATTTGAGTGATACAGAATAACTGCTTAATCATACTTAAAAGGAAATATTTATTTCAAAGCACTTCCATAAGTGGTAGTTATGTGTAAGTTTGTGAATCCTTGGAACAACGTCAACATGTGCTGTGTTTGTACGGTTAAATGACACGTTTATCCAGTACAGAGAGGCCAAGGTCAGAACGGAGAGGAGGGGGCTCTGTGAAACGGCATGGCGGTACAGGGATGCTATTCTGGGGCGTGCTGAAGATGTTTCAATATGTTCCATTGCCAGCAGATTCCGTGCTATTCAGAGCAAAGGGAGTGAGTTGGTCAGTCCTGGTTATGACAAGTATATATTATGTGAAAAAAGTACTCTTTGCCCCTATGAAGTCTTAATGAAAGATGCCAACCTGGCTGAACAGTGAGAAAAGAACCAGATCTGGACACTTCGTATAACAAAGGTCATAGCATCTCGATGCAAAGGTTCAAAATGCATTGGAGTGGTCATGAGTCTGCAGTAGAAAGGGTGATTCTTATAAACCGTCAGAAGCTAAACTCCCTTTAAACACACTGGTAAGTACTCAGAAGATCTGAATGTTAATCATTGTTCTTAGCAAACAACATTACCTAGCACATTGTATCGGCTTTGGGGAATCTGCGGTCAACCCATACACAGACAACCAACATAAATAAAAGAAAATGCACTTCAGAGAGAAGTCTCCAAGGATTGGTCAGGAGACCTCAACAAGTGTAGAGGAAGGGCAGTTACTGCAGGCTTGTTTGTTGACCTGGAAGACGGTTATTGGAAAAAGCTGTTCAAATATTAGCTGTTTCTGGTTGATAAGCCAACAGTTTTCTAGAAATATTTGTGCATTTCATAATGGGTTTGATGCTTAGTTGTTGTTGCTTTGTTATTGTTTAAAACCAATCATTGTTTTAAAGTTTTACTGTTTTTAATCACAGTCATAAGACTAAGCAGTATTGTAAGTTCACTTGGGTTTCCAGGGTATTGAGGCTTTTGATCTTATTTACATTTTCTTTTGATATGAATGTCTCACACATTTGCCATGATGAAGTTCACTGTTAGAGCCAGATAGAGCCACTACTATAAAACCACAGCACCTTTACACTGAAAGTCAGTATTTTTCACTAGGCTTTGAGCTGTTAGCATGCATCCTCACCCACAGTTCTTACCCTGACTCGGCACTCACCGTATTATATAAAATGGATTTTTGGACCTTACAGGAATAAAAACCAATATATCAGCCTAAAACTACTACACCAAGTAAGTAGCTGGAGCGTGTTTTAAAACAAGACAAAAGGAGTGACAGAAAGAGAGAGAGAATGCGGAGAATGGATACAGGTACACAGTTCGGCTACACTTTAATTGACGATGCATATATATGTGTGTGTGTGTGTGTGTGTGTGTACAGCGTACACACGTTGGCCTAAATGTTTTGCATTTTAGTTTTCTCTGTTCCCTGTTTGTTGCCGACTGATCTAGGTCCCATGATTGGTTGGAATTTCTGCCAATCGGTGTTGCCCCACAAATCACCTGTGATGTGGGAGGAGCAGACAATTGAAAAGAGGGCTGCACCTAAAGATGGCTTGGCTGAAGCCTGGGAAGGTCTTGCTTATGTCTCGCTTTATCCTCTGTGTCATATCAGACATCTTTCACCTTGCACTTACACATGTACATAGGAACCAATGTATGTATATATATATATATATATATATATGTGTGTGTGTGTGTGTGTGTTATTTACTCTTAATCTCTAGTTTTTTTTTTTTTTTTTCGATGTGCCAGCACCGCCACCATTCACTCACATTCTATTAGGCTGCTTTTGATTAACTGAACGAAATTACTGCAGCCACATAGTCTGAATTTAATTAACATACATTTCCTGACAATTAATGGCACTTCAAAGCACGTTTCCTACAGGCCTCACGTGGGCCCGGCCACAGCACACACTCATTCCAATTAAATTTAAAAATTTTATTTTCCCTCTTTTATCTTTGCGTGTCGTGCACATCAAGTGAATTTATTAATCCCTCTCTATGTATAGGATTCTTTTATCAATTCAAATGACTTGAAATGGACCATGTCAGTGAACTTAATTTATAAGTGACCCTACACTTTGGCATGTTCATTATCGCCTTTAGTACGGGGCACAAGCTATATTCTCATTTAAAAACTTTTGAAGGAATTCTTAGTTTGCAGTAACGAAGTGTAATTTTCCCCCTGTAAAACATTCTTTTTAATAGTCTTGTTAGCCAATTAAAATACATATTAGCACCAAGTTATGGACAGTCAAGGATATGTTACAAGTTGTTGTCGTTTCTGTACCAAGTGAGACAAAAACTGAGACGATAAAGGAACCACAGAGTATCTCTCAATGTTCAGAGTGCTCACTCTAATCTTAAATGGATGCTTTTGCAAGGTGAAACCCAGCATGACATCAGTAAAACGCAACACTTTCATTTGTGGTGTGAGGAAACAATGCTACCCATAATGCATCTGTGCTGCCAAGCACAGAACCTATTGGGTGATATTCCAAAGCCTCTTCTCATCTATCACCCAGGTTACTGCTGCGTTCCCATGCAGAAACGCTCTCCTCTGCTTGCCCTTCAGCTCTGTCATCCGCCACGTGTCACACTCCTTCCCGGGCAACCTCCTCTCATGCTTTCATCTCCCGACACTTTACCGGCTGTCCTCAAACAAGCTAACACCTTACAAAGCCCACTTCTTGGCTGCTCAGCCGTTTCCAGCTACGTAGCTGGTGTAAAATGCGTGAGCTGCAGGGAGCTGTCTGCTTGGACAGCTCACATGACCCTCTCGCGTCATGTGACTGGACCGGGGTGATGTAAAACACATCCCGACTTTCTCTTTTTCTAAGATCTGTCAAAACTTCCAACTCCTTCTCTGGCTTTTACGCCAAACAGACGGCGCTGACGTAGCGGGGCATGGCGGTTCAGCCCAGCGGCGCGGCACGCCGGGCGTCCTGCGACATCCCTCATGCAGTCTTGACATAGCTGCCTTTTGTCTTGCTGACACGAGCAGCAGGGATGGTGCCCAGCTGTGACGTCCATGAGGGGGAACTTGGACGAGGAGGGAGACAGTGGGAAATGATTCCAGAACGCGAGAGGATTACCCTGCAACCTGAGATTTTCTGCTGAGCCTTTCAGAGGTGTAAAAAAAACAGAGGCAGGAGATTTTTCTTTTTTATACACACCCTAAACTGATCCTATTTGCCTTCTAACACTCTCCTTAGCTGCTGACTAATGGATGAACAGATAGATCGAGTGATGGATAGACACATGGCTGTCCTGAACTATTGACTGCAAAACCTCTGAGTTTCAGGAGTCACTCCTCATGCTGCAATACTCAAACCATACTCAAACACATCTCAAACACATTGTTTAGTTTAAACCACATTGTGAAATCAATGCGACCTTTTCGGGTTTAAGAGCTGGATAACTCTGGATGCATTTCGACCAGAATGCTATTCTCAAATTCCTATCCCGGGATTTCAAACCTGCCAGTATATAGCCCGTTAGATCAATATGATTCTGTTCCTCAGATTCCACATTCAAGATAATTTATTGTCAATACAGCTATGTCCATAGTATATAGTGCACTGAAATTTTGTTTCCCTCAGGCCTCGGGGACCCACAGCCAGTCCACATTTTTGCTGCCTACCAGCCAGTCCACATTTTACCAAGAGCTGGAAGGGAGCAAAAACGTGGACACTCTGTGGGTCTAGAAGGACTGAATTGGGAAACACTGCATTAGATAAATCATTATATAAATACGTGTTTGACGGTCACAGCCGACATCCAAGCCATTACATAGCATTATCGCCTTGGCTCAGATATGCTGGTATTTATGCGTGATAGGCCACTCGCCCCATTTCGCCCCCATTTCGAGTTAATCCAGATTCAGACGGCACTAGTGCCCATGCAGAAAGTTGTACTGAATTTGCTCCCATACAGAGCTTCTTTCATAACCTTCAGTGAGGAATGTGGCCGTAGGAGTAAGTCTCAGTCAGGCGCTCGGAGCCGGAGGAAGCAGATGAGTCTTGCTGACCACCTGCTACGAATGCACATTACGACAGAGAGAAAATTATACAGGGAACGGCAATCTTTGTACCGGCACCTTGCTACATACCACTGGGCAAAATACCCCCATTACATTCCCAGTAGTCCTAAAAACACAAGTTTATGCACTTCAAAGAGGAGCCCTTCACTGCTTCTCCACAACTTTCTTCTAAGTGGTTTTAATATATAACCACCCCATTTCCCCAGGTCTCTTACCACCCCTTTTCCAAGTGGATCTGTCTTAAGCTCCTATTGGCTAAACCAGGCGGCCACTGAACAGTGCTAATGAAATCTTACCTGCTATTGGTTATAAAGCCTCATTCCTTCATTTACCAGCCTATAGGGTAAAGACTTTGGTATTCATTACTAGCGCTTAACTGATGACCAGCTGGGCTTGTGTACGTTTGATTGGCAAAGTTAGAACATTATAACGGAAGCCGCTTTGAAGGGTTCCCCAGTGGGGCACTAGGCAGAGTACAGTGTGTTCTGCGAGGCTGTGAGAGGAAGAGAGTGAACAGCGGTTGCCTCAGAGCTTGTTCCTCTGCTTGATGGAGCCCACGGCTTGTGGCCGTCCCATCCCCACTGTGCCATATTAGCCATCGGTGGCAAAGAGGCCAGGAAGAATGTGGTTGGTCACCGGGATGGGTTCCTCAAACCCTCATTGGCTCACGGCAGCATGTGCTGCTGGCTGGGCCCTCGTGTGTAATCAAGCAAACAGAGCTACTCCGAGTGTATTACATCACTAAGGCGACCTGCGGACTGCAGAGCAGCTGGAGAAGGGCCTGTATTAAGCTTCACCCATAGAGGGCGCCTATTATGAGACCGACCTGTTTGGGTAAACATGGGGCAACCATTTTTATAGATAATATACACACACACAAATACACAAATGAGCATGTCAAATTCAAGTAGACCATTTGACAGAAAGGAGATATTAACACACAGATTTTATGCAAACACAACAGCTCATCAGATGAATGTTAATGAACTTCCTGGATGGACTGCGATATGAACAATTAACAAGCGATGCCTGTCGTCCCCCCCCCCCCCCGAAGTGAACGTGACACTGCGAATACAGCACTATATCATGCAGCAACCAGCTATTCAATACTATCATGAAATAAGCAATTTCTATTATTATTATAAAAATAAGTGTTGCGACTTCTTGCAAACACGCACCGACCGCAGAGAGTTTGGTGTCTGTTCCTCTGTTGTGAAGTCATTAAAAGTAATGTCATTAATGATCTAATCAAATGTAGTCCGGATAGCTTTCCATCTGCTTTTCAAAAAATTTCATTAACCGTGAATTATTTATCTTGCATTTCGGGTGACGGTCGTTCTGTTGGACAGATAGCCATTAAAATTAAGTCACAGACCATGAAGCATGATTAAGAGACGTCCTGAAACCTCTAAGTGGGCTCATTACGTGTGCATGGCACATGATGATTAACACGAGAACTTCTGTTACCAAGAATTGGGATTTATATTTTATAAGGGGCACCAGGGGTATGGGATACTCCAGGGGAAAATAACGTTTTTCTGAATGCAGATCCATCCACCTGACACACTTGACATCCGAGTCTTGGGGCGATTCTAAACTCTCGCTTTGTTTTGTCTTTTACCCAAAATCTGAATGATGGCTGAAAAGCCCCACAAAGCCCACACAGAATGTGTCACTTGCTCTCTCTTGGGATCCAGCCATCACTGCCTCTCCAGCGGCAGTATGCTGGCAAGCTACTCAACTGCCTGCAAAGGATCATGGGTAGCAACACAGGGAGTAGCATCACGACGATTAGCTTAGCAACAATTACGGTTTATAAATTCCATTGAAAGAGTCAAAAATAAATCTGGACATTATATCAAACAACAAGAATATAATAGCACCCAAGGCAAGGAATTGTCTCTCACACAAGGTGGGGCATAAACGAGATTTATTTCCTGCATCCAATCAGACATTCTAACTACTGTTCATTACCTCCTCTTCATCCACACTAATCAATGACTAATCAGGAAATAGGGGCAGCATGGAACATACAAACAAGCGCACCAGTTACTCCACCTACTGCTCCTATTGTCGCCAAGGCAGCACTGTTCCTCCGCCCAGCGGCTGCTGGAGTAAGGTAAAGAAGCAGGGAATTAATGATGACATTCATACCAGCTCCAGGAGATACCTTCTTTTCAGCCATAGTCTGGGTCTCCGCTCAGTTCTTCCCCATCAGTGTATTAACCCTGGTTTGGAGAGACAAGGAGAAAGAGAGAGTGAATAACGAGTCCAGCTAGGATTTTTGGCAGCTTTCTTTGTTTACAGCAATTCATACATATGCTTGAAAAACACCAGTAGTAAGAGAGAGACCTACAGAGTGATACTGTATATAGAGTTGTATATATTCATTGCTAAACTTGGCTAGTTTAACTACCATAAAAGATTCTTATAAACGGGCTTTATACGCTTTTCAAGTTGCTTTTTTAACATGTTTCTGAGAAGATATTGAATATAGCAGCTGGCAGACGTTTAGAAGGCCACGATGAGATGCCGCATTTCACCTTTCGTCTGTTTCACTTCCAGAGCCGTTTCCGTTACGCCTTCTCTAGCGTTGGGGAGGATTGCTACTCCTATGTTCACTTTTCATCAGCCTTCGGATAGTTCAGGACAACGCGATGATTTACTTTTTATAAGAAGGAAACCGGCTTATATAGCAAATTTTCAGCAGCTTCAGGCGAAGGCGTAGGTCTGGTACCAAATCAATCCAACGCTCCCCTTAAACTCACGCGGTACCTCCGCAATATTGGTAGGAACATGCCCCTACACTCTATGCCCAAATCTACACCCTTGGTGTGAGGGTCGGGAGGGTGGCACTGTAGACATAGAGATGGCTTCGACCCCAGTGCCATGTGACTACAGCTCCGATGTTCTTCTCATGCTTTTGTGGGTGTGCTCCTGTTTCACACTACCATCCAAACCTTGCATCTATGTGACCTAGTGTTCCTAAATTGCCCATAGTGAGCATTTGAGAGCCCTGCAGTATACCGGACTTCTGCCCCTGTTTGTTTCCAGGGATCAACTTCAGGCTCACAGCACCCCCTGTAGGGGATAAGCAGTTATGGAAGACAGGTGTATTGATAAATAGATAGATATTGCTAAGAAAGTAGCTGATAATTTCACGGTTTAGGGAAATAAAACTTCAAGTAGAAAACAAGATTCCAAGGTCAAACACCAGGGACCCACCCGTCCTCGGGAAAAATGGAACGGTTAGCTGAATCTGCAGCACCTGAGAGTCCATGCTGATGTCAGTCTAGGGCTGCTGAATAAATCAGTCTACCCCTGGACACAGCTCTCCATCTTCAGACGGGAATGTCAGAGGATTCTGGGTAATGGCGTAAATACTGGAAAGTGCATCGTGCTCCTGTTAATCTAAGGAGTTAGTCCTAATGAGTCTAAGGAGATGGGTCAGGCTGAATCGGAGTCAACATTATCGTGGCTAAGAAAGAGGTTAGAAGGAGCTGAGGGCAATCTCATCACTGCAAGTTTATTTCCCGGCACATTGCAGCCATGGATGAGCTTTGTTGCACTAAGCGCCATTAACATCCTATTAATAGCTGAAGGACACACTCCATCCTGCGGTGTGGACGCCCGGCTTCTCTTCCCAACTCTGGACCAGCGATGTCAGGAGCTCCGGCTCCGACGGAATACAGATGGGCCGTCTGAGGGGCATTTGGATGCCCGTCCCGCCCGACCCACGATGCAGTGGGGCCGGGCATCTGGGAATGGACGCGCAGGGCATGCGAGCCAGATGGCTCAGCCGAATGTAACAGACAGCAAGCGAGAAACGAGTCAGGATAAGCCAGGGGTTCAGGATCTTTCCGGCAATCCGTCCCTTTTTCCCAGACACGCTTATCCGGTGCGGGGTCATGGTCAGCCTGGAGCCTATCCCAGGAAGCCCAGGGCAGGAGACAGGGGCCACCATGGTGGCTGGGATGTCACTCTGTCAAAATGTAGATTCACAATACATGTCCCAGTCAAAAATGCTCCATCAGTTTGCCAGTGTATCTTACACGCTGTCATTCTGTCAACAGATTATGATACCATAATTACTGGCCACAAGGCATAACGCATGCAAACAACTAAATCGAACAACTAGGAAAATTTTATGCATGCAAATTCCATTACTATATACTAATAAACAAAGGACAGTAATTTAAGTTAAACAGAGCCTTCAATTTCAGTCATGTGAAGGGCTGATCTGAGTAACTCTTTTCCTCAAGTGAAGGACAAAGACATCTATGAGCTGCCATCTAGCAAAGCCCCATAATCTTAAGGGGTCATATGAAGGTAACCACTTACCATACTAGGGTCATACTCATTACTGAGCTTCAGTATCTAAGGAGTCAGACCTGTGACACCCGAAAGCACCTTAACCACTGTGTCACCTGCTACTCACTCTCCAGTACTGCATTACGTCATTTATATTTTAGATGAGCTTAAGTGAAGATGATTAATCATAATTGTTGACGCACCACAGTGAAATGTGCCCTCTGCCTTTAACCCATGTAACATTATGACACAGCAGGGGGCAGCTACATGAGTGCCTGGGGAGCAGTGCTTGGGGGCAGTACCTTGCTCAGGGTACCTCAGCAGTACTTGTGGCATCCCTAGCCACTACACCACCTGCCTACCCAACGTTAACTGAGGTCAATGGCAAAAGGTGCTACAATCAAAAATAAGGGTTTTTAATAGGACCTATAACAGCAAAACAGAGCAGCCTGAGCACCCTGGGCTGAGCAAAAACACATCCCTGGGATCACATTTCACAGGTTCTGGATGTATTGCGCTGGCAGCATACACAGTGCCAGTTCTACTGAAGCGCAAAAACGTCGCAGGGTCGTTAGGGAAACGGCGCAAATGTAACCGCGCTGCTGTGTGGTCGCGGCCGAGCTCACTGGGAAATCGAGCCACTGGTATCTGTGAGAACGATACGGCATGAAGCCGGGGAGCGGGGCGTAGGCTGCAGCTGTGCGCCACCCACCCAAGCGCCCAGACCAATCAGGCCTCATAATTAATCAAGAAGACAGCGCTAGCTGGGAGTCTGGGTTGCGGTTAAGGCGAAACTCATCTCGATGATCTTCCAGGCACCCCTGCCTGGTGCAGAGGGAGCTCAGCCCTGAAAGAGATTTGATGCCCATCTCCCACCATCGAGCTTCCCTCCCTGCCAAAACAGAAGCCACCGGAGAATCTGTGTGCGGCGGATACATTTCCGCTCCGTCCCATGGAGATTGGGGGGGGGGCGTCCGATAAGTTTGGGAACTGCAGTGACAGTGCTCTACCACCTGGTCAAGATGCCAGCATTCAGCCATGAGGATTTTAATGATGTCGTTCTCTGTATTTAGCACATTTACATCATAAGGTGTTTGCAAACTGCTGTTATTTCTATGGGACCTGCTTGTGACACACAGAGGGTGTAGATTTTTCATGGGAGGGGGCTGAGGTCAGGGACAAACCATTCTACTTACCTGTAGCTAAATTTAATTTTAAGTTCATGGTGTGTTAGAGAGACTGCACAGAAGCAGTGGTCTCAACCCTTACAGGTTTGCAGTTTGGCTTGTTTAGGGTGGAAGAGGTAGAGAAGGTTTCTAACACTATTCTTCATTTTAATCTGGATAATTAATGGATATGCGGCATACGGGAAAAACACATGATTTGCTGTTGTGAAATAGATGTGCATCTGACGCTCACCAATGATGCAACCATTCATGGGGCGAGATTTGTCTGTTACCTGGATCAGTATTCCTTAACCAGTCCTCCGGGACCCCCAGACGGTTCATGTTTTTTTTCCCCCTCCAACTCCCAGGGAATCTTTCTTGGTGATACAGGCCCCTGCTCTCTGCTTGTGTGACCTTGTGTTTTTTTCAGCTTCAGCTATAGCTATTTGGGATAACGATACTGTTCCTAAGCTCCCGTTTCACTGAACTGCTCATGGTCAGTTATCAGCATGCACATATCTGGAGCCAATCTCTGACAGCCTGGAGCAAAACTGGGACGTGGCCTAGGAGAGATAGGCAAGTATCATGCGGAACATGTAGACTTACCAACACACTACGGGCAATTTACCAATCCACCTAAATGCAGGAGGAAGCTGTCACAGAACAGGGGGAACTCAACCTTTATGCTCAGAAAGATAGGCTATAACCTTAGTTATGGTATGCAGTAACTGTTACAAGTTATGTCTCCGCCATGTTATGTCTCTACACCATGACTCTGCAGACAAAAAAAATTTATATTTTTGAAATGGTAAACATAGATCATTGCATAACTCTACAATCCTGAGTCCCAAGCGACCGGTTAAAATAACAAGATATTCCAACATGAGTGAGTTCTTATTACTTACTTAGAGCAGTAAATGCATCTATTTGAAGATTCTAATTAAACATAACCTGCGCAAAATATTGAAATGATCGTTGTCTCTTAGGACTGGGTTTGAAATGCTGAAACCACGGCGCCGAGATCTTTCCTGGTAGTGGCAAGTTTGTGCCTGCTCCGGGTGTTTTCCTGCGCACCAGATGCGCTGAGAGGCTGTGGGTGCGTGAGTGCCCGTGTGCCATGGCGCGTTCTGCGCGGCGCGCAGCCCAGCCGTCCTCTCCGCATTCAGAACAGGAGCGCATCTTCCCAGAACAAAAGGCCGTGCTTCTGGTTGCCATGGAAACAGACTCCCTCTTTTTATGCTTAAATGTACAGGATTCAAGCCGGGCGCCACTTCAGAATTAAAATCCAAAAATACCCCGGCAGCGGCACCCGGCTTTTTTGAAATCGACGTCAGGTGTCACTGAGAAATGGGCATTAATTGATAATTCACCCTATTTACATTTTCTGTCTTATATGCTGACAACCTCTCTTGCTTGGTCTACATTGTTTACCCATCAGAAGTAATTTAACAGAGAATGGAAAGAAGAATCTTTGAATACCACAGTGTTTTGGTTTAATGACAGTGTGGACCAGCTTGCTATTGGTTAATTTATTGATGCTCTCTGGAATCACCCAGGCCGTGAGTGATAGCAAATCCACATTATAGCAGAGGGTGATTAATCCATTGTTTACAATAATATTTTTTCCTATAATCCTTTGTAAATACATTTCTTTCATTTCATTCAGATATTACTGTAAATCACGGATCCAATGAAAACTAAAAACTCAAGTGGTCTCTAAACCTGATTGTTATTAAATATTTATTAGACAACAAACTCATATGTCTCTTTCAGCCAACATAGTTTGACAAAGAACATTTTATATTAAAGGAATTAATAAATGATTAGGAACTTTTTTAAGCAGATACATTCTCAGCTGGAGTCACATCAAGAAAATGTTTCTGGGCATCTCTGATATTTTGATATATTGCTTTTTTATTATTTGATGTAATTTCATATGCGAAGATTTCAGAGAAAGCTTTTCGCAACTGCACCAAATTGGATGAACTCCAGTTCAGTCTCCCGACTGTGTATATAAACAGCTGCATTTGCAGAAGGATGGAAATGCGGTAACGATAAGGGCAGAACACGGCGCTCGGTTTGGCTGCGACCTTCATCGAACATCCCCTCGGCAGGTGGAGAGGCAAGCGGCATCTGGCATCGGACAGTGATAAGTTGTTGTAAATTGACTTTGCTGAGACGACTGTTAAAGCGCTCCGAACAGAAGAATTAGACCACAAAGATTTGTTAGAACCTTTCAGTGTTTGTGTACAAACGTATTACGCAACAAACTAATACATGCCAACGGAGTTTTCTGGACGGACCTTGATTAGAAAAATCGCTAGTGGGGTGCACAACGTGTTCAGGGGATAGTCAATGTCCTGTTCAGGGGGGGGGGGCTATTCCAGCCAAGATAGGGCACAAGACTGGGTCCACCTGAACTGAATGCCAGTCCATCACAGGCCACATGAACATACAATCATACTGTACGCTGAACCCTGAACCAGGATACAAAGCCCAGTCCTGCAAGAGTGAGGCAACAGTACTATGAACTGAGCAACCACGTTACCCACATAACAAACACATTTCACACAAATAAATCGATAGATGATGGTGCTAATATTATACATAATCAATAATAAAGGACGCTCCAATCTTCCTATGTGCACATAACGGGAAATAAACTACAATACCTATTATTTTATATCACCGAATATACCAAGGATAAACAATTAATGCAACTGTGTTACGCTTTTCACCACGCATAATCTGTGCAACTAATTACCAAAAAATAAAAAAAGGAAAGAGGCGGTGGAAATGCACCCCGTGCTCGGCGAACACTGCGATGATGAAACGACGAAATATGTGCTTGGTACCGGGCTGATGTGGGAGCCGGCCACACCTCCCCTGCACCCCAGTGGAAGCCCGCCGTGCCAGTCCGGCGGGGATGACATAACGCACGCCTCCCTGCACCCGCCGATCTCCCTGCAGGTCATTTTGCCCTTAAAATTAACACTGAGTGACAGAGTGATGCAATTAAAGCCATTCGAATGGGGCTTGGCACGATTTAAAGCGCGCCTTCGTTCCGTTTTAATAACCAGCCTTATAAATAACGGCGAGGCTCTAGCAGATATCACAGCAGCATGCGGTCGTGCGGCGCGATCATTTATCATTAATAATTATGTTGCGGGGCTCGGTGTTTTCCTGAAAGACTTTTAAAGGTCGCGATTGGTGGTTTGCCCAAGAGTGAGTAACTTCGGGTTTCCCGAGACATCCCGGGACGGATCTGTACCCCCCCAAGCGGATGACGGAGCGAGAAGTAGCTGGGGGATAAAAGCAAAGAAAATCGAGGTGGGCTCGTACGGTGTGTGTAGATAGATAGATGGATGGATAGATATATACAGATAGATAGATGTAATTTCTAATAATCACTTATTGAGAACCCCATATCTTTTTTTCTTTCTTCTTCCTTTTAGGCAGATAGACGCAGCCGCCCCGTCAGTCGGGAGCGCCTCGGCGACGCAGCCCGGCAGAGCCGCGGACTCTCAGCCGCCGGCGCCGTCGCGCACAAAGAACCGGTCCCGCCGCGCCTAAGCCGTCGCGACCGTACGGCTCTGCTTCGGGAACGCGATGTTCTTCAGCTTCTTATCTCGTGAACAAGTGGACGTCTGCTTGGTCATTTTATATTTACTGATTGAAGCCAACTCAGCCGTTTTTCTTTCTATTTTTGACACGATAAAACACCGTTCCTGCATAGTTACAAAGTGAATTGGCAGTTTTTTAGAAAATAAATGTGTTAATGCGGTGTTATTGTATGCAATAAAATGAGATGCACCTAACATATTAAATGAATCCATAACTTATTTGAAATCACAATTTAATTAACAACAGTCCTAATTAATTTTAACCAGATCCACAATAATTATGCCCATCATTTTTTGCAAACGAAAAAAAAAATCAACAGAGAACAGAGTTCAGGGGGCTTTAATTAAGTGACCGTGTGCAGTTTGGCTCACAGTGGGATCCCACACAAACACATGCCAGCGGTTTCCAGGTCAAATCAGCTCTGCCACAATGCATCTTGCTGCTAGCAGTGGGGACCCTGATGGGAATTGCTTTAAATATATTTTTGGGTAAGTGGCAGAAACATGAGGCAGTGTCACATCCCACCTCTACCCTCTTACCTGAATTGAATTCAATTTTCAATTCATTTCAGCTGTCACACGCATGACAAAAATGACTTGTGTAGTCCTCTGTTCCCCAGCTAACAGGGAACGTTCCCAGAACATTCACTAACATTCCCATTAGGGTCCTAGAAGGTTCTTCTGCAACGTTATATAATTAACGTCCCTGCAACATTCCTTAAATGTTGCACAATAACCCAAAAAGAACGTCAGGGGAACGTGGTAAAAGAACGTTCATAAAACCAAACTCGAAAAACGTTCACAGAACATAAATCGCACATGCTAATAAAGCCGGTCATGATAAACCAATTGGGAACCTTCCAAGAACTTTTGTCAATGCAACATATGTTACCTAAGTGAAGAAAATATATACTACAGTATATTAATAATGTGCTCTTTAACTACTTAAAGTGTATAGACATATTTTTCTTTGAGTACTTATTTTATCAAACGCACCTCAAAAGTACCTTTAAAAAATAAAAAGTACATTTTAAACAAACTTTATTTGTTACATAAAGTTTCCACACCTGGATTGGTCCAAATTGTTGTGGGAGGTTAGATGGCCATATGGTGGAGTTGATGGGGGTATTCATGGTTGATGGTGATGTAAATGATTGGTAAAATGGGATTAGGTTTGGGGTACATTCTAAAACAATATTCTTCTAAAGTTTCACACCTTGGCACTGCTCCCGGAACACTACCAGTGAAATGTAAATGTGTTGTGGGGAGGGGGGAGACACAAACTGTCCCTTAAATAACATGCTCTTTAAAGAAAATGAGGCAAGGACGATGAAAAAAATTTTTCCCACAAACACGATATTGGTAGCCATGCACACAAGGGTTAACTGTTAAAGTATAGTTTCCCGCTCTCATCTGTACCTCTGCGACTCTCATGCAGTCATACCTGATGTCATGTCTATTGCATAGCATCACGGGATCAGCGCCTCTTGCTAATGTTCCATTTACCCCAGAGGTCCCCAAAGAACCTGAGCTTTACAAAAGGATCTGCCTGGCCATATTGCATGTAGTGGTACAGCACAGCCATGCAGTACCAGAACCATAGCATTGCAGTTTCATAAAATGAATTTATAATTTTTTATGAATAAAGTAAAGCCACGTTTAGCAAATAATATGCCCAACGTCAATTAGATGAAGGCTTCTATTCAGCATCTGGTGCAAAGTGGTACCAGGCATAATGCAAGTGTCTGCTAGCATGAGCCCTGTGTAGTTTCCTGTCCAGATTTACAATTTCTCAGCACCTCTGAAAATGGGTTTTGAAAAGAGTGTGTGTGTTTTAAAGTTGATTTAAATAAAAAAAAAAATTGAAAAAAAATAACTACGTTCGAAATGGTCTCAGATTATTGGAAGTGAGTGAACCGAGTTAACCAAGATGGTTCAGCATAGTCATTTGAGTTTACCAGCAGCAGGCAAGCCCAAATAACCCTTCTCCATATGTTCATTTTGCAGGGTGAAACTCAGACCTCCAGAGCTGAGCTGGAGTAGCACAGCAGAGCTGATTGGAGTTAATGTTGGAGTTAATGTTTCATTTCACCATTTTGTCCATTAAATTGTAAAAGACATTTGTAAATAAAAGTTTGCTTCTGATTTTGATTACTTCTCATTTGTACATCTACAGTAAATGTTTCATATGAAGGTTGTCATAACGTTTCTAGAACATTAAATCACAAATGCAAATAAAGTTCAAAGAACGTTTCCTGGAAGGTTCTCCTCACTTCTGATTAACGTTGCGGGAATGTTGAGAGAACGTTGTCAGAACGTTTCTAGAACGTTAAATCATAAATACAAATAACATTCAAAGAACGTTTCCCGTAACGTGCATAACTTCTGACTAACGTTGCGGGAACGTTAAGAGAACTGGACAAATTCATGTTATCCGAACGTACTTGAAAAAACATTTTTAACAACCAAATCAGTAGATAGTTGATCAGCAGATAGTTGTTAGTACTGTGCTTAGTAGATAGTTGTCTTCTACATCTGGGTTCAGTATAAAATCCAACTCTAGACCAGTGTTCAGTAGGTAGCTGAATTTTCTACTGTGTTCACAATTCAGAGCCCTCAAGTGAGCAAGCCAGAAGCCACAGTGGCAAGGAAAATGAACAGTGGTACGGCAGGAGGGTGGGCAGGAAGGACTTCACATGCGGAAAAGCGGGCAGGAAGGATGTCACAGGCATGAGTGCAGGCAGGAAGGATGTCGCTATAAAATCCAGTTGCAGCCCTGTGTTCAGTAGATAGCTGAGTTGTAGTCCAGTGTTCAGTAGCTCAGACTATTTACAACTCAACTAAACAGGACTATGACTAGACTATTATAGTCCTGTTTTTAGTCAATAGTCCAGCTATAGTCTTGTCTTCAGTAGATAGTCAGGATGTATTCACGTGTACCCATAGTTGAATTGTAGACCTGTGATCAATACATAAAACAGCATGTCTACACGTGTGCTGTAAAAGTGCTGGGACAGGTAAGCTCCAGATCTACCCTGCTTTCTCTTCTACAGTGCTGTGGTGTGACCTGGCTGCACTGAGCCCAGGATCCATGCTCTTGCTCAGGCTGCCAATTCCACATGCCTGTCAATCCGTTTCACTAATATCACCTTGTCACCCAGGCGGCCGCGGAGCCTCAGAGGTCAAAGCAGAGTCTCGTTGGAATGGAGCCGTCCAGATTTCATTTACGTCCCTCGACATCGCCAGCGCGGCGTAACACAATCTTAATAACTGTAATGCGCCCACAAACTGATGAGGCTTGTGTGTGTTTTAATGACTTATGGCAGCAAATGTCAGTGCCGCTTGGGTAATTTAATTTACTTTTGAGAAACCTCTGACACCGAGATAGACTATAATTTTCAAGAGCTTGTCGTCGTGTTGCTGCGCACGGGCTGGCTGATGAGCGAAGGAGATCGGTCTGTCTGGGCAGAGCCAGGAGCGGTGCTGAGCATGGCTGGCAGTGAGCGCTGTCATGGAGTGAAGTTATATATTTCTGAGAAGCTGTCATTCTACCCCTCCCAGAGACAACGCAAGGAAAGAGCATGTTTCTCAAACCCAGATTTAACACCAAAATTATAGACCTCTACAAGCAGAGCCAGCCGTGTGCTTCGGATGACTGGCTTTTAAAAAATCATCGAGCACACACCTTACTCACCACTTCTCAAATCAGTACATGGCTGCACTCCAAACGGGTCTATTTTTGGGATATCAGTTTGAGTACAACCTTGACTTTCTCTTCGGACTAGAGAGACGCTGCAATCAAAGGGACTCTGATGCTTTTTTTTCTTTTGCTTGGGCTTGTAATCTCACAGCCTTCATTGCACATGTGCAAAAGACCAAAGTGGACCCCCCCCCAGCCCGAACAAGTCTATTTTGGGCCTCTGTCCCCTTGAATTCGTAACATCACCTTGAATTCCTTACCCACTTCCATATTTGTAGCTATCAACAGAAACTAGGTTCTTCTCAAAGCTCCGGGATTCTGACTCATGCATAACCTTTATAACCGTAAATATCCACCCATTTTCCAAGACTTACCATCCAGTGCTGGGTCAAATCAAGCCCAGAAGCACAGGGGCACGATGCAGGAGACGCCCTGGATAGAATGTCTGCCCATCACAGGCCACGCACACAAACATCACGTGCTAAGGGCAATTTACAGAGCAATTTCTCCAGATCTCAGAAGACCTGGAGAGAACGGCACATGCACCTCAAGGTAGATAACTTGGCAGCCTTAGTTTATTACCAAACCACAGCATTTCAATACCAAGAACCAGGATTCAAGGATCATCAGGTATCTTAAACATACCTGTATGAAAATGGCAAACACGGTCTGACTTCTACCCCCAAAACCTTATAAAAATAAATAAAAATCTTCACGGTCCCCTCACTACAAATTACATGTAATCTCAATCTGGTGAGTAGAACCTTACTACAAATCTAACTGGGAAAATATTCTATTCTAATTCTATTCTATTCTATTCTATTCTATCTATAAATGTGTTATTTATTGTTTTTGTTATTTTAATTTATTATTATTTATAGACTACTGCTGTACTCATTGTATTTATTTGGCACACTGGGTTACAAGAAGCGCATAAGTAAGAACTCCATTGTGCTATTTGTGCATGACGCTAAAAAATCCATGACACCTTGAAATGCTTGTGCAGAAACACTTGTAGCTCCCAGATATTGTCTGATGTTGAGGATCTTCCCGTTTCTGTAGTGGCCTGAATGGAAAAGAATCTAAGCATATAGGCAGCCTTTTTAGACCATACCCGAAACAAAATACAATGTCCATTAGGAAAAGCACATTTCCCACTAGCAACTTAAGAGCAACTTAAAATTAATGAACGATACTCACAACGGAAACTACGGCTATTTCCCACTCCATGAATGTGTTAAATGGCAGTCAGAATGTTTACAGAAAAAACAGCAATATATAACCACTTGTACTTAAGCTGAGTTAGAAAAGAACGAGTGCCAAAGTGAATTGAGCATTCAAGCCCTATAAGCGGCACCCGTGGCTGTAGAGGGATGTAGGACGGCTTAGGAAGGAATTAGTGCAAAGTGCTGTACAGCAGAGGAGCACCAGTGAGAAGCTCGGGCATGTGCGGGTATGTGTGTGCTTGTGTGCAGTTACAGTATGCATGTGGGTGGCTCTGTGTGTCTATGCATGTGCGGGTATGTGTGTGCTTGTGTGCAGTTACAGTATGCATGTGGGTGGCTCTGTGTGTCTATGCATGTGCGGGTATGTGT